>CM053593.1:45986394-46039551 GCA_028646575.1 Pseudocheirus occidentalis
CAGACTATTGTACAATGCGAAAGAGTTTGCAGATCCTATACATGATTGTATGCCACCATGGCGGGGTAGGGAGGTGAGGAGGAAGGGGAGAAAAATCTGAAACTCAAGTGACTCTGGAACTGAATCTTGTAATCTAAAAGCAAGCAAACAAACAAGTCAATAAAAAAATTTTTTTAAAAAGAACCCTTGATTTATGGCCTGGCAGGGCTACCAGAATTTAGACCCTACTGGCATAGCCTTTGAGCCTTCTATGCCACTGATAGGATATTGGAGTAGGGTATTAATAGAGTTTTATCTAAATGAATAAAGGGAAAAATGTGATTCTGGGCCAGGGACTTCTTTACATTTATAGTCTAAATATAAAATTGATGCAGTCAACTTGCAACAAAGATTGACTGTAGGCTCTTGTTGATTTCTCTGGAAGGATTTTGACTGACAGCCTCCCTCTACCCCCTTTTACTATAGAAGACTTATCAACTTTGTAGTTATTTACATAATTCTCTTGGCCACCACTTTGATTATGTCTTTAAGATTAAAAACAAAAAATCTATATGAGGCTGGTGTCTCAGAAGGTGGTGTGTGTGTGTTTGATTTATGAACCACTGACGCTACAGTGAAGTACTTGGGAGAGAATCACCTACATTAACAGCGAAAAAATGTCACCATCAATTCCAAGAGGGGCTTGTAAACCTGGGGCTAACAGCCAGTGGTTTATTCTTTTAAAGTAGAAATTTCTTTAACCTTCCTTTGAAAAGCAATACAAATTTGTGGGCACAAATATGGCTGAGTGGCATCTTTCATTCAGACTTTAAAAATGTAATTTCATTCATTCAACAAATCTAGATTAAGCCTATACTGTGTACAAGGCACTGTATTAGATTGAGTGGGAGACACAGAAAAGTGTCAGGTTATCTGACCACATGGGCCTTCCAATTGAATTTTCCCATAGGATACTATCTCCATACATAATGAGATAGGAAATCTATGAATACTGTATCTGTGGTCAGAGAGAAAAGTTCTCAATGAAAAATCAATCTATAATGTGTCAAAACGAAAGACTTATATCCTGAAAGAGTGTGAAGCTAAGGGTGGCAGCATTGGCTAAGAGTATTTCATTTCAGAATCACAAATTGCAAACAAGTGACTAAGCTAGATCTGTTTATTCTTTTTTTAATAGTTAATTTTTAACATTCTTTTTGAGTTTCAAATTCTATCCTTCCCTCCCAATCTCTCCTGTACCAATTGAAAAAAACAAGCAAAATGACATCAATTATATACGTGAAATCATGCAAAACCTATTTCTATGTTCCATCACAAAAAATCAAAAATAACACATAAAGTGAGGAAATTATACTTCAGTTTGATCTTAAAGCTTATTAGTTTTCTCTCTGGAGGTGGATAGCATTTATTCACCATGAGATCTTTGTATAGTTTCAGATCATTGTATCGGTCAGAGTAACCAAGTATTTCATAGGTGATCATCATTGCAACATTTTTGTTACTGTGTACAACAGTCCCTGGATTCTTCTCACTTCATTCTGCATCAGTTCATATAGGTCTTGCCTTGTCTTTTTTTCTGAAACCATCCCTCTTATCATTTCTCACAGCACAATAGTATTTCATCACAATCATTTGCCTTTACTTGTTTAACCATTCTTCATTTAATGGCCATTCTCTCATTTTCTAATTCTTTGAGAACACAAAATGAGCTGCTATAAATATTATACATATGCATTCTTTTTCTTTCATCTCTTTGGGATACAGACCTAGTAGTAATGCTGCTGGGTGAAAGAGTATGCAGTTTTACAACTCTTTGGCTATAGTTCCAAATTGTTCTCCTGAATGACTGTTCACAACTCCACCAACAACTTATTAGTGTACCTATTTTCCCTCATTCCCTTTACCATTTGTCATCTTTGATAGGTATGAGTTGGTACCTCAAAGTTACTTTAATTTGCATTTCTCTAGCAAGTAAGTTGGAGCATTTTTCACTTCAATATAACTTTGATAACTTCTTCTGAAAACTGCTTGTTCATTGATCAACTATAGATTGAAGAATAGCTTATACTATAAATTTGACTCAGTTTCTTATATATTTGAGAAATGAGCTCTTTAACAGAGAAATTTGTCTGTCAATTGTTTTTTGATATTACTTCACTATCTCTAGTTCCTTTAAACAAAATGGAATTTTCCTGATTATCTCTTTTAGTAAGGTCTGTTTTTACTTTTGCTTTGTCTGAGATAATGATCGCAACTCCTGCCATTTTTACTCAAGTTGAAGTATAATAGATTATGCTCCAGCCCTTTATTTTAACTCCATGTGTAAGTTTTGCTTTTTCAAGCATGTCTCTTGTAAAGAATATATTGTTGGATTTTGATTTCTAATTCATTCTGTTTTATTAGTAATCTCTCATTCACATTCACAATTATGTATTTCCTTCCATCTAATGTTCCCCCCCTCTCTCTTTCCTCTCTTCCCCCTCTTGTTAAAAAATCTGTTTTGGTCCTTACCACTGCCTCCTTTAATCTGCCTATCTGCCATCCCTTTCTTCATTTCTCTCCCTTGCCGTACCTCTTATCCCCTTCCCTCCTATTTCCATATTGGGTGAGATAGATTGCTATACCCAACTGACTGTATATATGTATGTGTGTATATGTAAATGTATGTGTGTATCTGTGTATATAAATACATATACATGCATGCATGCATGCTTTTCCCCCTCTTTGAACCAATTCTGATGATGGTGAGATTTAAATATTGCCCCCCCACCCTCCACATCCATTTTTCCCTCCACTATGAAAACTCTTTCTTGCACATCTCTTTTAGAGCTGTGTATTCTCATTTCAGTCTTATTCCTAGGCGACTCTATAACTTGGATCCATTTAAAAAATGCATAAAACATAGTTTGGTATAAGTTTTAACATTTTTAAAAATGGAGATCATAATACCTACTTCCTACCCGCCTGATTTTAGAGCACATGGTGTTTCATAGATTAGAATATGGGTGTGCTTTTGTATCTTCTTTTTTAAAGTATCAAATCTAGCCTTTCTGCCTCTTAAAAATGTTGAAATCATGACTCTGAAAGTGATGATAAAAATTGACAGTGATAAATGTGAAAGTTTAATGAATAGCTTTATAACAAAACTGAGATATGTTGGGCTTACAGCCTAGTCACCAGTGACTGAGTGAGGTGCAAATAAGAAGGTCCATTGTGATCTTTTAGGAGAGCCCTTGCAGACTGGTGATATGGACCTGTGAAAATGTTCCCCAGCATCCAGTGCAAATGATAGGCTAAAGTGCCTTAACCCACTGAATCCACTTAACCACATTTGAATGAATATATATATATATATATATATATATATATATATATATATATATATATATATCAGCATTTTTCTCATCCAAAGGAGTAATTGATAATAATATAATACTATGATCTTGATAATAGCAGTATCTACTGCTAGGATAACAAAATGGATAAGCATGCTATTGATCGGTTTTGCTCATTTCTGTTCATCTCTTCCAAGCCTCAGTGGAATCTGTTGCTGAACTGTTCCTTCATTTCAGGCAAAAATCCTCTGAGTTCATAAAATCTAGCACTCTTTATTTTTATACAGGTTTTTCCCCTTTCTTCCTTAAAAGATTATTTCTATCCACTGTGCAGTTGGAAGTGGTTTGTGTCCAGTGCCACCTAGAAACCATCTACAATTTTCTCATTTTCTTTTCTGTTCAATTCAATAAACCTTAATTAAGCACCTTCTATATTTAAGACACTGTGCTAGTAGGCACTGGGGATACAAAGACAATAATGAAATAATTTCTGCCCTCAGGAAGCTTATTTTCTATTTTGGGGATATAACATGTAGACAAAAATTATAATCTAAAGAAAATTGAGTAGGGAGAGAATACTATCACCTAGGGGGTGGAAGCAGGAAAAGCTTTATGGATAAAATGGAAGATGAAATAAAAAAGGAAAAGAAAAAAGGCAGGAAGGCAGAGAAAGTTGTAAAAAAGAATGAAATCCCCCCCCATTTTTTGTAAATAGTATTTTATTTTTTTCCAATTACATGGAGGATAGTTTTCAGTATTCTTTTTCTATAAGATTTTGAGTTTCAAATTTTTTCTCCCTCTCTCATCCCCCAAGATAGCAGACAGGATACAGGTCATACATGTGCAATTGCATAAACATTGTTTTCACATTAGTAATATTGTAAAAGAAGAAACATAACAAAGGGGGAAAACCACAGAAAAAGTGAAACTACTATGCTTTGATCAGCATTCAGATTCCACAGTTCTTTCTTTGAATGTGAATTGCATATCATGTCCTGAATCTTTGGAATTGGCTTAGATCATTGCATTACTGAGAAGAGCTGAGTCAGTCCTAGCCGATCATTGCCCAGTGTCTCTGTTACCATGTACAGTGTTTTGCTGGTTGTGCTTATTTCACTCAGAATCAGTTCATATAAGTCTTTCCAGGTTTTTCTGAAATCCACCTACTCATCATTTCTTAGAGCACACTAGTATTCCATTACATTCATATCCCACAACTTGTTCAGCCATTCCCCAACTGATGGGCATCCCCTCAATTCCCAGTTCTTTGCCATCACAACAAGAGCTGCGATAAATATTTTTGTAAATGTGGGTCATTTCCCCCGTTTTTATGATCTCTTTGGGAAGTAGACCTAGTAGTGGTATTGCTGAATCAAAGGTCATAACCAAAGGCTCAGTTTGATTGCCCTTTGTGCATAGAAGAATGAGGATTTCCTAAGGGCAGGGATGAAAGCCATTCTGAAATGGGGGATGGCTTAGTAAATGGGTTAGGAGATAGAGGGCTGGTTCTGAGGAATATTTAGTGGTCTAGTTTATTTGACACATAGAGTGAATGAATGAATAAATAACATTTATTATGTATTGACGATGTCCCATACACTATAATAAACACTAGAGATAGAAATAGAAAATTGAAATAGTCCTTTCCCTCAAGGAGCTAACATTCTAAGGGGATGTGAGGGAGGCCACACATAGAGGGGAGTAATGGCTAGGGATGGGTATGAGCCTGGGAAATCACATCATTTGAGAGTGGAGCTATGGGGAGTTCTAAGGACAAATCTTTTACAAAAGAGTTGGTAGTCGTGACTTGATTTTATGATTTCCAGAGCAAGAGGTAGAGAGAGTATACAGGGAGATGGGGGTAGGGAAGGGACTTCAGCAGTATATTGCAGCATGTAAATTTATATGTACCAATTCACCAATCAAAATATCTGGGTCTTAGGGTGGGAGTTCCAAAACTGAGTAGATTGAATTTCCTGGGACATGATTGCAGAGGAGGAAACCATTGGAAACAATAGCAACAGCAAGAACTAACATTATGTGTGTGTGTATATTATTATTATATATTATAATGATTATGTAATTATATAATATATAAATATATCTAAATATATTATATTATATATTATTATATTATATATTTATAATATATATTAAGGTTTGCAAATGTTTTCCAAGTATTTTCTCATTTGATCTTCACGACTCTGGGAAATAGGTGCTATTACTACCCCAAAATGGAGAAAATGAGGCAGGCAGAAGTCTAGTGACTTGCCCAGGGTCATACAGCTAGTAGTTAAGTGTCTGAGGTTAGATATCAACTCAGCTATTCCTGCCACCAAGTGTAACTGTCTGTCTACTGCAGCACCTCAATGCAGTGACAGGCTTACCAATGTAGAAGCAGAGGTGATAAGGGACATGGCAACTGGATGAACAGGGAAGATGTGTGAAAGCATTCACAAAGAGGACTGTATGAAATAGTGCTGGGAAGGTAGAAAGGTAGATTGGTGCCACTTGTAGAAATGCCAGGCTAAGAAATTAGTATTTTATCCCATGACCAACTGCAGACTGCTGAAGCTTGTTGATAGAAAAATGTAAGCCTGCTGAAGGCAAGAACTTTTGTGGTTATGGTTTTACTTCTGTCACCTAGCCCAGCCCAACAGCTTCAGCATTGATAGTAGATGCCTAATAAATGTTGAGTTAAGAAAAAAAAGTAAAGCTCATAAGATTTAAAACTTAAAGGCCCCTTGGGAATCACTTAGTCTAGTCCCTTCATTTTACAAGATTAGCAGCAGGGCTAGGAATAAAACCCAGATCCTTGGTAGGTAACTGAGAGCTCTTATCACTCTCATTAAGTATAAAATTTTTCTCTGAGTAAAATAGCTTACAATAGAATATTTTTTCCATCTTTTCATAAAAGGATAGAGGAATACCCCCAATTTGAGGGAGGAGCCTGAGGAATTTTTCTAAAGATCTTAACAGAATACAGGAAGTTAAGAATTGCTATTGCTCAAAATATAGATATTTCTTGAAATGTTATATTTTCACACGGGTATTTACTGTGTTCACTGAGGGCAGCTAAATGTAGTTTGGTAGACCAATCAGTTATCTTGGATTTCCAGTCTCTGCTGCTTTTATTTTATAATTCCCTGTCTAATGAAAGTTTCCCTTGGAAGGAAAAATAAGAATTGAATGCTTAGAGTCTAAGCATTGGTGGAGCCTTTTTACGAAGTCCAAGTTTTACAGAACAAATCCTTTTATTAAGGAAATTTGTTCTGTGAAATTTGGATTCAGTCAAAGGGCCGCACTTGAGAACCTAGAGGGCTATATGAGGCCTGGAGGCTGCAGGTTCCCTACCCTTGGCTTAGACCTTCTTACCCTTAACTATTGTCATCATTCCATCTACCCAGAGCAGTAGTCCTGCCTTGCTTAACTTTCACCTCTAATATAGGTAAAACATCTCTCTGCCCTCCCCTCCCTTGCCCTCCCCTCCCCTCCTCTCCCCTCTACTCCCATCTCCTACTCTTCCCTCCCTTTCCCTCCCCTCCCCACCCTTCCTATTTCTGTCTCTCTGTCTTTGTCTCTGTCTCTGTTTCTCTCTCTCTCCCCCCTCCTCCCCAGGTGGGATAATGGGATAGAACTGCCTGAAGGACAGCTTCATGATGCCATATCTCTAGGGAGGCATGGCTCCTAATTTGTTGAGAGATTTCTAAGAAATAACTTTAGATTTGAGAAGAGACAGTTGAATATACATGAGGAAAGGGACTTTTCAAGTATCTG
The DNA here is from genome assembly GCA_028646575.1 of Pseudocheirus occidentalis. Lineage (NCBI taxonomy): Eukaryota > Metazoa > Chordata > Mammalia > Diprotodontia > Pseudocheiridae > Pseudocheirus > Pseudocheirus occidentalis. The sequence continues at coordinate 45,993,507 of CM053593.1, forward strand.
TCTGGGTGTAGCAAAAGAGACTGGTTGAAAGATTAAGCCCTTAGTCCCCTATTCTCTTCTTCCTCCCGCCCTCCCCCCAATCACAAAGCCTACTCCAAAATGTTAAAACTATTATATTTTAATTAGCAATAATTTCTTTTCCCTCCCAACTCCTCTTCTTCCAGAAAAAAGGAAAAACAGCAACAACAACACAGAAAATCTTTAAAAACAAATTCCCACATTAGCTACCTATAAAAATGTGTGTTTTTCGGCATATTGAGTTCATCACCTCTGTCAGGAGATGGGTAATATTCTTTATTGTTAGTAAAATTTGCTGGGAAAACTGTAAAATAATCTGGCAGAAATGAGGTTTAGACCACCATGTTATGCCACATAACAGGGTAAGCTCCAAATGATGCATGAATTAGATATAAAAGATAGAGATTAGATATAAAAGATTAAATATGAAAGCTCACATCATAAACAAAATAGAGGAGCAAAGAAGAAACTATTTTTGGGTGAATGAATTGGGGAAGAATTCTTGCCATTCATATATTCATTTTCATTATGAGTTCTTGATTCAAGTTTTTGTGTATGTCTTCTAAAAACTATGAACTTATTGATGAATTCCTCAGGCATCCACATAAATCTCTTGTTTTTATTTCATTGAAATCATTTCTGCTTGTATCTTTAAGAACAGAGATCCTTTGTTTTAGCCTCTTTTGTAAGTCATAAATATCAAGGCCAACTAATAAACTGTTTACTAATGCTTGAAAGGAATAAACTCTATGTGCATTAACAGTGAAACAGAGAAAAATATAAAATGAGAAAAGTTAAAGTTTTTAGTGGAATGTGGGTAATCTGCTTGTAGATTCAGAGGGCACATGCTCCATTCTTGGCTTTGTCTCATTATAATGAAGATAATCTTGATTATGCTCTCTAGCTCATCCCAAAGCCCTCCATAGGAACTGGAATAATGGCCTCCATTTCCTCTACCTTTATATACTTGATCAGGAAACCATCTTCTATCTGGAATCTCTTTCTAATGCATTCTTGATGGTAAGGTTGGCTCTGTTAATTGGTCTAGAAATCAAAAATCCACTCTTTAGAGACATAGACTTTGCTGTTTTGGGAACCGGTAAGCATAGCTTGTAGGCTTTTATTTCTGAAAAAAAAAATTGTGGGGTGGCTAGGTGGCGCAGCGAATAGAGCACCGGCCCTGGAGTCAGGAGTACCTGAGTTCAAATGCGACCTCAGACACTTAACACAAAAAAACTAGCCGTGTGACCTTGGGCAAGTCACTTAACCCCAACTGCCCTCCAAAAAAAGAAAAGCAAAAAAAAAAGTCTTTGTAAAAAAAAAATTGTGGCAAGTGATATTGCTGCTTCATCAAAGATTTGAAGAAATGAGTAAGATAATATTAGTAAAATATTTTTGCTCTGTAAATGAAACACTAAATAAACCCAACTACTTGCCAACGTGGTAACCTTTGTAAAATTATTTGAGATCTTTGGATGGAAGATGTGCAAATTTAAAGCTTTTTTTTTGGCAGTAGTAGGAATAATAATGAGACCTAATTCATCAAGGGATCTGTGATTTTTCTCACTGTGTAGTATCCTAAGTCTCTGTATCTCCTACAAATCATGAGCCCAACCCCCTTTGGGAAATTGCCTGAGGCACTGAAATGTTAAGTGACTTACCCAGATGGCCTCCACCACTAAGTATGAGTCCAGATTTGACACGAGGTGCTCCTGACCCCAAGACCAACACTTAATGTCCACTCACCTGTGATTTGATCATTAGTAATAAATCTAACCAAAAGTTGGCACCAGAGCCCAAGTTTCTGAGTATTTCCTGCCAAGGAGAAATTGCTCTGTGCCATAAAATCTATTTAATAAAGAGGTCAGTGTTTTTAGCATGTGATAAAAGTTGAAGAGAAAACTCAAGCCTCTGAAAAATGCTAAAGAATTCCGCTCAAGTACATGTGTTGAGGTCATGTCTTAAGGTAGCTCATTTCCACCGATGCCCCTACACCTTTTCTCTACCATCTTTACGTTCAAATGCTACTTGAGTTTTGTTACTTAATCAAGTTGTTATAAGGGATCCTCCCCATTAGAATTTTTCATGCATCATAAATATCAAGGCCAACAACCATAGGTAGGCATTTCATGGCTCTTAATATTACCCGATCAATTCCCAAGAGCATTTTATGATAACACAGCATGACAGGTAAGCAAAGTGGACTTTATAAATACCTAAAACCCAAATATTGACTTGCAGTTCCCTTATGGTCAAAGGAAAACCCACCCCTATGAGGTGCTTTTATGGGGAGATATGGACAAAGTTTTCTCTAAAGAAAGTGTTAAATTATGGGAAAATAATATCCTTGAGTCATTTTGAAAAGTATTTTTTTCTTTGTTTGGTATCTTGCTATCTCACAGTTACATTCTGCCTGAAGGCTCATAGCAGCCTGGATAATTAGCACAAAGTAAAATACATTACTTCTGAGTCTCAAAGCATAGGATTAATAGGCAAGAATGACTGGCAAACTTCAAAGACTTTTTTATGTTAGAAAGATTTATTACGGGGTGGAGGGAGATTTCCTTTTTTTTTTTTTTTGGCTAAAAAGACAATCAACTCCTTTGCAATTCTCACGATTTTTCATTTCCAGACCTCAGTTGTGTGTTGATTTAAACATTTGATCATGGTTTGGTTAGTAAATTCCTGCTGTACAGACCACTACACTGATAACATTTTACTCGTGTGTCTATGGCTCAGATGCGATGTTTGTATGTGAGGATGTGTAACGTATTTTCAGATGTGACTTTTTAAAAAACCTGACCTGTGGTTTCACTGTTGCAAGAGAGCTCCTGGTAAGATACTTCTTGTACCTCTGGAGGCACCAATATGTCAAGGGACTTACTGACATACTCATAGTACTGGTCAGAAGTTGAAGTCAAACCCAGATCTTCCTAACCCTGATAGGAGTTATCTTCCTGTTCCACCAAGCTGATTCTCAGTATTAGTAGAAGGACAAAAACTCACTTGATTTTCAGCAAGTGTTTGTTATATGCATACACATACATATAGACATATATATCAAATGGACAGTGATTGTATCTGTAAAACATATTACATATGATACATAACAACAAATGCATATTGTGTTCAATTTTGCATAAGTAGATAGCTGTATATGTGTACCCATTAATACAACACCCATGTGGAATTTTTACATATAGTACATACACATATATAGGTTGTATTAAGTATGAATATGTGTGTATATGCTAGGTGGCTCAGTGGCTAGAAGATTGGACCTGGAGTCAGAATACCTGAATTGAAACCCAACCTCAGACACTCACTATCTACGTCACCCTGGGGAAGTCACATAACCTGTTTCCCTTAATCTACTAGAGAAAGAAATGGCAACCACTCCAGGACCTTTGGCAAGAAAACCCTGTATAGGGTCACAAAGAGTCAGATGTGCCTGAACAACTGTATGATAAAAATAACTATATATATATATATATATATATATATATATATATATATATACATACACACAATACATACATAATATCATATATACAAATACACACATATTTATATATGTGTGTGTTTATATATGATTTATATGCATAGTTTATCACAGGTACAATGCTTATAAAAGCACGTGGTATGTACAAATATTCATGCTTAGGCAGTTCTAGGAGCATAGATTTAGATACGAAAAAGAATTTAAAGGTCATCCTATCAATACCCTCATTGTAACGATGAGGAATCCCTTACAGGTTAAATGACTTGCCCAAGGTCACATGGCTGGTAAAGTCTAAGGTAGGGTATAGCATACTTTATAGTTACATAGCTCTTCATATAATCACATTATCGAGTTTATTCATCCTTACAACAGTCCTGCAAGGTAGATAGTTCCTTGCATTAGCATTTACTGCCCTGGGAGAGATAAAAGAAAAAGATGAAAACGTTTTTTTTCTTTTTGGAGGGCAGTTGGGGTTAAGTGACTTGCCCAAGGTCACACAGCTAGTTTTGTGTGTGTGTGTGTGTGTGTGTGTGTGTGTGTGTGTTAAGTGTCTGAGGCCGGATTTGAACTCAGGTACTCCTGACTCCAGGGCCGGTGCTCTATTCACTGTGCCACGTAGCCGCCCCAGAAGATGAAAACTTAAAATGCTTGTTGGGTAGACCCCTTTCCTGACTGAACCATTTTCTTTACAGTCAGCTCAGAGTTGGGATGAGTGCTGTTTATAGGGGGAGGCAATTTAATTAGATTCAGTGCTGAATGATGAGGAAGGTTTTCCAAGGAGGCCATCCCATGTCCATTCTTCTGCTGTAGGCTGGAGCTTTCAGAATGTGTTTAGACCCTTTGCTTGGAAATGGATTGAAATCACTTTTGTGGTATTCAATTCTGAGTCTAGAAATTTTGGTAGATACATGCCCTTTCCTATGAACTTACTGTTGCCAAGGGTTTGGTACCCTTTTGGCCTCACCAAAAGCTTCATGAATGGGGGGTTTTGGTGAGAAGACTTAGTGTAATGAAATTTTGTGTTTGTCCTTCATTTTCAAAGAGGAAAATGAAAAAGGTAGTGAATGGAGGTAGAAAGAATGCTAAGTCCAATTGTTTTCACTCTGCTTAGGTTCAAAGTTACCAAGGTCATCATGAGACAGCATGGATCTCCTGCTTAGGTTCAGCGTTACCAAGGTCATCCTGAGACAGCGCAGGACTGTCAACAAGAAACCAGCATAACCAAGGATCTGGGAAAGAGTGGTTAGGAGTTAACAGTCATGTATTCTCTCTATTCCCTAATATGTTCAAGGCTGCTTGTGATAAATTCCATTCAAATTGAACATATGTAGGGTGTTTCATAAACCACAAGAAGGAGGTGTCAGTGTTTGGTTACAGTTAGCCTAGGGATCAAAAGCAAATGGAGAATGTTGGGGATAAGAAAGAATTTGGGTTAAGAATATCTTAACTGCCTCATTGCAAAGAAAACCAGAATGAAATGATAGGATTTGGGGTGGAGTTCAGAAAATGTATAGCTTTACAAAAGGTAATTATCATCAAATAAACAGTTCTCTATGTTGTTCTATGTGAGAGCCGTGTGTGTGTGTGTGTGTGTGTGTGTGTGTGTGTGTGTGTGTGTGTGTGTGTGTATGTCTGGGACGTTGCCTTATTGTTCACTCCCAGGTAACTGGGATGTAACCTCTCTTGTTAACACTGTGTGTGTTTGTGTGTGTGTGTATGTGTCTGTTTGTATATGTAAAATATCTGAGAATATAGTATTTAGACCCTATTAGTGAGGGTAAAAATGTACAGATAAACTATATCATTTATGGTTATGATATGTCTTCTGTCAAAATAACATGTTATCTTGACAGTTGCTTTATCTTCTCTCTGACTGAGTCAACAATAAGAAACTAGTTTCTTAGCAACTAAAATGCATTCTCAAACAAGAACATTCAAAGAGAAAAGGACCAACAAAGGGATAAAAAAAAGAACCTACAGTCAGCTCAGAGGCAAGATACCTTCATCTCTCTCTCTCTCTGTGTCTCTCTGTCTCTGTCTCTCTGTCTCTCTCTCTCTCTGTGTCTCTCCATCTCTGTCTCTGTCTCTCTTTCCTTATCTATGTGCTCTATCTCTCAGATGGTGTGTTCTTCCTTTAAGTTCTCTTATGGACCCATGAGGAAGCTTTTTCTCAAGGCAGGGCAGGCAGAAATAGAGTGGTAGGTAGCTTGGGAAAGGATCGCAAAGGTCCTTTCTCCATTTCATATCAGACTTCCAAGGGAGAGAGCCTTCTGTGGGGAAAAAGAAAAGAAAAAAAAAAGTAGGTGAGCTCAAGAACACAGAAATCTGTGTTCAGTCTTGACATATTTGTTACGGACTTGTTTTATGACTGACCAAATTCATCTATGGGTCAGCTGCTTTATTTGTGAAAAAGGTGAGTTTCATCCGCCTCTCAGAGATATTGTGAAAACTAAGATGATTATATATGCAAGATACTTTAACATTTTCTGAGGAATTACAGTCTTTCATTTTGTGAATTGTTTCCAGGATTTGAGGTTGATGACCAAGGACAGTTCCTTCCTTTTCAAGCACACCTTGAAAGCGGCTATGTAATAGACTTAGCAGAATCAGTCCTAGTCTTTTTGTTTTATTATCTGACTTAATATCTATCACAGTATCTCTTCCCCCTCTTTCTCCTTCCTCTTCCTCTTCTTCCTCCTCCTTCTCCTCTCTCTCTCTCTGTCTCTGTCTCTGTCTCTCTGTCTCTCTCTCTGTGTCTCTTTGTCTCTGTCTCTGTCTCTCTTTCCTTATCTATAAAACCAGATGATTCTTATAGGACTCTTCCAACTCCATAGTTACGATCCAATGATCTCCAAACAAGTAAGAAACAAGCATAAGGATGACAAACTTTTCTTTCCTGACATCCTTTCAGTGTAGTCCTGTAAAATACATAAAGAAAATAGCCTCGAGTGAGTTGGTGCTGCCCTATCCAGTCCCGGTGAGCTGGTCTGCCAGTAAGCAATAATGAGAGAAAGAAGGCATAAGGGAGAAAGCAAGAGGTGGAGAAAGAAGAGGGGGAATTGTTAATTAAACACTATTAAATATTAATTGACATATAAATTCAAAACCTCACCCACTCCTGACAGTTATATAATCTAATTAAGTGGTAGGCCCTGTTGCCCCACAGTGGCATTAGGTACACTAAGGGAATAAAGTTATCATGTGCTCATAAACACCATGAGGGTTTATTAACCCAAGGCATTTCCTAATAAAGTAGATGGGGAAAATCAGCAATAATAATCATTTTAGTGCATGTGGAGGAATTGAAGTGGCAATTTAGATCAAGATAGGAGTCCACTTAATCAGCTTATGTGACCAGGAGGTAACTCCCTCACTCTGGCCTTCTTTGGTAGATGGATGGACACAACGAAGGTGCTTGGTAATTCTGGGTTCTGACCAGACACTGAGTCATCTTGGGGTGTCTGTGCCAACTTACCATCACTGTAAAGTCATGAAGACCTGGGTTGACATTTTTCACCTCCTATGTGGCAAAAGAAAGAAAGAGCCTCTCTAACAATTGATTGAGTGTAAGGAATTTTTTAAGAGGCTTATGACTTGAAAGGATTCTGAACTTCAGCTTGGCGTCTTAGTACTGAAGTGAGAGTCATAAGCCAGGGTTAGTCTTGATCAACTTTTTGAGAAGTCCTGTAGTTAGTAATAGAACTGTAGAATGTTGTGAACATAGCAAGAAAAAGATTCATCACTCGATTTTCTTCTCTACCATTCTTTAGAGGTCTGGAGAAAAGAGGTGGGGGAAGGGGAATGTCAAAAAAGAATCATAAGGAGTGTCTGGTATGTAGAATGATTTCCTGAAGCTTTCAGTCAGTCAATCAATAAGCATTTATTAAGGACCTACTATGTTCCAGACGCTACTAAATAAACTATTGGGACACAAAGAAAGGCCTACTCTCAAGAAACCCATAGTCAACTGTGTGTAAACAGATGGAAGATAATCAACAGAGGGGAGATAATCAGGAGGACTGGTAAAAGTTTCTTGTAGAAGGAAGGATTTTAGTTGGGACTCCAAAGAAGCCAGGAGGCAGAGATGAGGAGATAGAGAATTCCAGGCATGAAGGACAGCCAGTAAAAATACCCAGAGTCAGGAGATGGAGTATCATCTTTGAAGAGTAAGGAGATCAGTGTCCCTGGATTACAGAGTATGGGATGGGGGGAGTAAAGTGTAAGGAGTGCACTTGGAAAAGTAGGAAAGGGTTGGGTATAAAGAGCTTCCAGTGTCAGACACACCATGTATAGAAAATCAGATATTTTCAAGCTCTTTTTTTCTTAATGTGAATGCTACTTGGTCTGAGGTTCTGACTTTTTTCTTCCCTTTGATGTTCAAGTTTATTTGAAATTTATTTTTCTTCCTTGTCAAGCTCATGTGCATTTCATTCTATATTCTCACTGATGTCTTGAAGTCAGACTCTTTGGTTTCACTGTGTTATAGTCAATCCTATCTCTATTTCCTATCATAGTATCGCCGCATAGGTTTCCAAGCCTGCAGGGGAAGGTTTCAATCTTTAGCAAACGAGTCCAGTGGAATTTCCAAATGCAATCTGCAGGAACATTTCTGCTCTTATGAGGTTTGCCAAAACCCATTTGGGTATGACACAACCTTTTGGGTTTTTTTGGTCCCCGCCCGCTTCACTGCATTCCCTTTGGATCTTGGAAAATGGGAGGTTATCTTCCCCCTTCATAGCCATCATGGCCCTGTCTGTTTGTGCTTCGGGGGAAGTGTAATGTAACTATGTCATGGATTGCTCTGTTACATCCCGTATGTTAGCAATTTTGCCATGGTCTTTTTTATTTCCTTTTCAATTTGGGCTTGAGCAGTTTCCTAAAGGAATGTGGATAAATGCTTTCAGTGTTGGGAGCAGGAGGAGTTGCATAGTTAAAGAAGAGACATTGGCCTCACTGTTAGAAAACCTGAGCAGCCTAGAAGTTACCTCTGAGAAGACAAGGCACTGTGCTCTCAAAATGGTACATATTAGATATTTGGGGGAGAAATTGAGGCTCCATTTAGTCATTCATAGGGAAACAATGGAAAAGAGGAATTATAGATAGTGGGATAGGAGTAGGGGGATATTATCAGTGGGTATGCGTAGGAATTTATATATTGTACTTGGTTCTGGAGTGACTGCAAAATCTGCCTTGTTCTGTACTATTTATGTAGCACTAGGTTATGCAGTAGATACAAAACTGGACTTTGAGTTAAGAGGACCTCAATTCAAACCCTGCCTTCCACATTTAATAGCTTTGTGACTTTGGGCAAGTCTTTTAACTGCTGTGAACTCAACAGCTTCCTCATCTATAAAATGCAGATTATAATAATGCCTACCACACAAGGTTGTTGTGAGAACTGAATGAGATAGCATATAAAACACTTGAGAAATCTTGAAACTGAAAAATGCTCATTATTAAAAATTTAGCCTCAAATATTATTAATAATAACTGTTATCATGATCCCATGTGCATATCGGCTCAGATGAAGGTTCATAAGAGAAGGGGATAGGCTTTTGTCCCTTTAAATTATTTGACATTTTTTTCCCTTCTATTTTTCCCATACACTTTTGGAGTCTTTCTTCTTGAAGTCAGGGCTATAGCTTGTGTCTGTGCTGCTGACGTTTTAGAACATGAGAGAGAACCGCGGTAGGAGCCAAGTATCTGCCAGACTGTGTCGGGAGAACTTTTATCATTTCTGTCAGATACATCACAACTCGCTTGTCTTACCATACATCTTCCTAAATGTGACAGAATATTCAGCTGTTATTAATTGAATACTCTCTAATTTAACTGCTTAGCGGGAGAAAGAGTGACTGGTTTGTTTCAACACGTAAAACTGGCATCAACCTATATGTGGATTTCCAATGCAGCTGTAATTTCAGGGCCTCCAAAAAGCCTTGTATGAAATGAAATACCTACCCTACTTTTCAACAAAGTAGCTAAATTAGATTTATTAAATAAAAGAGATAGGGGTGTGTGCATGTTTCTGTGATGTTTGTGCTGATCAGGAGCATTGAAATCAGCAGAAGACATGAACAATCCCCAGCAGTTCTCAACCTGTGGGTTATGTTCAATTTAAATACATCCTGCATACATATCAGATATTTACATTACGATTCATAACAGTAGCAAATTACAGTTATGAAGTTGCAACGAAAATGGTTGGGGGTCACCACAACATGAGGAACTGTATTAAAGGGTCATGGCATTAGGAAGGTTGAGAACCATTGGTACTAACTGTTGTGCTTGGAGGCATCCATGATCATAGAGTCAGTCCAGCCAATTTAACAAACAAATGAGGGGTGGAGCTAATCCCGTTGTCTGAACACTTAAGGACTGGACTACCCATTCTCTATCATGTGTTTTTAACTAGAGGCAGCCTTGGTATAGTATAAAGCATTGAATTTGTAGTAAGAATATCTGATTTTAAATCCCACCTACCTGAATGATCCTGGAAATGATGAAATTAATGGTTAAATGATTAACCTTCTTAGACTTAGTTTCTCCATCCCCAAGATGAAGATGTTAAACTATATGATCTTTCAGGGTCTGCTCTAAATCTTTGATCTTGTGATGATCCTGACTGATGAAGTAATTAGGAAAATCTCAGGAAAGCCTATATAATATGAATTACAATTTGTGAAATACAAAGTCTTGTGTGGTTTTTTAAAAGAGACAACTTAGTATAATGGAAAGGCTGTATAATTTAGAGTCAGGAAAGTTGGGTTTGAATCTCAGCACCAGGACTTAGGTTCTAGGTGTAGGTAGAAAATCTCAATTCTTGCTCCCAGCCAATGTTGTCATGTAGAAGATAGAATAAGACCTGGACTTCCATCATCTCTCACATCCTCCCCATTCTCCCTACTCAAACAGCCTCATTGCTACTCATCAGGTCTGTTCTAATAGTCCCCATCCTGTCTCTGTATTTTGATTTCTCTTCCTCATTGCTGCCAAAGTGATATTCTTAAAAACAGTGTGTGTGTGTGTGTGTGTGTGTAGCTAGCTAGATAAAAATTTACTGATATGGATACATGTTGACATATTTCCCTGGATAGACTATCAGCTCCTTGAGAACAGGGACTGTTTCACTTTGTCTTTGAATGCCATATGCCTAACTTTTAATATTTCCTTAATAAACGCTTGTTGCTAGGCCATTCTTTTAAAGAAGGGTTTGGTTTTTTTGTTTTTTGTAAACCTTAAAGTGCTATAAGAAGTGTATTGTTACTAAGGCTCCAGAAAAAAAAGTCCCACAACATAAGTAATCCTTCTTTGGCCTTTTGGAGGGAGAACAAAACCATTATGAACTTCCAGATTCTGTCACCACTGAAAGAAAAACAATAAACATTTCCAAATGAAGTAGGGGTTGAGGGTAGAGGGAGGGAAAAGAGAGAGAAGGGGGAAGAAGAGAGAGAAGGTGGAAGGGAGAGAGGAGAGAGAGACAGATTAGTGTGTAAAGCAGCCATTCGCTTCAGCCGTGTAAATTTCTTGATTCATTTATGTTAATTAAATGCAAATTATTTATTTATTTTTAGGAAGGTATAAAAATGTACTCATTGCCAAAATGCCTCTGGCTGTATGTACAACATATTTTAAAAAAAAAAAGAAAAGAAATGCAAAGTGTGAAAATAATGAGGAGCTAGACGGAGCTTTAACGTTACACCCACTGGCATTTCAGAAGAGTGAAACCAAGTACATGCCTCTTGGTCCCTGCCCTAAAGGTCAGAAAAGTAAAATTTGGTTCCAGGAAGAGGAAGAAGCAAGTTCAGAAGCAGGGAAGACTTTCCTCCTGACTCACTGGGGAATATTATGCTTATAACCTGCCCTGAGCCACCTATCATGGGACTATTAGCTTGAGTGTTCTGGGAAATATTATGACCCCAGGGTGCCATGTAACTAACTCGCTGGTTCTTGACATGCTGCCAACATGGCCCTCTCTGGACCACAAAGTTGGAGCTCCCCTGGAAGCTTGCCAGTGTTTTAAGAAGGCCCTAGGGGCCCTGGGCAGCCTCCTAGTACCATACAGCATTCATAGCAAAACCCAATTCAGAAAGGTCTCCTGTGCTTCCATTCTGGGCTTGGCAGACGAGTTTAGAGGGTTTTTTTGTAGGAGGTAGTAAATTTGCCCTCAGCTTGAGAACTGCTTCTTGCATTGGGATACTAAAATAAGTACTTTGTTTTTGGGTTTGTTGTGATCCAGGCCGGGTACTCTATCCACAGCACCATGTAACTGCTTGTAAAATGTTAAATGACTTGTTCAGAGTGACCTAGGCAGCTAGTGGCAGAGCTGAGAGTTCAGTTTTACATTTATAGCTACTATTGACAAAATATTTCTATGTAACCTTCATGTATACCTATATATGTGTGTGTATATGTACGCTGTATATATACACATAAATACACACATAAATATTTCTACGTAACCTTCATGCCTACCTATATATGTGTATACATATATACATATATAGACACACATGTGTATGCATATGTGTATGCTGTATATATAAACATAAATACACGTATATATTTCTATGTGCCCTTCATGTATATCTATATCTACCTATATATATGTATATATAATATTTTGATGTACCCTTCATGTATATCTATACACATTCATAAATATGTATGTTGTCATTGTGAAGTTTTCTAGTCTTAATCCAGAAAAGCCCTTGTGCACTGAGGTTTCATTTCTTATGCTTCTTGCACCAGTGACACTAAAAGACATTTTTTAAACGGCAGGTGTCAAAGAAATTCTTTCAAAAGAAATACTTAAAATGGTATATTGTAATGGGCAGATTTAAATGCTGCCTGATGATTAGTCAATTGGTGTCTGTTGATTACTACTTAAAAAAGAGTTTATTAGAAAATTAATATTTGCCTGATTAAAAATGGAATCTGTGTTCTTTGAGCTAAGGTATTATGGGCTCTAAATGTAAAAATGAAAATTAACAATAAAAATGTACATTTACTGAACCAGGATTGTCTTCACCAAGAATAGAGATTTCTTTCTTGCCTTCTAAGGCTGCATTCTTAGTAATGAATGCAACTTGATTAACAATGAATGATTCAGATGAGTATTACCTCAGGGAAAATGTCACAGGATGGGATATTACCAAGTGTAGCTGGAGTGAGCTCATAATCAAAGTTTAATAGACATAGAGCTGGCAGGCATCTTTTGAAGTTGACTTATCCAGTCTCTGCGTTCTGAGAATGAGGAAATTGAGCCTCAGAAAGATTGTGACTTATCCAAAGTCATATAGGTAGAAAGGGGGAAACCTGTATTTGAACCCAGGTAGCCCCATAGCCAGGGATGTCTTATGTTAAATGTACTTAGTATTTGAGAACACTACTATAGAGATTTTGTTTCAAGGGGTTTCCAAGAACAGAGGAATGCTTTAAAGAGAAATTTCATATTTTAAGTACTGGCCTAATCCAGTATTTGACAGTTCTTGCTGTATGATAAATTGTGGTATATTTGTGTTTACTCATCATGACCACTGTTATTGAAAATCTAACCAGTGTGAAAACTATGATTCTGGAAAAGAAATAGTGGTCCAACTATGAATTTTTATGGTGGCGTTCAAAGACTTGATTGGGGAAAGGTCATTGAATAGCACAGTGGTATTACTCGAAATTGTTAGGTAGTTTGTTTCCTGAACATTAGTGGGAATTTAGTCTATGGGGTGTGCCACAGGGGCTGTTGGGTAAGAAATAAGCATGGATTGGCAAGCCCAGAGGATGTGTAGTTGCTAATGGGAAGCACTGACTTTGGAGTTGGAGGTGCCTGGTAGAAAGGGAGAATAGGATGCTGTTTGTCAAAGTCACAGAATTGGCCATTCCCTTGGAGATGCCCTTCCAATGAGGGGAGGTTCTGAAAACAAGACCATGGAAAGAACTCAGTGCATTGTTACTGAAAGTCATGCTTGCTTTTGCTAGGTTAGTTTTGCAAACATGGAGTGCTGGTGTGTCCATTCGAGATAATGTCCCCTAGGCTTATAGGGATGCAATTGAGTCTAGAAAACCATGATAACCACTTACACAATAATTACAACACTACAAAGATGAATAACTTTGAAAACTGTAAGAACAGTGATCACACACATATATGTATGTGTGTGTACACGCACACACATACATATACATACATAGCTGCCCTTAGCAGTTAAATGACCTGGTTAGTCTGTGTCAGAGGGACATGATTTGAACTCATTTCTTCCTGACTCAGAGAACAGCCTGTCCCCTACCCTATGCTAAACTGCCTCTCATTCACATACTTAGAGTGTCCCAAAAGTCTTAGAGCAGTTTTGTCTGTGACTTTATTTTATCTGCCTTACTAAGCTTTAGTAGCTTAAAATTGCACTTGGACTTTTGGCACATCCTTTAAATGTATGATTATATGCAGTTAATAAACATTGATAAGAGCTTTTCACCATTTTCTCTCAAAGTTTACATTATATGTCTATTTAGGGTTGAGGTTTAGGGTAGATTTGTTTGAAATTCCAGATTATTTCGTGGGCTCTCTTATGGTTAGTTGTAAATATAATCTGCCCGGAGCCACCCACACACCCTCCATTGCCAGCCCCTTCTCCCATTTCCATATACTTTTCTGTTATTTTGTTTAATCTGCACACCATGTGCTAGGCTTTGAGAGTTGTCCCTTTAAATTTCTGTAAAACAATGAACAGTGCACTTGTGAAATTTATAAGTGCTGCCTCCCATTTTTGCCAAAACTCCACAATTGTTGTATTTTTTTTCTTTCTATCTCCTTACCATTTTAGCTGGTGCCTCAGATACAGATCCCATTGCTTCTTGTTTATTATTACTTAAATATATCATTGCACACCGTCATGGCTTATGGCTAATAAAACTCCCACTCTGAGTGACTGCAGTCTGGCATGGCGGCCAGTGTTGTTGGGAACTGCAGGCAGATGTTGGAGAGGCACATTTGGGATTTGCTCCTGATCCTGGGGACTGGTTACTACTCCCCAAGTGGCAGGACATTAGGGGGGAAGGTCATTGCCTAATGGTGCCTTCCAGAGGATGGGAACATGGGAGGATGAGCAGAAGGTCCCAGTGTCCTAGCTCCCCCCAACATGTTCACAACTGCAAGCTCCTATGAACCAGCCAAATAGGCAACAGTCCAGTCTTCCCATATATTGGGCTTGATTCAACAAAGACTTAATAACATAAAAAATGTTGTTAATTAATTGTCAATAAGTATCTAATATTTAAAAACGACTTGGGATATTGAGATGAAAAAAACAAAACAAAACAAAGCCCTTGGTCCTCAAGGACAGGTGCACAAATAACTATTACAAATTGAAAGTAAGGACAGAAACTATGAGAAATTTAAGGAAGAGCAAGTCTGTTTCATCAGGCAGGTCCAGGGAAGGGGGTGATGATTACACTTGATTTGGAATATCAAGTAGGAATAGGTTTAAACAGGCAGAGATGGGGGTGGGGAGTGAGGGGAAGATGGATAATCTGTCCTAGGTATGTGGGCAGAGAGGGGCAGCAGTGTACAAGGACCCAGAGACTTGAGAGGGCCAGCTGACCGGGAAATTTTGAATAATTTAATTTGCTTTGAACATAAGAGTATATGAGAGGAAATTCTAATAATAATGGCTGAGGTTGATTTTAGTACTTTCAAGTTTGCAGAGCGCTTGATGTACATTAACTCTCATGACAATGTTGTGTCATATGGCTCCC
Source organism: Pseudocheirus occidentalis (assembly GCA_028646575.1). Classification (NCBI taxonomy): domain Eukaryota; kingdom Metazoa; phylum Chordata; class Mammalia; order Diprotodontia; family Pseudocheiridae; genus Pseudocheirus; species Pseudocheirus occidentalis. The sequence continues at coordinate 46,008,778 of CM053593.1, forward strand.
CATTTTATAGATGATAAAACTGAGGCTGGGAAAATCCAAATGGCCCACCTAGGATCTCAGAGCTTGTAAGTGTCAGAGTTGATTTTGGACTCAGGCTTCTGGCAAAGACAATCCCATCACTTTTTCCACTATGCCACGGAGTAGATAAAGATGTTTTGCTTTATTCTGTACAAGCATAACATTGGAGCTAGGGAGGTCTGGGTTCAAGTGTCATGTATGGCACATAATGGTGGTGCTTTTCTAGAAAAGTCACTGAATCCCTGGTGGTCTTGGGCAGTGATGTCAAATTCAGATAGAAATGGGGACAACTGACCTGTATGTTAGGATTCATGTGGGCCTCATTGACCTAGAGAACCACCTGTTTATCTGTCTTTCTCTATCATTATATGAACTCATTGAAATAAGGTAAGAAATACATTTTAATCCAGTTTGGGCCACACTTGGGAGTATTGTGGACCATGTGTGGCCTATGTCTATGTCTGATGTCTCTGCTCTAGGCAATTGCCAGGATAAGGTGCAGACCTGCTGTGGTGGAAGGAATTTTCTCATGTGAAATCCCAGGTCCACTCCCTATGCCCAATAGGCAGTAAAGAGTCACAAAAGGTTTGGGGGTAGATTCAGTTATAGTATTAGTGATCAATTATAAGGGAAAGGTTACTTCCAGCATGGAAGATAGATTAGAAAGCAGAGAAAGGCTCGTGGCTGAAAAACCAATTGGGGGGTAATTACATTGTTCAAGAAGAAAGGACATGAACAGGAATAGAAGGAAAAAGGAGAGAATGGGAGGGAGACAATTTGCAGCAATAGAGTTTTCAAAATTTGGAAACTGATTGGGTAGATTTGGTGATAAAGGAGAGGGAAGAGTCAAAAGTGACTTGGGTTTTGGACATTTTGTTGAGGAGACTGTGCCGTTAACAGAGAAATAGAGAATTTAGATAGCGGTTCTCAACCTGTGGGTTGTGTTCAATTTGTAACAATGAAAATGCATCCTGCATATCAGATATTTACATTATGATTCATAACAGTAGCAAAATTACACTTATGAAGTAGCAACAAAAATCATTTTATGGTTGGGGGTCACCGCAACATGAAGAACTGTATTAAAGGGTTATGTATGACATTAGGAAGGTTGAGAACCACTGATTTAGAAGGATTTAGTAAGAAGGATAATGAGTTTTGGTTTTTGCTTGTTGAGTCAGAGGTGCTGGCAAGATAACCAGGTAGAGACGTAGTCAGCAGGTGGCGGGAGGTAAAGGACGAGGTTTCTGGATAGAGATTGGGGCTAAGGATCTGGATTGGGGAGTCACTCATATAGATGGGTTTAATAAGGGAATACAAGGATAGTTGAAATCACCCAGGGAGTGAAAGAAGAAGAAAAGAGGTCCAAAGCTGACCCTGGGGGACACCCACATTTCAGGGATGGGAGGATGAGAAGCCAACGAAGTAAAACAGAAAGGAGTCAGTAGGGAAGAAAGAAAAGGGCCGGGAGATCATAACATTTCAGAAACTAGTGGAAGACAGAGCATCAAGAATTTATTCAGTTATGGCCCGATTCCCTCCCTTGTGCAGCCTCTTAGTGCCAGCACCCTCCATTTTTGGAACCAAATATGCGTTTCCTTCTCTTTTGTACTCTGCCATAGCATGTGATATTTACAAAAGATCCTGGATGGCATGCCAGGTGAGGCACCAGTGCCCCCGTGGCTGTTGAATGAAGGGAAGACCACTTGCCAAGACTACGCAACGTCACGAGCTCATGTTGCTGGCTTCCATTGATGATTTTTTTTAAATAAGAAAGAAACATAAGGAAAACATTTGCTTTGACATTGAATCCACCCCCACATGTAGCAGTAATTGTAGGGCCTGGAGGGGGAAAAAAAAGGAGCGCTCCAATTTGGGGCCAACCAGCCTTGACAATATTGCTTTAAACCCTTGGGAAAAAATGTAGCCAAACCATAATGAATCAAGTGTGGCACAGGTGGGCATTCAAGGGGCATAACAATCTATATTAGGGCAAGGTTTCTTGAGCCAAGCAATTCGGAGTTTTCAGGGGATACCTCTGAGAAGACCATTAACTCCAGGCCTGGCCCCAGGAACAGTTTGCAGGCCCTGAGGGAATCTGATGTCCAGTTCAGAGTACGAACCATTGCTACTTAACATTCACCTTGGATGTGATCTGGGCAATGTTCAGAAAGCCCAGATCTCTACCTGCACGGGGTGTAGACACAGGGATGTTCTGCATAGCTATTGTTCACACATCTACACGTTCTCACGTCTCTGTGTCTCTGCAAAAGTTCAAGCACTGAGTCAAGTTTATTGTTTCTATCTCGTTTATTTTAAGTATAGTTTTACACTTTATTATGTGCTGTGACATCTTAAATGGAGCCTGTCACTCCATCTTGACTACTGCTAGGGGCTAGAGCCACTTACCATGTCACACATTTCAACAGCCCTGATTAATAGGATCAAAACGAGCAGATTCAACTCCACCCCTCCATAGTACCCCCTTATTTACATATGCAAATAGTATCCAAATAGTAGAACCCCAGATCCAAATGAAAACTGTTTAAAAATTTATGAAATTTGTGTTTTCTCTCTCTCTCTCTCTTTCTCTCTCTCTCTCAGTGTCTCTGTCTTTCTGTCTCTTTCCCCCTTCCCCTTTCCTCCCCCTCTCTCTCCCTTCCCCTCTTCCTCTCCCCTTTTCTTTTGCTCTTTTTTCATTCCCTCCCTTTTCTCCTCTCTTTCCCCCTTCCTTTCTTTCTGTATCCCTCACTTACTTTCTCTCCCCACTCTCTCTCTCTCCCCCCTTCCCTTACTCTCCTCTCTCTTCCTGTCCTTCCCCTCTCCTCTTTTTCTAAATTAGGAGAGTTCCCTGAATTCACTCCCCACCTTCCCCAGTAACTGCATTTGGGTGTATGTGAGATGACAAATTCAAATATCCTTTTTTGTTCCCTTGGTTGGCTAGTTGGTTGATTTGTTTTTGTTACGTTAATCTATGTGTGTGTGTGTGTGTGTGTGTGTGTGTGAGGGAGAGAGTGAGAGAGAGAGAGAGAGAGAGAGAGAGAGAGACAGAGAGACAGAGAGAGACAGAGAGACAGACAGAGAGACAGAGACAGAGAGAGAGAAAGAGACAGAGAGAGAGAGAGAGAGAGAGAGAGAGAGAGAGAGAGAGAGAGAGGAGAGACTGACAGATAGACAGAGGGGAGGGTGGGGGGAAAAGGAAGGAAGAAGGAAGGAAGGAAGAAAGAAAGAAAGAGAAAAACTTTTTTTTCTTTCTTCTTCCATCCCTGGTTACAAGTCAGTTTTTTGTAACCCTGTCATTATGCGAGGTAGCCTAGAGTAATTTGAATATTTCATTCTCCCGGCTGCTAATGCACTATGTGTTACAGATGGTACTTGCTCCATCCTTCTGGACTCGGTTCAATTATAAATGAAAGTAGGGAGCTTAGATTTGTCTTTTTGTCTCTGCTTAGTTGGAATAACACAATCAAGCTTGATGGGTAGGAATTTCTCAAACTGCCTCTTTCTGTCTCTCCCGCCTAGGATAGTGCATTTCCCAATTAGATCTGCCATCAAGGCAGCCCTTTTGCATTTAGATTTGGAACCAAATATATCATTATTCTCATACACTTTCCTTTCTCCCTCTTGAACTTAGGATTCTCAAGTTGTTATGGTCTCTCCTTTTCCTTTTTTTCCTCTCTTCTCTCTTTTCCTTTTCCCTTGTCTCTTCTTCTGCCTGTTTTCCATTTCTCTCTTCACTCCCTTCTCTCTTTGCCTCTATACTATGCTCTTTATTTTCCCCTTGTCCTCTCTCTTCTTCCTCTCTCCCTCTCTATGCTTCATCCTCCCTTTCTCTCCCTGTTGATGTGTTCTCTCTTTCCCCATTTCTTTCTTCTGTTTCCTCTTCCCCCTTTCATTCTCTTCCTCCACTCTCTCCATCACTCCTGATTTCTGTATTCTCTCTCCTTTTTCCCTCTACTCTTTTTCTTTTTCCTTTACATCCCTTCTCTCTTTCTCTATCTCCTTCTTTTAGGGATTCTCTTTCCCATTCACTTCTCTGAGGTGACTAAATGATTTATTTCAGTGGCTCAAGTAAACCACTTTTCTCCCCCTTGCCCTTAAGACTGCTCTTCATCTAGATCTAACTGCTTAGTTGTCAGGGAGCCTATGAAAAGGAACGTTCTTCATATAGAAACATACAGACATGTGGCGTACAAAATAAATCTAGACTACATATAGATAGTCATAGTTTTTAGTTAGCGGTGGTGTTCTGAATCTGCATGTGTACCCAAAATCAGTGGTGGGAGTATTTGGGGAAGGTTGGCAGATAAACACAGTGTGTGTTTTGTCAATGGGGTATGATTTTTATGAGTATTTTCCTAACTGGCAAAATATGCTGTTTACCTTGGGCTACTACTTCCACAGCAGTATGAGGATTTCCCTTTCAATTCCGACTTTTACAGTGATTGCTATGTGCTTTGCAAACATACAGTGCTCAAGATATTTATTCAGAGAGTTAGAATAATGCTCAGACTAATTCAGATACCACCCCAGTAATTTCACAGAAAAGGCATTGATCAGTGAGTCTAACCAACAGAGGCTTTGTTTTCCTTTTTTGTGTGGCTTAGTTAAGGCATCCTAAGGGTGCCTATCCCTGTGAGATCACTTCCTGTCTCATTTGGATTTTCCTTGCTGGAGGAAACTAGATTCTTATAGTTCACACCTACAATTATGAGAATGCTAGTATAAGGAACTATCTCAGCTCTTAAACCTAATAGTCCATCATCATAACATTAAGTAGAGAGGTAAGTTTTTCATTTCTTCTATGAGCCAAAATGATGAAGAAAAAGTTCCCAGAAGGAGAGTTACCTATTTGGATTCAAGGATCATTAGTAATTGGCAGAAGCCAATTGTTAATAGAATCTTTCGGAGCTAGTCTGGTCTCATCAGGTGTCGTGTCGGCTCTTTCCCTGCTTCACCTCAGTTCCTGCTGAGGAAAAGCAGAACCAGCTGTAGTCATGGTCACCAGCATTTATTTAGCGCTTTTAAGTTTGCAAATTACAGCTTTTATGTCATCTGATCCTCATAACCACTTGTGAGATAAGTTATACAGTTATCATTCTCCTTCTTGTTTTACAGGTAAAGAACCTGCCTCCAAAGTTCCATAACGAGTTCAGGGACACGGGGCTAGTAATAGTATTCATGTTTAATTAATGTTAATTAATTATAATTAATAATAGCCCGAAGTTCTATAGCATTCTAAAGTTTTGCAGATTGTTTTACAAATATCTTATTTTCTTCTCACAACTCTCGGAGGCAGGTGCTTATTATTATTATTGTCCCCAACTCACAGTTAAGGAAACTGAGGCAGAGTTAACATGATTTGCTCAAGGTCACACAGCTGCTCTGACATCTGGTGTGAACTCAAGTCTTCCTGATTCTAGATCCAGCTGTATAAGTAGCAGGAATCATATTTGAACTCGGGACCTTCTCTCTATCCGCCATACTACACTACCTTTCACAAGTCATTGGCCAACCCAACTTTTCCTTGAGCCTGCTTCATTCCAGCTTGATAGGAACCTGCCTGTCTATGAAGCCAGCTCTAAAAGCAGCATAATAATACTCTTTGAATATTGGGGTGCAGTTAATTTCTTGGGTTCACTTTATAGTAGGTAGAACTTTTTATTGTTTGACAATAATACCCTGATGCCTTTTTCTCCCTGAGACTTTGAATTGAAGCTAAAACACTACAACAACACTGTTTTCTCTCATCGTGACACATCCTTTTGGCCTGATCCAGTCACTTATTTTTTATTAATCATTAACTTCCATTTCACAGTGGGTGTTCAACATAACCGTGGAAGATTAGCAAGCAACATCAGTGTTATCAATGTGATAGCATCCCAGAATGGGGCACTTGGGCATCTCAGTTAAAGCAGTTCCCAGAGCTCTTGCTGCCCACAACTACTTTGGGAGAAAGGAGACCAATCATGGTCAAGTGTCTACCCATCTTAATCTTAGCCTTAGAAATTTAATGCTGGAGGGGGATTTCATCCAACAAGTCTACCATGTATGACGGTGTCAGGTGCTGGGCATACAGAGACAAGATGGAAAACAACCCCGTCTTGGTGGAGCCTACATTTTATTGGGGGAGGGGGAGGATTATATACGTGATCTCATTTGATCCACATGGTATTTTGCATTATGAGGTCCTTGAGATCCAGCACTTTTCCTTTTTTATGTATCCCCAGCTTAGCACAATTCGTAGAACATAGTAGGTCTAATATTACATGAATACTTATTGACTCATTGACTATGATTAGTATTATCTTTACAAAGAAATTAAGGAGCAAACACATTTTCTCATTGTCAAACAACTAGCTTGAGTTAAGATTTGAACCCAGGTGTTCCTGCTCCAAGCCCAGAATTCTACTCACAATTCTATTCTGTCCAACCTTATTTCATAGATGGAGAAACTGAGGCTCAGAGGGTTTAAGTGAACTGAGCAAGGTCTCATAGGTAGTTTTTAGTAGAGCTATGAATCAAAGTTGTAACATCATCATCCTATCATCATCATCATCATCTTCATCATTGTTCAACTTTCTATCAAGGGTTAAGATTTGTAAGTCCCTTTACATGTATTAGCTTCTTTGATCATCACAACCACTCTGAGAGATAGGTACTATTATTACCCCCATTTTACAGAGCAGGCAAGTGACTTGCCCAGAGTCACACACTAATAAGTATCTGAGGCAGGATTCAAACTCAGTTCTGTACTCCCACCTCTGTTCTGTACCCCCACCCCGAGTCTGAGATTCTATTCATTGATTTAAATGTGGAAGGAACTTTTTTTGGTCCTGTAGTCCAATCTCCTAATTTTATCATTAAAGAAACTGAGGCTCAGGAGGTTAAGTGACTTATCTATAGTTAGCAAATGGTAGAATCAGGATTCTCACCCAGCTCTTTAGACTCCAAATCAAGTTCTCTTTATTATACCATATAGTTATAGTGCTTGTCAACCACCATCTAGCAAGAAAATGAACGATAACTGAACTCAATGGAATATAATTCAATGTAACCATGAAGACGTGTGTAAGAGATGAAGGGATGTCTTTTTTAGAGGAAGAACAAAAATTAAAATTGTGTATTATTTTTAATTATGCTAGCGTTTAGCAGGGAGGAGAGTCTACACTGGAAAACCAGGCAAGTGTACACTGAGAACAATAAAAATAAGTTATCAGGGGTTGACTCAGACCCGTCCCATCATATTTTATTTCCTTCTGCTCTAGCCACATGTCCATTCCTTTCACTTCCCACTGAGACAGAGAGAACATTTTATTCCAGTGGGGCCATATTGATTTAATTATAGCTATCCACTGCCCCTCCTATTTGTGGTCACCAGTCTTAGATGTCTCTTACTCTAAGCTTGAGTAAGACCCTCTCCTGCACCACTACTAGCAAGGCATTTATCTTTCGGCAAACGCTTTCAGTGGAGGGGGAGCCCATTGCCTCCTGATGTGGTTGGTCCATTCCACTTTCTGATGGCTCTGATTAAAGGGAAGTTTCCTCTTGAATTGAACCTAAATGTACCTTTCTATGACTTTCTGCCTGGTCTTTTTGTAACCAAGCAGAATTCACCTAGTCATTCTTCCTTATGAAAGCTCTTAACATAGTTGACAGTGCTAGCACACCCCTATCTCTATGACGCTAGCACAGCCTGATCTCTGTCCCTCATCTTGTCCAAAATAGAAATCTCTAATTCCCTCAGCCGATGTATTGTTGTATGCCCTCTAGTCACCTCATCATCCTGGTTCTTCTCTGGATGTCTGGGGTGGTGAAAGGGACTAGAGACTCTATCATCCAGATGACTCTGTAATATTGCTTTTGGAGGAAGGATCCAAGGTGGTGCTACTGGCGCCAAGTTATTTATTTAATTAATTTAAGTCAGATTTCCCAGGAGTGTTCAATACTAAGTATGTTGGGGTGCTCTTCCATCTCGCCTATTATTTAAGTTACAGATACAATATTCTTGAAATCAGTATTGAAGGGTTCTCTCACAGAGCTTCATTGTAAAATACCTTAGCTGTCTTTTCAGGCCTGGAAGCTTAATGTATGTTTTTGTGCATCTATGCATACCACTTCACAGTATATATCACTCTGGGCTCTTAATAGGAATCTCCTTGGGCCATAAACCCATACAAAATATTTGACATTGTGGCTTGCTGCAATCTTTCTGTTGCAATAATGTGAGGGTGGCCACATTACTCAGGAGTGAACAATGCTAGTCTCGCACTAAAACATATTTTATTTAACTCACAGATGTTTAGCCTTCTAATTTGTCTTTTGAGAGATTTTTTTCCCTATCTTTGGTTAATACACATACACACACGTACATACATATATAATATAAAATATTAAAACAAATAGTATATAAAATAATAAGCTTACTATATACTATATGATATATGACATTTTTATGATAAAATATGATTTAGATTCTTTGTATATTTATAAAATATTTTATTTTAATTTATACATATTATGTTGTGCATAAAATATGTTATGCATAAAATATATTACAAGTGTATCCATATATACATACATATAATATTTGAAAGATGGGTCATGGAGTAGTGAATGGAGAGCCAACCTTAGAACCAGGAAATCCTGGGTTCGAGATCCACCTCTGCAAATACCTGCTATGTGTACCAGTGACTTAACCCCTTAATGACCCAGGCAAACTCTTTTAAGTCATAGTGCTGGTGCTAATTTACATTTTTAGACAAGATTTCTTCAAAGAGAGTTTCTAAAAATAGCAAAATTATAGGTCTGGTCTAAAACATATGATATAATTTTTTAAAAATAAAAATCATATGGGGGTGGCTAGGTGGCTCAGTGAATAGAGCACCAACCCTGGAGTCAGGATGACCTGAGTTCAAATCCAGCCTCAGACACTTAACACTTACTAGCTGCATGACCTTGGGCAAGTCATTTAACCCCAATTGCCCTGCCCTTCCCCCTACAAAAAGCAATAAAATAAAATAAAAAAATAAAAAGCATGTATCTATCCTTTCATTGATGATTATGAAAATAACCATGCACTTAATTTCTCTTTACAAGTATGCACTTACAGTACTTCAAGCATCTTCCATTTGGGGATCCTTGTCATTTTCAGAGGCAGTGTTCTTCTCTGTGCCTCAGTAGTTCATCTAGGAGTTCTATGACAAATTCATTACCTGGTGTAAGTCAGTCTAGATGATTGGCTTCATTAAACCCAGCTCAGCACATCTGTAGATACTGGTCTTGGAGTCAGTGACTGGGCTGTATGTCCAGATTATCATGAGCTTTGGTGACTTGGCTGATAAGAACATCAGGGTAGGCCTTCAGCGGAAGTCCCTGGAATCTTAACAGGTAAAACACAAATTACAAAGCTAAAATGTAAATCGTGGTCAGATACAGAATAGTTTTCACAGCTGCTTGTGAAACGTCTTTCTTGATGAAGTATCTTCTTTCACTGGGGCAATGAGGTGGTAACACCAGGTCTGAAGGCAGGAAGACTCTTCCCAAGTTAAAACCAGACATTTACTACTTGTGTGACCCTGGGCGAGTCACTTACCCCTGCTTGACTCAGTTTCCCAATCTGTAACATGAACTGAAGAAGGAAATAACAAAACCACTCCAGTGTCTTTGCCCAGAAAACCCCAAAGGGGTCACAAAAATCTGGATGCCATTGAAACAGTTAAACCATAATAGCTATTATCCATGTATTAGGTAATGATATTAGCAGACTGAACACACACATACACACACACACATATTTTTTTTTCAGGGTTCGTAGGCACTGTGCCAAATACTTTACAAAAATAATATCTCATTTGATCCTCACAGCAACCCTGGGATGAAGGTATAATTATTATCTTCATTTTACAATTAGGGAAACTGAGGCAGACAGGTTAAGTGACTATTTCAGGGTCCCATGGCTAGTGAATGTCTGGGACCAGATTTAAACTCAGATTGTCCTGGTTACAGGCCCAGCTTCCTCTTTAAACATACTTTAGAATTAAGATAATTATGTGAGAACACGGGATCATAGATGTCAAACTGGAAAGGAACTTCCAAGGCCTCCTTTATTATAAAGAGGAAGACAGTTTTGTACCTTGGCCCACGTCACACAGGTAAAGAGCATTAGAGGCAGAATTCAAACCTAACTCCCTAGCTCCCATTGCTCTCTCTGCTTGGACATGCTTCAACTTTCTTCTTCCCCTTTATGCCATTAGGGTGTAAGGATTCCTCAAGGCCAGTGTTTTCAGTTTTGTTTATGTTTTTTTCTTTCTCTTGGCTTTACTTGTACCATCTGTTTTAACAGTTCTTTTTTGAGACTCATTCAATTATGGATCCATTATTCCTTTTGTGAGAGACTGTCCCAAACCTCTGAAGTCATGTACATTTGGGAATATGGATTAGGATTCTCTTACTCTTCTATGACTAATCTGCCTTATTTAATTGTAACCAGGAACTACTTGGATACTGATCTTATATTTGCTTTAGTTGGAATATGTGACTTCCTCTGCCATGAATCGATAGTATTGCCCCATGGAGAAATTCTAAACAATATGTAGAATCCGTGACTAATCTGCAAAGGCCAAACCTCCTTAATCTGCCCTACCCCACCCATTTTGGGCTTTGTTCCTTCCCTGGTCTCTCAGAGAACTGGATTTTGTTACCATTTAATCCATTTATCTTGGAATATTGTATTGTGTATTATAGTTATATATTCAGGAAGGCAGGACCATGACATCTATAAATATTATATCTCCCCTAGTGCTTCACACAGTAGATTATTAAATAAACAATTACTAATTAGTATTAAGTAGTTGGTGATTATTAATCATTATTTTGAATGAATGAATACCTCCTCCCCAACCTCTTCTTTCATTTATTCCAGCCCCTATATAAGATAACAGACCTAAATGGACCCTGGACCTCATTTTATAGGTGATGGAGCTGAAACCTACAGGGCTAAAGTGAGTTGTCCAAGGTACCAGAGGTATTAACTGTCAGAGGTGGAAATCAAATCCAGGTCTGCTGACTCCTGTAAGGGGTTTTTGTTTTTGGGGGTGGATCATATTGCCTTCCTATTTGATCTGTTGGATACAACAAAAAATATTGAAATGTAGTCCATTGGCAGGTACATGGAATCCAAGCTAACAGAGAGGTGGAGGCTTACAGATCTCTCAAGCTCTGAGTTCTAAGCTGCTTTGGGTTGTGTCCATTAGGTGTCTTCACTAAGTAAGGTGTCTGTATGAGGTGCTACTGGAAGTGTGTGGCAGGGTTGAAAAGTTATTTCTATTAGAAAATATGTCCCATTTGCCTTGGGTGTCCAGTGGAACCCAATAGATCAAAAACAGATATAGGAACTCATTCTCCTGTCTCTAAATTCTGGGGGTGGGAGCAGGCGCTTTGTGACTAAGGCAAGGGAAGGTACTAGCAATGACAGCCTGTGTGCCAGTTGGGGCTCCAGAAATGTATTGGCAGGCTCTTGGATGGAAGAAGAAAAGCAAAGGGAGTAGAGGTTTGCAGTCACTGCACCTGGATACCTATAAAGGGTTAACTTCCTTTATTTGTCTGTTAGACCCGCCATGCCCTGAGTTTTCTGAACTGGGACAAAAAAGAACAGCTCCTAATAGGGGTGGAGATCTCCAGGGACAGGCTTGCTCATCACCCATTCATATGCCTAGGTCATCTCTTAGCCAGGTATTTCTAAGTCAGGACCTGCCTTTAATCGTGTTTAAGCATAAAGTATTTTCAAAGTGTATGTCTGGCTTAAAAAAATAAACAGATGGGATGAAAAACTTACACAGAAATCACATCTGCCACTCTGGACAATTAAGTAAAACATGAAATTGTAGCTAGAACCACAGGGTTTTTCAGTATGACAAGATTTCACATGAACGGCTCATATGCTGACTTAGGTTTGTAGGCCCAGACTGTGATTTAACTACATGTCTTAAGGGATTTTTTTTTTACTTCCATTTTGTATGGTATTCTTTCCCCAACCAAAGCAGAACTGTTTAAGAAAGAACTTTGTTTTGCAGTGAAGAGATTGAGAAATACAGCAGGCTAATAACCATGGAAACTTAGGTCTCTTTAGCAGTCTTAGCATTTTAGGGGTGGAAAGAATCACTCAGACCACAGGGTCTTAGGAACTGGAGATAGAAGGGGCCTCCAAGTTCATGGAACCTCTGCAAGAATCCTGTCTCTAATACCTCATCACTCAGAAACATCTCACCTTGACAGTTTTTGAAGCACTTTTATCAAAACCCCTCTTAAGTAGAGATTGAAAGTATCATCACCATTTGGGAGGTTGAGTGAGGCTGGAATGGTGTCAGTACCTGTGGTTTCCCTTCTATAGACTATTGAGGAATTGTATATTCCTATTGAGGAAACCTATTTACCTACCAGTGTGGAGCAACAGACTATCCAGACTTTGGCCTAAAGGCTTCCCTGGCTTCCTTTAAGATTTGGCTTAGATTTCGCTTTCTGTAAGAGGCCTTTCCTGGTTCCTCTCCCCTCCCTTTTGCCCCCCAAGTGTCTCTCCTCTGAGATTACCTCACATTTATATTCTCTCTCTCTCTCTCTATCTCTCTCTATCTCTCTCTCTCTCTCTCTCTCTCCTTTCTTCTCCCTCTCCTTTCTTCTCCCTCTCTCCCCTCTCCTCTCTCTCTCACTGTTTCTCCCCACACACATACATGTATACATATATATGCATATACATATACACATGTATATGGGATTACCTTGGGAGTCTGTTACACCAAGTAACAGACTCATGATCTAGTCCAACCCTATCTTAAGATGAGAAAACAGAGGCCTCAAGAAATGAAGTGAGTTGTCTAAGATCACACAGCTGCTTGATGATAGTCATGTCTAGTCCGGCATATCATTTGGTCATAGTCTGTGTCCTCCTTTTGCATTGAGATGTCTCATCAACAAAACCACGTCTCCCTTGCAGAAATTCTTCAGTGGCTGCATAGAAGCGCGGGCCACCTTTCCGTTTGTTACTATGTTGGTCTGTCCCATGTACCATCCTGCTTCAGAGTCCTAGAGATGGGTTCTGCCATGTTGGGACAGTCTCTATTCAGTCTCCCTGATTTGTGGGATTGAGCTTGATCCCAGAGGACCAGATTGGTGGCTATTGACTCCATCTTCAGGATATGTCATCATGGCTTTGATCCATCTTTGATGTATTCTCCAATTGGACTCCAGTGTAGCACAGGGCACAACAATGTACCTAATGAACAGACACTAGGGGAGCACAAATGTGACGCATGAGCTCCTGACTCTTTTAGGAGGGGTCACTAGTCACACAGAACAAAGTGGGAGTTGGAGAAGAACATCAGAGATGAGGAGCAGGCTCTGAAGCTTTACCAATTTCCTCCTACACTCTCCTACATTTATGTTGTTTAGTTGTTTTTTGAGTAGTATCTGACTGCATGCTTCATTTCCGAGTTTTCTTAGCAGAGATTCTGGACGAGTTTTTCATTTCCTTCTCCAGCTCATTTTCCAGATGAGGAAACTGAGGCAAGCTGGGCAAAGTGACTTGACAAGGATTACACCGCCAGTGTCTGAATCCAGATTTGAACTCAGGAAAATGAGTCTTCCTGACTCCAGGCGCTGTACTTTATACACTGTGCCACCTGGCTGCCCCCACCCCTTACCTAATGCTCTGATAAAAACTAAATAATAATAATAATAATAAAGACAAAAACAGCTACTTTGACACTTGTCCTCCCCCACTGGCTATGGCTTGGACTTGGCTGAAGCCTTCTCTCCTTTGACTTAGGTGTGGGTAGTCTACTTCCTCCCAACATTAGTATTTATTAATGATCATCCAATATTTCCCACATCAAGATTTTTGTCAGCTACAGTGCTTTATGTATCACAGAAAAGTCTTTCATTATATTTGAGGAGTAAATTTGGAGAAGTCAGGAGGGGTACAATAAATTGTCAAGGTGGGGAGACTGGTGGTGGTCTTTAGAGGTGAGGGATGGAGTTAGGTGCCTCCAAGTGATAAGTGGGCATCCCGTTTAGTTCATTCCTCTGCTGCCTCTCCAGCTTTTCAATGGAGAGCATTCTTTGATTCAGAGACATCTCTTACTAGGAGCAATTCATGTGCAAGCATTTTTTTTTTTTTACAAATTGCGTATTGCAGAGAGTGCAGTCTTTGGGGGGTGATACAAAGTTTAAATAATACTCTTCCTTTGCCCAAATAAAGTTTCCAATCTTGTGCCTCATATGGAAAGGGACCCATGGGCAGTGAGAGAAGAAAAGAGAAAGGGAAGGAAGGATGAGCAACAGGGACCTTGTCAAGGCCTCCCTCCCTCCCCTTCTGGGCTCCATGAAAACTGCCTAGATCTGGAATGCTTCCTGCCTAAGTCTTCTGCAGGGGGCCGCGGGGGACTGGTGTGTTTATTGCTTTTTCTCTGGGCCTGAAACTACTCTGCCTGGCTACTATTTGAGAACGCAGAAGTATTTTTTGGTTATTATCAAGGGGAGAGGGGAGTTTCCTTTACAACTTAATGAGAACTTGATATCTCTCTCGCCCCTTGAGGAGGGTTCAGATTTCCCTTCCTGGCTTTCTCTCTTTCCATAGCTGAGCTGACATTCCAAACGAAGGCAGACTGCCTTTCACACAGGGCAGACATAGAACAATTAACTTTCATTCCACTCCTCCCAAGCCTGCCCCCCCAAACCCCCCACTTCCTCTTAGACCCTTCTCCTGATACATCTCCTGTGTTGTCTGTCAGGCTGTCAGACCAGGTTTGTCAGGAACACAAAAATCTGTACTTGACAACCACTACAATCTTCCTGCCTTTTCTCTTAAAAAGCTTTTTTAAAGCCCCCAGAGACCCTTAAAAAAAAAACAACAACCACCACCACAAATGCAAATGGAAATTGTGCTAGCAACTAAAATGAACACTGTTGTGAGTCATGAGATCTTGCCCACACTGGGACACACTATTTTTTATTTTGGGTAATATTTCTTCTTTGGCATTTATTACATCTCTGTTAAACACAGCTCATGTGACATAGTGTTACTCATAGGCAATCAGAGAAAAAGCTGAAAGCCAGCCATTACCAGGGCAGGGCAACTTAATGTTAATAGCAGCCATTAAAAGTTGAAAGCAAAAAATAATAATAATAATAATAATAATAATAATAAAATTTACCCGTCTGCCCCAGGCCAGGCTTGTGGCCTGTGCACTTCCTTGGGCATCAGGACTTGAATGACAGTGGGGAACTGAGAACCAGGAAAGCATAGAGAGAGAGAGAGACCATGATGTTGGATGACCTCAGTAGGGGAATTCCTTGTTCCAGTTTCATCTTAGGAGCAGAAAATAATAGCCAGTAGAAATTGACAAAGCAAGAAGTTTTCTTTTTGATCCTCCTTACCAAGGGGAGGCAGATGGCCTCTTATTTGCAGACCTATGTTGTAGCATCTTAGATCTCCCTAAGAAGGCCCTCCAAAATACTCTGAGTTTGAACTTGTTGAAAGGTTCACAACACCTTGTATTTATATAATGCTTTCTTCCACCGCATATAATTCATAACAGATTTACTACAGTACCACTCTTTGCCAGTAAGCCTTAGGGTTCAGCAATGCAATTAAAAAATCCATATTTTAAAAATGTTTGAGATGATTTAAAACCCTTTCAGAAGTTTCTTTATCCTAGCCAAGGTTTCGGCACAGCTTGTCCACTCTGGCAGACCACCCTAAAGGCGGTGGTCATGACAGCTAGACAGGAATTTCCAGAATCCCCAGAATTTTATTGACACTTTCTCCATTAGGCCCATGACATGCTTTAACAATATTGAGTCAACTGAGGTAGGGAAGTATGGTCTTGTTGATCACTGGGCTCCCATGTCAAACCAGGCAGAGAAAACTCAAACTAGAAATAAGACCCTTCCCAGTCTCCAGCTGTCAGCGTGTTCTCCCTCTGGCATTTAAAAAAAAACAACATAGATTTTATATTTACTTGCTTATATACATATTATGATCCCTACTCTCCTTCTGGTAGAATGTAAGGTCACTGAAAGTAGGGGCTGTTTCATGGTTGTTTTGGGGCGACATAGTAGATACAGAGCCTGACTTGAATTGAGAAAGATTTGGTTTCTAGTTCCATCCCTTAACATATTTTGACCTTTTGATCCCAGGCAAATCACTTAACCCTTCAGTGTTCTAGTCCACATGACTGATGAGTGTTAGATTCAAGATATCAACCCAAGACATAACTGACTCCAGACTCTTCTTAATGCTCTTAGCTCTCAAGTGCTTTCTAGAGATGGGGGCAAAATTCTGTTGGAGGACCACAGTGACAGCTTGAGCCTACAGACGGGCAGTCAGTGCTGGCCATATGGAACACACTTTTCATTAGAAAAAATATTTGGTGTGTTACGTAATGTGATATATTCCCCACCCCCATCCCCGCCTTAGATAGTATAAGGTTGGGATTTAATTGGCTGATAAACCAAGCTGGAGGGTATTTGCTCCCGAGTAGAATGTAAGCTGGAGAGAACAAATTCTTTCCTTTTGGGGGGCCTTTGTGTCCATAGCACCTAGAATAATACTGGGCACATAGTAGAGACACAGTAAATGCTTTTGACTGATTGAGAGGTCCTTAGAGAAACACTTTTCACTATAGATCCTGAGCAAATTAAGATGGTCAGTTCAGCAGGAGCCTCATGGTGTGTCTTCTCTTTGTTTTTTGTATTATTTCTTTGTTGCTCTAGAGTAGACCCTGATGCTTTCTGATTAGTAGTATTTTCCTTCCTTATGGTCATCCAGAGGACAGCATTAACTCAGGGACCGATAAAGTCTTTCCCCTTCTCTGAAGTGACCCATAAATAGGGCCAAGTTCATTATAGAAAACACAAATTAAGGTGTCCCAAGCAAACCACCTTCGATATGGGAAAAGGTCAGATAGACAAGTTCAGAAGAAGACCTGGGGGGAGGCATTGATGAACATGTTAATTAAGAATGGGCAGTGTATTGATAGTGCTGACGTGACTGGGGGTACATTGACACGCACCTGGCTTGCTTGGAAAGGCTAGAAAGTCGTCTTACTCGCCTCTACACTGGTTGGAGTATTAAAGGGATTAGAAATGGAAACAAGGACAAACATATAAAGGGCTATGGTCTATTTATTTCATAGTTTAAAAGGCTGAGGGAAGATTTAATGATTGCCTTCAGATACCAAGTTGATACCAAGAGAAAGCTGAGGAAAAATTCTCCTCTTCTATATATAAATGACAGAACAAAAGAAAAGGGGTTGGCAGTGTAGTGAATATCAGAGTGCAGGCAGTAGAAACTGTGGAAATCAAAGAACTTTGGAGTCATCAAGAAGGGACTTCTAAAACCATTTATTTCAATGTATGTCCAAATCATAAATTCCATGTGCCACATTCCTGCTAAATTACAAATTATGTAGGAGGTAGCATATCGTTCTTCAGTGGGGTTTATAATCTAAAGGATGATCTACATGACAGTATATATGTATGTATGTATATAAATTAAAAATTGGAGTGAGCTATTAAGGAAAGACAAGAAATCACTTTGGGAGGTCTTTGAGAGCAGGATAAGGAACCACCTGGCCACAGTGGCTCTGGATTGGGTGTGTTCTTGCCTGAAGGCAGGTGCCCCAACCCCTTGGGGTTTCTTCTAGCTCTAGGACTATAAAATTCTGTTGGGTTCTTGCCCTTAAAAGAGAGAACTCTGGTCCACAGAGGCTTAATAGAGTGCTCCTCTCCCCACTCCACCCGCATCAGCCTTTGCTCCTATCTCTAGGGCTGCCCATGTTTGATAGCACTGTGCTTAGCCAAGCTACATTATACTGAACTGGTGAACTGATCCAGTGTTTCAAGTCACCTGACTTTGCGCCATACAGAGTGTGTGTGTGTGTGTGTGTGTGTGTGTGTGTGTGTGTGTGTGTGCCCCTCTGGCCAGGCAAGGACATCTTAGACATTTTATTGCTTGAGAGATGGTGTATATTTAATGGACTAGTCAGTCTGTAAGAATTCAGCAATTTCAAAATCTTTTAAGGTTGGGAAAAAGTAGAGATGAGAATCATCTCTAATTCAGTCCCCCTTCCTATAACACACTCTTCCTCCTCACCGCCCCCTCCCATTCCTCTATCTCAGTCTAATTACCATCTTAAGCATTGCCTGTTGGGCTCCTTTAGGTACAATTCGCCAAGCCAAGAAACTATGGCCCAGCTGGAATATACAGTATCCTTTGCCAGTATAGATGAGGGCTTGATTACACTTCACAACTGTAATTCAAGCCTGCTAATCCTCCTCTGGGTTTGAGAAAGAGGCCTGCTCTATTAGATAAGCTGATTACAGTCTGGTGTGTGCTTCATGCTTAGTAAGACTTGTTTATATGTGGAATTACAGCCAGTTGGGGTTAGCACTTCACTATATTGACTAAACTTGCTGAGAAACCAGCAGGGTTAGACTTGACCCAACATCTTGAGGGATTGGGGGGGGTGTTGGAAGCAAGGGAGCAGACTGGGTGGTGTAGGAAAATGAGTCTTGACTGCAGCTGCTGCCCTCCCACCTACCCCACCCCCAGGAATGTGGCTAAATATTTATTTTTCCTTCTTGCAAATGAAATAACCTGATAAAAGAGTTGTAAATTCTGACAGTTGAGGTCTAAGGAAGCCGGCTAGTATAGTAGGTTCATGGAGTCAAAGGGCATCATTGGGAGGATTTCCCTGTTATGATTGTCTGCTAATAGTTTCTGTGCTGTTATGTTATCTTGAGGTGCAAATTAGATAGAGATTTGCTGGGACCAAGTCAAGTATACGGTAAGATCAGCAGCCGGATGCTGTTTCTGTCCACAGACAAGGAAAGATCCAGGCACGGGCCAAGGGTGCCCACAGAGACTATTTGAATGCTTTCTCATTTTCAGAGATGTCTCGTTTCAAAGCCACAAAGGCCTCGAAACCGCCATCGCCTCTCCCACCCAGCTGATCTCTGGTCAGGTTTGTAGCTTGTGGCTTTGTTGGAGTCTGCAAACCTTTATTTCTCATTGAGGAAGGAAGTGCATTTATTACTGTTGCCTGGGAATGTCAACTGACATGATTTCCACTGCCTGCCCAAGAGGGATTTCCACCAATTTCTCAGGGACAAATCTTTGGTTAGTGATGGAGAGTGTGGCTTGTTCCCAAGGGGAAAGTAAAACTTATTAAATTCAACTCAGCCATATATTAATCAATCACCTACTAAGTGCAAGATACTGAATGGAAGGTGCTAGGGATGTAAAGATTTTAAAAAAAAAAAAAAGATAATCTCTGCCTTCATGGGGTTTACAGTTCAATAGGCTTAGAGCTTAGCTGTTTAAGCCTTGAGGATTAAATGAATGCTTGGATACTTGTATCCCAGTGTTGGAACATCCAGTTTTGACAGCCTTAGTGTTTGAACACGTACTTGAACCTGTTCATGTTTCAGTATGTACAGGCCCTTGATGGGTTGGGAGAGTAAGAGACAGCCTGCACGTGCTTCATTGTGATATTTCAGACTGGTGGCACGTTTTGGTTCCTAAAACTTCTGTACATCAGGCAGTGTCCCTCCTTAAAAACAGAACACTCAAGGTCAAGAAGGATAGCTGTGCCTGCTCATGTTTTTACTCCTGAAATAGTTGATCTTAAGTACATCAAATTTGTAAGACTCTTCCTCCATAGGGATCTCGAGAGGTTAGCTTAGCACTATTTCCCCTTCCATCTTCCTCTTCTCCTTTCCCTTTATTTATGTGTATTCTAGCCACTTGTTTTCCCTTTTCACCCCTCTTTTCATCCCCCTTTTATCTTTAGTATCCTGAGAAAGCCCTGGCTTTCTCAGGCCAACAAAACCACTGAAAGATTGAATCACAATGTCTGGATTATTCTCCCTCACCTGCACCCGGGTGGTAATTCTTGAAGAACTTGCCAAAGAAAACACAAGAATGGGGGCAAAGAAGTAGACTATAGCTTTGAAAAATGATTAGAAAGGGGCTCATCCAACATTAGTGGCAAGGTATTTCTAAATAACGTAAAGGTAAACCTATCCTTTACAATGATGGTGGTCGGTGTCTCTTTTAAGAAGATAGGCACTTGTCATGATATATGTTTGTGAATGCCAACTTTTAATTGTCATGTGTGAAACTTAGTGTTTGTATTTTTGAATCTAGTTAATGCACTTGTTTATGTGCATGCCTTTACAAATATTCTGCCCTTTCAAGGACAGGATGGAAATAAAATCTGGCCATACTTGGCTCTTAGGCTTATAGGATGAGTGTCTAAAGGACTGTTGTTTATAGTAAAACATAACTTTTCCCACCTTGTTATAGCAAGCACCCTAGCATATCCAGGATGCCTGCTAGCATGGGT
Organism: Pseudocheirus occidentalis; assembly: GCA_028646575.1. Lineage (NCBI taxonomy): Eukaryota > Metazoa > Chordata > Mammalia > Diprotodontia > Pseudocheiridae > Pseudocheirus > Pseudocheirus occidentalis. The sequence continues at coordinate 46,029,201 of CM053593.1, forward strand.
TCTTTGATCTGCTTTACTAAAGGAAAGCAACTTTAAAGGGGTCACCAATATTAATTAAACACACACACACACACACACACACACACACACATCATTCACTTAGTTCAGGGGGAAAAATCAGAGTCCTGAACTTCAGAAAATACAAACAGAAGTTACAAGCAGACAAAAAATACAGACAGAGAAAATAACACAATTCAGCAGACCAAAAGATAGTGCTTCTTGCTTCTGACCATTATATACATACATAGTTACCAGAGAGAGAAGCACCAACATCTGGGCTTTCAAAGTTGAGGGGCTCAAAGGCTACCTAGATTCTCACCTGGCCAAATCATACAGCTCTTCCTATACGTGAGCCCCAAAGCAAAACCTAGCTTCAGAGTCTATATACCTTTCTTCAGGGTCAGAGGACATCATAACCTTTGTGACATACTGCCTAATTACAAAGTAAAAAAAGGTATGGATCTTCCTGATAAACAAGTCTTCCCACCATCAAGGCCCTCCTGTTGGATTCCACTTGAGGCCTATCAAGGGGTAGGGGAAGATGTTAAAATTCCATAGGCCTATTAAAGGGCAGGGAAGATTTTCCAATTCCTTTACCATTACACCCCTTTGGGGGAGGGTCTGAGGCCCTTAAAGGCTTAAGGGAAGGAGAGGTGAGCAAGAAATCAGTAAATGAACCACTTTAAAAAAAATTACCAATGAATTAAATTCTTTGACCATCCTGTGATGGAAACTGAGCATGGACATCAAGGGATTATGGCCATGTTTGGGGGATTTCAGGACCCTAACAACCTCAAGACTGTGCTTAGAATAATTTGGGGACAGGAAGAACTATGGAACCAAAGAATAAGAAGATTCCAATTTTTATTCAATCCATGATTATACTTATCTTTTATCTTCCTGTCCCTTTAGACCCACAGACTGGTGATCTCAGACTTTCTACTCCCATCTTGGGCTTTGAGGCATTTATTCTGCTTGCGTTGTTTTTTTTTTTTAAACAAGAACATGGAACATTCTCTTCCCCATCAAACTCCTCTCCCTCCTGTAATGCTGTTTCTCTTCATTATCTTTACAGCACCAACAACGTGCCTGGTGGTTTTCATTAACATTCAGAAGATCCATGGTCCTGTTATAACTAATAACTGATTGGAAAAGCCTTTGGCAAATGTCAAGAAGAAAAAAAATAGGGGTGGGGGGAGGGTGGGAGTCCTTGAATTAATGAAGGTTGATTTCCTAGAGATTTTATCTAGAGAAGGGAAATAAACATCTAAATAAAACCCACATTGGATTTCAGAGGCCTAAACATTAGTGAGTTTGTCCCATAAAGTGGTCAGGGTTACACTATCTACTTGTGACAGTGTCTGAGCATGAGTGGGGTAGTAGGATAATTACCCAAGTGTCTCTCTCTCCTTGGAAACACTCAGCAATGTTATCTAAGTGTTCCAATAGAAGGAAGGACCCCAAATTTAAAAACTTCCTTTCTTATCTAAAAATATCCAAATACGGCTCTTCTCCATCCTTGTGTAAGGCCAAGAATCGTAAGGGGAAATAGAGAAGTGGGTATGGGTTCAAGGTGATGGAAATCGATGATCCAGGCAATGGAAATTGATGATCCAGGCAATGGAATTTGAAGTGTTTTTTCAGTTGTGATAACTCTTCCATAAACTTTGGATTGTACCTTTATCTTGATTTTCCTGTCTTGCATCAATCAGACACATTTGGTTCAACAGATACCAAGCATAGCATGTGTAATAGCACATTGGGATGAGCATTAAGCAAAACACAAACACGAATGGATGATAATATGGTCCTTGGTCTCACAGCCCTTATACATCCCTAGTAAGGGAGCCAGGGGCAGTTGGGTGGTATAGCAAATAGAGTGCCAGTTAAAGCAAAAACAAAGTAATTTTAGTTTCACTACCAATATCTTCCAGCCAAAAGGTATTCTCAGGGTTTCCCTTCACCCTTATGGCCTTACACAAATTTCATGACATTTTCTTATATTGTAGAAGTAAATTTGTTGGTGGATTGCATTCAATTAAGTTGGGCCATGTTTTACTTCAGATAGTATGGGTTTTCTGTTTGTTTCGAAGCTGGTAGTTTTATAAGCTTTTGCTTTTACAGGGGAGCAAAAAAAATGAGATTAATCAAAACAGTAGCAGGTATATTCAATATTGCCTCTAGCTATTACATTCTGAGCTTTAGTCTCTTTCAGAAAAAAAGAAGTGGGTGAGATATTACATTGGGGCAAGTAAGAATTTTAATTAACTGTCTCATGTAATGGTCTAAGTACTTCTATAGGCTGTTGAAAATGAGCACTTGTCAAAAATAGTGGTATTAGTGGGAATTTTTCAGGCTGGTAACACTTTTTGCAGGCCAAGAAATTGGAAAAAAAAAACCTGACCTGTAAAACTGCCACTAAACATAAGTGAAAATGACCAGTCTGTTGCAAATAAAGGCAGGCCGAGTGCAGATGGCACATGGGCAGCATCAACAGGGAAAAGTAAATTGGGCTTTTAGCATTGTTATATCTGTCACCAAGACTCAGCACGATCTCAGGGAAAGGACACTAGAATTCCAGACAGGACATTTAACTTCTTTTTCTTCTTTCACCATGGGAGTTTACTCAGTCTTTGCCATAGTTTTCCCCAGTGACCAGAGATGATCACAATATTAGCCAATTATATCCAACACACAAAATAATTCTTTGAAAACTAAATCTGAGGTGTATGTTAATGCCATTTTTTATTCATCGTCACGATTGCTTGACAAAATGAGAGGCTGGATCTAAGAAATGCCCAAAATGAATGATTTGGGGCTCGTTGGATAGTTAATCTGTATCTCCTGCATTTGGTCTTTTTGTTTAAAATCAGTTTGTGTATTAGATGATTCACAGAATATGGAAAGTTAAGGACCTTAAAGATGATGCAACCAATCTCATTGTTTAACAGCCCAGCAAAAGAGGGTCTGGTTCAAGGTCATACAGTTTCTGGGGATTCTTGCCTACCTGACTGTTAGGCAGAATTCAAACTTAAGTTCCACTCACCACCCTGATTCTCTGGCTACAGAATGTCAAGAATTCCTTAGGTTTCTGGAGATCAATGAGTCCTTTCTCTCAGATTTTTGACCATGCCTGTCATTCATCATTCCACCCTCTGCCTATCCACTAATCCATTCAGTCACTAGGCACTTAACAGATATCTACCATGGGTACAGCTCTAGGGGACACCAAGAAAGGCAAAAGAGGAACTTACAGTCTAATGAAAGAGACAACAAGCAAGCACACATGAGCAAACAAGCTCTATGCAGGATAAATAGGAAATAATCACTGGAGGAAAGTTACAAGAAATAAGAGGAATGTAGAGATACTGATGTTAGGCTACAGCTGTTTTGACCAGCAATGATACTGGTGTGTATCTATGTGTAAGCGTGTGGTGTCCTTCCTGACTTGGGAAAAGAGCAAAGCTTTGAAAGAGAACCTGACATTAGCCACTTGAAAGTAGGATCATTTCTGGGCCATCAAAAGTGTCAGGACAGAAATTATGGAGAGATATTAGTTCATAGAGTAGAGGAGACATTATCTCTTCAGATAAACCTGGTTAAAGAATACTGTGAGGTCTAACATCAGGGGAACACAGATCCTCTCACCCCCCCTTTCTCTCCCTCTCCCTCTCTCTCTCATTTCTCCCTCTTTCTTTCTTTTTTCTTTCTCTGTCTCTCTCTTTTCTGTCTCTCTCCTTTCTCCCTCTTTTTTCTTTCTCTATCTCTCTTTCCTTTCTCCCTCTTTCTCTCTTTTTTCTTTATCTTTCTCCTTTCTCTCGCTTTCCTTTCTCCCTCTCTCTTTCTCTTTCTCTCTCTCACTAAAAGAAAATGAGACCATGCCTTCATCCACTAACTGTTGTTTTAATTTGCCACCTCGTGGCATTTAATAGATGTTTTCTGTGAGTTGTGACAATGGCGATCCAAGTTCATTTCTAGAATCCCAAGACCCTTATCTTCAGAGAACTTTTGAAGAGATCCAATGCCCTGTGCAAGAAAGAGGCTATAATTGAAAGAGCCCCTCTCTCCTCCACCAGGATTTCACCAGTATGTCTTAAGCACAGTGGAGGCAACAACGACCAAAAAAAAAAAAACCCATCTGAAAATCAGAGCCTAATCGCTCCCATCTGCTCGAGTGCTGCTTCCCTTTGCTTCTTGCCAGGATGTTTGCCACAGACGCTAAGTAGCACATTATTTTCGATAAGTTGCAATCATTTACTTGAAATCTACTTCTCCTTTAAAATGTCCCCCTGGAAACTCAAATCGGCAGTTGAGAAGCTCTGCTCAGGATAGAATCTGAATGCTTGCACTGAAGATCATGAAAAGTTAAACCTCCTTGAGTGCCAGGTGTTTATTTGTTCAAGATTCCAGCCACTTGGACTCATTTGGGGTTGTGTGTGGGGCGGATGGGGCAAAGCAGTGGGGGGACAATCAAGTTGATTAGAGTAACCCATTAGGCTTCATTTCTTGACAGAGGGAAAAGAGTGGGGGCATGGGGAGGCCACAGTCGAGTGCTTGCCATAGTGGTCTGAAAGGCAAGTTTTCACATCTTTTTACCCCTTATATTAAGCCCCAAACCTTGCCCTGTTTCATTTGTGAAGATATTTTTGCCTATTCAGAGAGCCAACTATTAGAAATAACTTAGTTTTATCAGCCTTTTCTGCTAAAGGTTTTGTTTTTTTAAAATCATTCTGTACATCTTTCCCAGACTCTCAACATCAGGATGATTCTCCCTAATCATTAGTCTGGTATTTCTCCAGACTGTTGGTGCTTTTCTGTAATAGGCTTGATGCTGTTGGATAGCTACTCTGAAGGTTCTGAAAAGCGAGCTTCTTCCTTATTTCTCACTGTTTTTTAGCTACAAAGAGGACACTACTGAGTCCCTGCCCACTGGGGCATGGGCTTTGCATTGGTTTTTCAAGTCATGCTGTGGCAGAGCTGGTGTACATTTTAAAGGTGTCTGAGGCAAGAGAATTAATTGTTCTTTATGGAATGAAGTGGAACCTTGTAAATTCCAGACAGGTGGCTCAGCAGTGTCCTGCCACTTGTGGCTTTCTGCCTTTACCCTCTTTCCCCAACCCCCAGTGCCAAATAGGGGTGCTGCCTCCTCCCCTTAGGAAGTCAGCCTTTCCCCTGTGCTTCTTTCAGTAATTTCATCTCCCTTCCCTGCCCTTCTCAACAATACTGGCTCCAAGAGCAAAAGATAGGTTGTAAAACTGGCATCATGTTGCAATTAGAGGAAATATAAGGATACAAATGATACTCAGGTGGGGAGGTTAAAGGGACACATTCTCATTCATTAATTTGCCTTGACTCAACTTATTTATTCCATTCATCAGGATCTTTCCTCCCAGGTTCATCAACCTTTCTTTGTACTTCCAGGAAAACATCTCAAAACACTCTCACTCTCTCTCTCTCTGTCTCTCTCTCTCTCTCTGTCTCTGTCTCTCTCTCTCTCTCTCTCTCTCTCTTTCTCTCTCTCCCCCCGTCTCCGTCTCCGTCTCCGTCTCTGTCTCCGTCTCTGTCTCTATCTCTGTCTCTCTGTCTCTCTGTCTTTGTCTCTCTGTCTCTCTCTCTCTGTCTCTCTCTCTCTCTCTCTCTCTCTCTCTCTCTCTCTCTATCTCTCTCTCCTTCCCCCTTTGTTTCTCACTCTATAAAATATGGTGGCTGGACTCTATGACCTGTGAAGTCCTGTCTTTGGCCTTTGAGGTCCTGTCCAGCTTTACTACCTCTGTGAACCTATAATCCAGTAACTGGAAAGGGCGGTTAGAGTTATTTTATAAGGGAGGGGTCTTCAGTGCTAAGCAGAGAAAATTGTATCTGAGATGAGGCTACTGAAAGGTTTTGAACAAGTGAGTGGTTGTGGCTGGATCGGCCTGAAAAGGGTTATTTTGGGAAATGCATAAAGAATGGAATGGAGAGGATAGAGATTGGAAGCAAAGGGATTTGTGAGGGGGCTCCAATAAGCCCCAGTCCAGAGCTTGAGCTAGAGCGGTGGCAGCCTGAGTAGAGAGAATATAGAGAAGGCTCCAGGTAAGATTTTTGAAGACATTGAAAAAGTGGGAACAGTGGGAACTTTGCTATTGATTGGATGTGGTAGCCAGAGGAAGGGAGAAGAGAGCATTCATGGTTTGAGAGAAGGAATAGTTGGCGAACTAGATTCCAACATTCCAGAAAGATTCCCAGTTTCAATCTTCAAGGATAAAATTGTTTGGAAAATAAGAGGAAATCCAGTTTGGTGTTTTTGTATTTGTGAGTACAGGGAGAGGGAGAAGAACTAAATCTGTGGCAGGGGTTGCTAACCTAGGGTCTGTGAATTTCAGAAAACAAAAAGAAAACTGTAATTCAACACAAGGTGTTCCAAAAATCTTGGTGTACTTTTAAGTTGCCAGAGTGAAGAAGTACACCGAGACTTTTGGACTACCCTGTAAAATTGGTTTCTTTTGTATTTCTGTGGACTTTATTTGATGTACTTAAAAGCCTTATTCTGCAGAAAAGAGACTCTCCGTGGGGGGTGTATGATGTAGAAAAGTTTAAGACACCTGGGTGAGGAGACACCCTCTCCAAGGCATATTCTCTGCCTCCTGTGATCTGTGATCCTAGAGAGTTGCTTAGAACATTGGAACATTAAATAACTCGAACTGAAGTCTTCCTGAGTTTAAGGTTGTCTCTCCATTGTAACATGCTGCCTGTACCATCAATGTGTTGTCTGATTGTTCTTTGGTTGTGACCCCTTTGGGGGACCTTCTTAGCAAAGATACTGGAGTGATTTGTCATGTCCATCTGTAGCTCATTTTACAGTTGAAGAAACCGAGGCAAACAGGGTTAAGTGACTTTCCCAGGGTCATACCTCTAGGAAGTATCTGAGGCCAGATTTGAATTCCAGTCTTTCTGACTCTAGGCCTTGTGCTGTATACACTGTGACACCCAGCTGCCCCCATTGTGAATGTAGGAAGTCTTTGTTAAAAGCAGTTAATACAGTGTTTGTAGCAATAAAAAGCATTGGCAATCAAGCCAGTAAAAAAAACAAAACATAACAACCAACAACCATTATGATCATAGGTTAGGAATAAAACCACAATCAGAACTTTAGAAGTAAGACAATCACTACCATACTGATAATAGCAGTAGCGTACAGGTAGTGAGAACAGCGGTGTTGGCTACAGTATGTGAAGGCCCATTATATAAACTCATCAAAATCCAAGTGCTTTTGTCTTTTGTTGTGGCCTTTCCAGCCATTAACAAAGGGCTAAGCCCAGAATAGACCTTATATTGACCACAGAGAAAGCCCAAAGGAATGTCTTAAACAGGTGGAAAAAATCCCCAGGGTCTCCCCAGGTAGCTGTGGAGTCTGAGGCCTCAGAATCACCTTCGCCTGAGAATCACCCTTGAACATAACGAGAAGCCCTTTCCTACTTTTGTCTTCTTCTCTTTTTATAGAGATTTGAAAGCAATCATTAAAAATCACTCCCAGGCTGGCTTGTCTGACATGAGGTGAGATTTCAGCAGAGTTAAGTAGTTCCCAGAAGGGCTTTTCAGATTTCCAGAAGGACTCTGGCCCTTATGTGCAATCACTGATGGGCAGGGAGAACTGTGAATCTTCCCAGCTCAGCAGGACCAGAGTGGGGGTTGCTACAAGCTGTGTACATGGTCTGAATGAGAGAGATTTCAGATTTTAGAGGCAGCGTTCTCCTATGATTAAGAATAAGAAGGAAATAGTAACAGCAAGGGGCTATGAGGAGACAGGAAGAGAGAAGGGGAGGGGAGAGAGGAGAAACTTTTGGTTTATTTCTGGGGACATTAAAAAAACAGAATCTGCTGATGATATATGTATAGGTTCCCTCTTTTATTATTCTGGGAGTTAGTGAACAAGCCTTTTAAAACTAGTTCTAACCAGCAAAATCTTGAATATTCAGGAATATAATTTTCTCCTCTCCGTACCTTCAGCGTGGTTCTTCCTGCATACCACTGCTCAGATAAATTATTTTTAAATCCAAAACTTTCAGCATGTCATTTGGAAAACACAGATGTGATTTCCAAGGTCTAAAATTCACTTTCCCCATACATCCTTCCCTAACCAAACACATTTCTACACAGTGACTTTCTTTTGAAGCTGGGATCCAAGATCCCATGGACGCATAGTAAGCCCTTGTTGATTGATGGAGCCATAGTCTCATGAAGGAATGATCATTCCTCTGTGATTGTTTCATGTCTTGATTTGGAGAAAGAATGAAGCCTAACTCACGGTAATCAAGAAAATCATGGGACTTCCCCTTCTCTTCCCTGAATATATGTGAGAGGAAGCAGCCAACCTTGAGGGCCCCAACCCAGACATTTTGAGGTGAATGAACAAGAAAATACAGGCCTGAACTAGTGAGGACCAGAGTCCCCTGTTCTGCCTAGCACATGGGCATTTATCCAAGGAGGAATCAGCCAGTTGCCTAGCGCATTAGCATTCTCTATGCCAGCTGGCCAAGGGACACACAGTGTGCCAAGCAGGGAAACGTGTGAATGGGATCCACGCCCATACATCCCTTGAGACAGTCGAAGAGGGAAAAGTGGGAAATGTAAGTGGATCATTATATCTAGACAGCATCATGACCAGATCAGAAAATTCAGAATGAAACCTGTTTAAAAAGAAATAGTAACAAAATGTACCTCAGGTTTTCCACATAAAAAATCTGTGGAATTTCAAAACTTTACTGTTGGTTGACTAAAGTCCCCAAACACTTAGGGGAGATAGACTTTAATCTATCTGATTTGACAGAAATGGAAAAGAGATGATTGAAAGGGAGTAAATATTTCTCACCGTTGAGAAAGAGAAGGTTAGAGAATAAAATGTTTACTGAAAACACCTGGCAGAGTTACTTTGACCATAAATGACTATAAAATTACGGTTCAAGGTATGTGAAGTATTAGATATTGCCACTGACCTGAGCCCTTTAGTTCTAAAGATTCAAATCAACTCGGCTCCGGAGTAGAGAAATTCCTTATTTGGGAGCAGAAGTAACAATGCAAGCCACAAAAGACAACCGGCAAGACAAGGGCAGGGGGAGTCATAGCATTCATCTCTGTGAGAAGGAATTCCAGGTACTTTCCATATATGCTTGCAGTCAGATCTCATGGGGAGCCACATCCCAGGACTTTTCTCACTTCTCAATTAATGGATTGGACTGCCCTCTCCCATTATCATGCTTATACATAGCTGTTTACATGTCGCATCTTCCTAGAGCATTCACTCCCTCAGGAAAAGGCCCGATTTTTTAGAACAGTGCTTTGTAGGTGATAAGAGGGTAGCAATTGGTCCCATGATTTTGTTGATATGGGGAACTCAGAGCTGAGGAACCTTTCTCTCCCATACTACTTTCTTAATAATGTAACAGTCTTTGAGAATTGCTTGGAATACTGAGAAGTGTAGGTGGCTTAGTGACTTGCCTAGGGTCCCATAGACAATATGGATCAGAGGCTTGATTTGTATAAAAGGGTTTAAGTACAAGACCATGTGCCATATGAGTGGCATAGATAATAAATGCTATAGGGCTACAGGAGATGGAGATGTCTCTTCCCACTAGGGTCCTTGGAAGTCCTCATGAACTAATCAAGGAACATTTTGTAGAGAAGGATATTAACCTCAGTGTAAAAGGTTAAGTAGGATTTTGTTAGGTGGGGGTAGGGTGTGGAAGTCATTCTAGGTTTAGGGAAAGAAATAAAAACCCAGACATAGGGGAATTCAAGGCACATTCATAGAAAGGACATCATGGTCTAACTAGGAAAGTAGTAGTAGATAAGACTGGAAAGATAGGTTGGCACCAGATAGATAGTAGGGGACTTTGGATGCTGAGCTGAGAATTTAGAATTTTATCCTATAGGGAGTAAGTGGCTGTTGAAGGATTTTGAGCGGTGGAGCAAGGGGATCATAATGGTCTTTTAGGAAGACAGATCCAGTGACAATTTTCAGGAAAGATGAGAGGAGAGACTAGAGGCAAAAGAAACCAGTTAGTAGGAATTTTATATTGTCAAGACAAAAAGTAATGAGGAACCTGTAATAAAGTTGTAACTCTGGGAATGGGAAAGAAGGGACATACGTATGGTAGAAACACTGTGAAGGGAAGATTCACAGAATTTGACAGCCAATTGGATGTCAGGGCAAGAGAGAGGACAAAGTCAAATATGCTTGAGGTTTCATACCTGAAGGACTGGGAGAGCAGCTTCTCCCTAATTCCAGTAGTGCTTTTTCTGATCACCAGGAGTTTGGTCAGTGTCTGGTGAAATGTTGGGTATGAGGAGATGAGGAGGGGAGAGACAGAGACAG
>CM053593.1:46040051-46068990 GCA_028646575.1 Pseudocheirus occidentalis
AGAGAGAGGAGAGAGAGGAGAGGAGAGGGGGAGGAGAGAGACAGAGAGAGACAGGGAGAGGGAGAGAGGAGAGGAGGGGGGGAGAGAGAGAGAGAAAGAGAAAGAGAGAGAAACAGAGAGAGAGAGAGAAACAGAGAGAGAGAGAGAGAGAGAAAGAGAGCTGCTAAGTTTGGCAAAATGGAGTCATAAGCTAGTAGGGCCCCTCCTGAAAAAGATACCTGGTTACACATATTTCTGGGAAACTGGAAGGTGCCTTTCATTCATTAATATCTACAGATGCCAAACTTTATCTGGGGAAGGAATTTGGGGAAGATTGGAAGAGAAGGGAATGGGAGGAGAGGGAATGAAGGAATGAAGAGAGACACAGAGACAGACTTTCCAGTTCTCAGTGTGTCGTATCAGCAGAGTCATTTCACTTCCCAAAGACACCTTGCTGCATCTGGAAACATATGAAGGCAGAGTTAGGACAGAGAGTATTTCATACTTTAGAGTCCATAATGCTTAACACCATCCCAGGCTTTTTCTTTCTTAAACATCAAAGAGATCCAGAGAACCTTAGTTCATGCATGTATACATCTTCCCAGGGTACTCAGAAATGCAACATTAAGGTTGGGAGGGTAGGGAGTACAACCCACCCCACTTTGCCCACATTGGTGATCTCATCAGGAATAAAAACTGCACTTCTCCAAAGACTTGTCTTACCTGTGAAAGTTCAGGGGTGAGGAAAAGGCATTTAAAACAGTGCATATAAGGAGACTTCCTGCCCCCCCCACTACAACACACACACACACACATACACACACACACACACACACGAACATCTCTCACACACCCTTAGCACAGGTGGTCCTTTGTGAAGAAAGAGTTCCCTCTAGCGGAGATCAGCTGGACATGTTTCAGTTTCTCTAGAGCAGACAAGGACAAAACCCGCACCAAGCCCCTCTCCCTAGAAGTCTGAATGTGCCTTTGGGTCAGGTTTGCTTTTCTCCTATGAAAAAGAAGCAGCAGCTCCTCAGTCGAAAGACCTGGCTGTTATTGCTGTGACATTCCCTTTCTCTTACAAGACTTACAGAAGAATTAAATTCAGGCTGTTGCAATAAACAGCTGCTTTCCAAAGGGCCAGCAACAATTTTGGTTTAAATTGAACCCTTGTCTTGACAAAGGCTCTCCTATGAGGGGATGCTGTAGCATCCCAGGATGGTCTTAAGGACAGTGGGCTTCTCCTCCAGGACCATTGCTCAGATGAGGAAATGCTTTCTTGGGTTCTTCTATACCAACACTGAATTCATTGGAGTTGAATAAAAGATAAAGGGGACTGTGTAGCAGGAAGCCCATCCATAGGTACTGCACAAACAGAAGACTTGTTCCTTTAACAACCTTGTTTCAGGCCAAGCTGGGGATACACCAGGGGATACAGTCAGGGGAGAGACCATGGGGGGAGGTGCCTGCGGGGCTCATCAGGGGCACGGGGTCCTGATCATATGTGATGGTTTCTGGATTAGGTAACTGCTCCACTGGCTGAAATTGGATCTTGGAGGATGAATGTTAACATCTCTGGTGTCCTGGCAAAACGTTCATTTGAGTCTTGCATGGTGCTGTAGAGATAAAAAGGAGCTTTTAAATAATCATTTTGTCTCCTCCTCGCCAGAGTGCAAGCTTCCAGCAATAAATAGGAGATATCAGATCTGCTTAGACACATCACCCTTTTCATTTATTTATTTAATGTGGGGAGAATTTTTTTAACTGACTAGCTGAGCTGATTGAGTGTCAATGAAGCCCAGTGCCCACCTTTCTCTTGCCATATTTCGTTTCATTCTCTAGGTGCTTGCCTGAATATAATACCATTTATGCAGACAGACCATGACCTCTACTCTAGATGCATCAGAATCAAGTAAATCTTTCTAAAAATTAAAAAAAAATCTCCTCTTGGTTAGATTGTCCTTAACCTTTAAAAATCTGATCTCTATATTCATTTCTTGCTTTTCTTTTCATTAGGATTTGTTTTATTTGGTAGATACATAAGCTTTTTTTGGTTCATCTGTTTTTCTTTTCCCTCTCTTTCTGTTCTTTTCTTTGTGTCCCATTTCAGTCTCTGTATTTTGTAATCTTTTCATTTTGGATTTCGAGTACAAAAGCAGACAAGTTATGTTACTGTATATTAAGATTCTAGCATGCCAAGTTCTTGTGGGTCAAATTATAAAAGAAATAGAACCCAGTGAACCCAAATTTCTTCATTAGAGTGTTCACTTGCGTGATGCCTAAAATGACAATTTCAAAGCTATTTGATATTTTGTCCAACTCACACAGGTTTGCTTTTTCCCAAACAAATAAATAGTTTCAATCCTGAACAATGAAATTGAGTCTGTACAACGTAGACCTTTAAAAGCTATGGCAGCCCAGAGAATTTTGTGGAAATATAACATGTTGCTGTGAAGGCTAACTCTGGGCATCATTATATCTTTGTTTCTCTGTTTATTTTGTGCCACTCACACCAGAATTTAAGGGAGTATTTGATATGATCTTGGAAATCTTATTAATCCTCCCCTTCCCTCAACTTCCTTCCCCCTCCCCGTAGGTAAGGTCACTACTGCTCTCTTTTCCTTTAAAATAAGAGAAAGAGAAAGATTTCCCACGGTCTTCTCCAAGACCTTTCCATTATAAGCAGGAAGTTGTAGTCAGGTCCTATAAAATGATATAACCTGAAAAGGTCAGTTTCTCTTCCCATTGGGTTCACATCTGCTTTCCCCAGGACAGCTTTGTGGAGATGACCTTTGTAAGCTTCAGAGACATGTAGAATTAGGAAGAAACTCTCAGGGCTCAAAAGATGTATTCTATCTTCAGCTACTTCGATGGTTTTTCCAACATGACCTGGAAATAGCAGCCACCCTAGCCTCTAATCTTCAACTCATTACCTCAGAATACACTGGGTAATTGGATTCTAACTACCACCTCTTAGAAACTTAAAAGCTGGCCTATTACTCTCTCTGTCTCTGTCTCCTATCCAAACAAGTACATAAATGAGTAACCCTCACTTTTTTCATATTACAATTTACTCCTATGCACCCCTTTAATAAGGTCTTGGCTATTGCACAAAAGTTATGATTTAAGGCATATCGTATGCAAGTGGCATATAAAATAAAGGGAAAGATGTTGATACTGCTGTATTCATGGCATTACTTTTATAGAAGTAAAAAAAAACTACAAAAAGTTTTTTTAAAAAAAAAACCTTGGGGAATATCTAAACAAATTGTGATATATGAATATGATGGAATTTTGTTGTGCCGTGAGAAACCATAAATACGAAGAATTTGGAGGAACGTGGGAAGACTTATTAGGACCATGGAGCTTAATAAGATCATGGCTCTTCCTCCACTTCCCAGTTCCCCTTCCACCTCAAAGCTCTGAATTTTATCTGAACCGTTGTATTGTATAAAGCGTCTAACACAAGGGGATTTTGCCTGCACCATCAGGACATGGGGCAGACTACATACTATGCTGGGATTTCTCCATGCTGGTTAGGTCCTTGTGTATTATTGAAGTGACTCCATCTTGGTCATGATAGAACTATTGATGTGTATTTTATAACATTACAAAGAAGCTTAGTTGATGTGAAATAAGTGACCTCTTTGATATGGGTGTGCCCTCCATCAGTGAAGATTGCGACCTTCCTGTGCTTTGCAATTTGTCATTTGGTAATAGCAGAGGTTCTCTCTAAGGAAGATTCTCCCAATGGATTGAAGGCTTTCTTTCATATTTTAGGATAAAAAGGACCACCCCCAGGCTGTCTTTTGTTATTTCTTGCTCTCACTCCCTGACTGATCCCCCTCCTTTTTTGATCTCTTGTGGCAAGGCAACAAGGCAAGGAAGCAAGCATTTGTTAAGGATTTACTATGTTGCTTCTTGCTCATAGATGAAATTGAAATGTAGCAGAAAATTTAAATAAATCATAATTATAATAAAGCTAACATGTGCGTACTGCTTATTATTTGCCAGGCACTGTGCTGAGCACTTTACAATGATTATCTCATGTGATCGTCACAACCCTGAAAAGTAGGTGCTAGTAATATCCCCATTTCATAGATTAGGACACTGAGGCAAACAGTCGTATTTGAATGGAAATACTGTTTCTTGAAGTGAACATTGGTTGACATTCAGATATTAGTAGAACTGACGCAGAGGGAAAATTCACACATGGACTCAGGCATGTTTCTTTGTTCTTCGGCCATTTTAAAAATGCTGTACTGTAGCTGGTCTAGGAATTTATTTAGCTGTATGTGTAATGACACTGACATTTTTCTTGAATTACTCTTAATAGGAGTAGCCACATTTATATTAAGCAGCACTTTCTGGCTTGAGAAGTGCTTCGTACATATTGTCTTGTTTCTCATTATGTGCCTGTGAGGTATGTGCTACAGATTAGAAAACTGAGGCTGATAGGAAGTGGTATCTTGCTTAGGCTCAGGCTTCCTGACTCAAGGTCTGTTTGTCATTTGTTTGTCATTTCTTACAGTGTTGAGTATCCGAGGAGCCCAGGAAGAGGAGCCAACAGACCCCCAGCTGATGCGATTGGACAACATGCTGTTGGCAGAAGGGGTGGCAGGGCCAGAGAAAGGTGGGGGATCTGCAGCAGCAGCGGCGGCAGCAGCGGCGTCTGGGGGAGCTGGCTCAGACAATTCAGTCGAGCATTCTGACTACAGAGCCAAACTCTCACAAATCCGACAGATCTACCACACAGAACTGGAGAAATATGAACAGGTAACCTCAAGCACTCACATCTCTCCCTGGTGTGTTTAGAGAAGGGTAAGGGGCAAAGGGTTAAAACTGGGGCCAGTTCACAGAAGATGGAGGGAGCCCGCAGTCTTCTCACTGGGGAGCTGGGAGCACCAGGGAGAAGTTGCTGAGGGCAGGTCTTGATTCCATATAAAGAAAAATGACCTAACAGTAAAAATGACCCCTTCGGTATAGTGCACATCCCTTTAGAGGATAGAAAATCCTTGGTTACTGAGGGTCTTCACCCTGAGGTGGAAGATCAAGATGAAAAGCATTTATTAAATTCTTGCCATGTGCATAAGACACTGTACTAGTCGGTGTCAGAAACCAACTCCAACTCCTGTGACTCCATAACCAGGGCCTTGAAATTTCAATGACATCACACTTCTTCCCCCATGTTATAGAGAGTTTCTACTCAGGTACCAATCAGACCAACTCTGGGAATCCATGATACCATGGCTTGGGGATAGAGGTCCCAGGTCCCACTACGCCGGCTAAAGAACAATGTTCAGGACACCTGCTCTGCTCACTTCCCTCCCTATACTATAGTTCACATTTCCAAGAAAGGAAAATCACAGTACTATCCTCTCTTCTGCAGATGATAGGGTGAATACCAAGTCAGAATAGTTCCTGTTCAAAATTTTTTAAGTGTGATTGATTCAAGACATAGTTAATGATAGATTTCCCCAACCCTCCATCAAAATAAACGTATTTATTTGTTTTTAGATAGAATACACTTATACTGGTGACTGCAGTTCCCATAGTATAGTGAGAATTACACGAGTTGGGGAACCAGAGGATTTGGGAGCAAAGTTCACCTCCAACACCTGTATGTCACCTGGGTTAACATGGAACATTTGGTCTCTGTGATCCTCAGGTTCTTCATCTGTAGCATATGGGGACTGGACTAGATGACCTTTGAGGTCTCTTCCCGATTTAAGCCTTTGATCCGTGATCTTATAGTTTATCTGATTTGGAAGAATATATTTGTTTTAATTCAAGGCAATTCATAATTCCTCCTGAGCCCATTCCCCAGCTAATATTTCAGGATTTTGTATGTGGTGAAGAAGATTCTAATTCATAGAACAATGAAAGCATTAATCCAAAATACTCTGACATATTGCAAATGTATTTATGTGTGTGTGTAAATGGTGATATGTTAGGGAAAGTCCATTGAACCTGGAGTTAGATCTAGGACTGTGTGACAATGGGTAAGTCACTTAACTTCGCCTCATCTTTTAAATCATGGTAATCGTTGAATCTCATACCTCTCTGGATTGTTATAAGGGAATCATATCTTAAGCTGTAAAAACACAAACAATTATAGTTGCTTATGATATCTTGCTCAGGCTAGACATACAACAGCTACTCACTGGCCTCATACCACTATTGCTTGATTAGCATGGAAGAATTAATCTGTTCTGTTTGCAATCTGGGCCACTTCACCTCTCCTTAGGCCACCTGATTCCATTCCTCTACCTGTCTCCTGAACCTAAAGGCTTGCCACATTGGTCCTGGTTTTAGTACAAATACATGATTGGCTTTTGCCCTCCTGTAACAACTCATAACTCCCAAACTCAAGTGATCCATCAGCCTCGGTCTTCCCAGGAGTTGCAAGTATGGGCCTTTAACATCATCACACCTGGCCCTTGTGGCTATTACTACTGAGGACTAACTCATGTAGAGCCAGTTTGGTATGGTATAGTATTTAGAGCCAAAGGATCTGGGAACAAATCCTAGATTTGTTCAAACCCTCTCTGACCCTGGACAAGCCATTTCCCATATATGAGCCTCAGTTTCTGCATCTGTAAAATGAAGGATTTGGACTAGATCAGTGGTTCTCAACCTTCCTAATGCCATGACCCTTTAATACTCATATGTGGGCATATCTGCATGTGGGCAGACCTCCCTGGAGACAACACAGTGATGTCTCAGTTCCTGAGACCATCGGAAATGTGTTTTCCGATGGTCTTAGGTGACCCCTGTGACCCCTGCAAAAGGGTTGTTTGACCACCAAAGGGGTCGCGACCCACCAGGTTGAGAACTGCTAGACTAGATGTACTCTAAGGCCCTTCCCAACTCTGTTTCTAATCCTTTGTCCCATATGTAAAGTTATATTACGCAACTCTTTCATGATTACTAGCAAAGTCTGAACTCTGGGTATCATCTTTATCTACAGACTTTAGAATTTTATCAACATTCTACTGGCCTAATGAATTTATTATTAAATGATGAATACTGTAAGGAGTATGAGCAGACCTGAGGTCCTAGGAGAACATTTAACTGGATAGCTTTTCAGACGCCTGTTCTGTGGCACATCCAAAACACATCAGTGGTATAGTGCAAATGGCTTGGAATTTGAATTCAAATCCTTTCTCTGATACTCACTGCCTTTGTGACCTGTGACAAGTTGCAATTGGTTGAGCCTCAGTTTCAATATCTATAAACCAAAGGGATTCAACTAAATGGCCTGTTAGGCCCTTAAGCTATAAATCTATGATCCCATAAAATACAACATTGTCATAAGTTCTTGTATTATTTTTCTTCATTTCTTTTAATTGTCATGTTGAGATTGTTTGCCTTTAAGACAAAAGATGGTAAGAAAATGAGATAAGTGAAAGACTTTCTGCCATCCAGAATGTGCCAATCTCTTTTTAGGATGAAAGACAACTTAATAGGAATTTTAAAATTTAAAATAGAAATAGACATTTTAAAATTTAAAATGGATAAAGTACTTTTATTTCTCTCTCACCTAAACCTGAAATGGATTTCCTGAAAATATCCCTCTTGAATATGTAAAAAAAAATTCAATTGAATTTGAAGAAAGTCCTTGTAATTTTCCATTCCAAAGAGGAGAATTTTCCCCCAGGATATAAAAAGATGGAAAATAAGTACAAAGGTTTTTCACTTCTTTTTAGTAGAGCAGGTTTTCTTTTTATCTTTGCCATACTATACAGAATGTTGATGAAAAAGCATTTACCCAGAACCCCAAGGAAAGCTTGGGCAGTAGTACTCTTCAGATGGCTGAGTGATTTTGAGTGGAAGATAGAGACACTCCTTTCATACTCTTGAGTGCCTTGGAGACATTCTTTTTCCCATCATGAATTAAAAAAAAATAGGAAAATTGGGTTTTTGGGGAGTATACTACAGATTGCCCAGTCAGAATGAAGAAATAGATGAATTCTATCTAGAAGCACTTCACCAAGTTGGTGTTGAGGCATAATATTGTAGCAGTGGAGACTCTATAGTCCCTTTTTGGACTTCTGCTAGCAGCAGTTCTCAACCTGTGGGTTATGTTCAATTTGTAACAATGAAAATACATCCTGCATATCAGATATTTACATTACGATTCATAACAGGAGAAAATTACAGTTATGAATTAGCAATGAAAATAATTTTATGGTTGGGGCGGGTCACCACGACATGAGGAACTGTATTAAAGGGTCACAGCATTAGGAAGGTTGAGAACGACTGAGCTAGAATGTGGCAAAAACCAGAGTGATTGAACAAATCTTAACTTGCCTTGATGATGATTTAATTCTTCAAAGGTAGAGGACAAAACAAATGAGACTAATTCCTTCTTTGTTTTAATCATAAGAAGGAATTGTTTACCAAGGTTGAAGTAATGGGAACCTCAAGGAAAAAGTAACTATTTTGTCTTGAAATTCATGATAAATAAGATGGGGAAATTTGGTTGCCATCTGATGTATCCTCTGACTTTTGGGGGAGTGGATTTCCAAGAACTGAAAGGATTCGTGGGGTCCTTTGCCCTAA
Source organism: Pseudocheirus occidentalis (assembly GCA_028646575.1). Taxonomy (NCBI): domain Eukaryota; kingdom Metazoa; phylum Chordata; class Mammalia; order Diprotodontia; family Pseudocheiridae; genus Pseudocheirus; species Pseudocheirus occidentalis. The sequence goes on from CM053593.1 coordinate 46,048,596, forward strand.
ATTTTGACAAAGGAAATCAGCACAAGTGGGGAAGGGATGTTTTATGTGAAGACATGGATGAAAAGCAGAAGATAAATTAACAGTTTGGGAAAGGGATGGCAGGGGAGAGGGGGTAGAACCTGGACCTAGAAATTAACCCCTGGTGTCCAGGAGCCCCCAGCCTCCAACCAATCCCAAGATTCTAATGCCTTTGATTTCTCAAGGGCTTCAGTCTGCTTCCTTTTGAGAAATATGCCATGACCAGGGCATAGGATCCTACCCAAAATACTAGCTCCCAAGACAACTCATTTCTTATCACCTTTTCACTTTAGAAAAAAATTCCATCTCTGATCTCTGTTAGCTCACTATAAGACTAACCCTCCAACCCCCAGAGTCCCCGACCAAGAACTTAAACATGATGATAGAGAGGAGTATAAAGAGATTAATATGGTTGTATGGGGAGTTTTCTGACCAGTTAGTTTGTAAGAGATGTCCTCAAGATCAAAGAAAAGACGTATCTGAAAAAGGCTAGGGAAGAGAGACACGATCCTCCTAGAGGAGTGGTGTGAACAATAAAACACAGAATGAGCTGGGCTTATGATGAATGCTAAGAATTCATTGCAAAAAAAAAAAAGTTAAGATATTTTTTAGCTATGGTAGGAGCAAGAAGAACAAGGTAGTGCTGTGGGGCTGCTGCTTGCCAAGGGAAGAGTCTAATAGATGGAAGAGAAGTAACAGCTGAGAAACTTCTCATTTCTTCATCACCTTCTTTGTTATCTAACAAGTAGAATCATAATCAGATTGTGAAATATAGAACTGAACCAGGATAGGTAATCAAGCCGAAGATTAATGAGGGGATCATTGGATCATAAACGTTAAGCTATAAAGCAGCTCATTATTTCTGCCTCAGTTTACAGATAATAATAAATGCCAACATTTATCATTTAGTACTTACTGTTTAAGTTCCAGGCACTGTGCTAAGTACTTTACAATAATTATTTGATTCTCACTACAACACTAGGAGATTTTTTTTTTGGCATTTGCATTTGCATCTGCAATGCATCTGCATTTTTGCAGGTCAGGCCGCTGAGGCAAATAGAGGTTAAATGACTTGGCCAGGGTCCATTAGCTAGTAAGATACCACATTGGAACTCAAGTCTTCTTGACTCCAGGCCCTAAGCTCCATCCATACTCTGCTGCCCCAGAAACCCAGAGAACTGAAATGACTAGGTTATGGTCACAAGAGGTATTAAAGAGCAAAGATGGAATTTGAACCCAGTTCCTTTGACTGCCAAGGCAGTGTTCTCTACAGTAGAAAGTTCACATTATTCAATCCAACAAATATTTATTAAATGCTTACTTTTTATAAGCACATACTACAAATGGTTCTGTATATAGTTACATTTATACCTATATATACATATCTGTGTAGAGATACAGCTGTATACAAATGTGTATTAAATACAAGTTTATGTATGTATGTATTTGCACATATATACAGATGTATTGCACATCAAACACACATATGTGTATATATGTACAAATATACATACATATGTGTATCTGTTTCTAAACGTACATGTACACATATACTTGCCCTCTTATAGAATGTGATATTGAGATTCAGAAGACAAGAATTGGAATCCTCACTCAGAGACTCATTAGATTTGTGTGACAATGAGTAAGTCGAGTAAGGATTCATAGCTACAGCTTTCTCATCTGTAAAATGGGGTTAATAATTGTACTTCCTACCTCCCAGGGCTGTTGTCAGACAAGCAGCTTTTAAGCAGCATTATATAAATGTGAAATAAGAAACACCAAGAGTCATTTGTGACACATTTTTGGAAACTAGCCCAGGCACATTCGGGGTACACGGCCACTCAAATTTCATTAGATAATTCCAACAATAAATAGTAAAGTTACTGTGGCCTTAAAGAATCCAGCAGCCAATCCAGCTTCTAAATCTGCCGCTGGGGTGTGGTTTAGGTCCTGGGAAAATCTGGGTTGTTATGTTATGTCCGTCACGAGTGGACATGGGACTCTCTGCCGCTGTTTGCTATGTATTCCTAAGCAGCTGCTAAGCAGCTGCTGTGATTCACCTCAGCAGTGGGGGAAATGACTCCTCTGTCTGCGGATGGGAGGGCTCAGCACTGAAAAGCCCAGCATAAACATCAGATACTGTGAGTATTTTTATTCACTGTAATGAAGTACATTATTATTAGCCAAGAGCTGGGGCTTCCCAGCTGAGAGCTGGTGCAGTCTACAATATCGCTTCACACGCAGCCCCTCCTCCCATTGAGCCCCTACGAGGTGGGGAAGCTGCTGCCCAGCGTGTTGCAGCATTTCCCTAGAAAAGGGGCTTGGGATGCCCACTGTGTGCCTCCCCTCCCCTCAATCTCCACCCCCCTGGCCTCATAGAATCCTAGCCAAGCTGCTGCCAGGTTTCATTTCCGCTTTTTTGTGTTATTTGGGCAGAGGAGGGGAGCAGGGAGAAGCTAATAACAATACCTTATATTTATATGGCACTTTTCTCTAAGGAGATCAAAGTGCTGCGTAGACATGATCTCATTCATCTTCACAATATCCTAGCAAAGTAGGGAGGAGGCAATTATTATTACCACCACTTTGCCAAGAAGAAAACCGAGCCCTAGCGAAGTATCCCCAAGGTGGATGGATGGATTAGTGAGCTAGTGGGAAACAGTAAAGATTTCGAAAGAGCCTTTTTATGAGGTGATCAAAGTGCTTTCACATAGATTTTTCTTTAAGTGGCCTTTGCTGCATCCCCAAGGGCCACTGGTATCACCTTCCTGATGCTGGGGTAAGAATCTCCCATTTTAGAGATGGATAAAGTGAGGCACTGAGGAATGAAGTTAACTGTTCAGGGACCCAAGATACACTAGAAGAAAGACCTCAAAACCAGGCCTGCTGCCTCTTTTGTTCAGGTATGAGCCAATGGTCTCATTTTCCTCTTTTAGTCTGGTTATTTCTTACTTGTTAACATGGCTTGTAGGGTGTCAGCGTGAAACAGGGTAAACAGTAAGCATATAAAAGGTCATTCGTTGACAGGTGCAAAGAGTTTAGTGGAAGAAGAATAATGATTTTAAAAGGAATACTAACTGCAATACTACTATTACTCAAAATTCGGTGGAGCTAAAGGTTTCAAAGCACTTTTCTAGCTGACCAGTCTCAACTCTTTATACATTTTATTGATGCCTTCTTTTTTGACATTAATATTGCTTCCAAATATATCACTTTTCTACCTGTCCCACAAGTATCCCCTATAATAATCATTAAAAACAACCCAAGTTTAGCAAAAATGATTAAAACATCGGCAATATCTGGTGTATATATACTGTTCCATAAATGTGGCCCCCCACCAACTGTAATCATTATGCATTAAATTAAATGTACAAATAGGCAAGCTGCATCATGGCTGCTTAAACGGCAACTAATGATGCCAGGCATATGGTGCGGTGGAAAGATCACTCGTCTACAAGTTGGGAAAGCTTGGGGTTCCTCGGTTCTACAAAGCAATCGGTGTACAGCCTTGGTCAAGTCAGTTTATCTATGATGCTAAATGAAGGGTTTGAAGGAGATGCCTTCTTCTATCTCTGATATTTTCTGACTTTCTAATAATAGTTTAAAAGCAGCAAATTTCAGAAATGGAAAAGAAGTTTCTTAGCCCAGAATATAATCTGAGGACTTTCTTGTCTCTTGAGAAAGCTCTTTAATCATATGGAAAGGACAGTGATGATATGGAAGGCCCCTGAGGATGTTGATTCTGGGAATAAGGCCCTAGGAGAATGCTTGTCTTAGAAATAGAAAAGGAAAAATGGGCCAAGGTGGATTTCTGTCAGAAAAGGTTATCAGTCCCATTTTAACTCTAGTATTCACTAAAAGTCTTTAATCCATACTCCGCGCCATTACTTCTAGGCTGGGGCTCAAATCAGAATGCAGCAATATGCTTATCCATTGACTATAGGCTCTGCTTTTATAAACCTAGAATATTAAATTGAAAAGTCAACTCTTAAGTTAGCAGAAGGAAGGATATCTTTGCCCATTTGGGGAGAGTCACAATCAGGTCACCTGGATGAATGTTACCGATGCTAAATAGGCCAGTGGTTTGATAAAGGACAAAAGAGAAAATAAATTTTTTGCTCTGTGGTTTCAAGAAATGATCCCTGTGCCTGGAAAATAGATGTGACAACGGCGGTCCCACATTGCATCTCACCTAAGAATCTTTTTGTTCTATCAATTGTGAGACTCCTCAGGACTCAAGAATAGAGAAAAAAAAGTTTACAGCATGGTTGGCATCCTTATCTTTCACCTTTGATAACAGTTTGATAAGAAGTTGGCCTTTTCAACATTTGGGAGGGGGGGATGGGATAGGGTGATTAATTTTCCTGTGAATAGTTAGACCAAAAGGTACTTACTTCTAAGAGGTGCAAACTCTATCTCTGTTACTTCAGGAGGTCATAGGAAGGAAGGAAGAAAGGAAGGAAGGAAGGAAGGAAGGAAGGAAGGAAGGAAGGAAGGAAGGAAGGAAGGAAAGAAGGAAGGAAGAAAGGAAGGAAGGAAGGAAGGAAGGAAGGAAGGAAGGAAGGAAGGAAGGAAGGAAGGAAGGAAGGAAGGAATCTTACCCTTAAATTGTCCAAGAAAGGGATTAATTCCATGGTATCAACTTACTGCATGTTTTCTGACATGTCAGAATCATGTTGCAGACATAAACTAGGAAGGGATCAAAGCTACCTAGTGTCAATCAAGCAGTAAGCATTTATTAAAGTCCTACTGTGTGCCTAATAGATACTGTGTTCAGTGTGCACTTACAGAGACAAAAATGAAGCAAGTTCTCAAGGAGCTACAACACATACACAAATAAATGCAACAAAAATACAAGATCGTTTTCTTTAGGCTTTTGGTGAAGAGAATTGGTAGAAACTGAAGGGCGCAGGAAAGGCCACATATAGAAGAAGTAGTTGAGCCAAGCCTTGATGTAATGGAGGGAGGTAATGAGAGAATGCATTCTGTGTATAGAGTATAGGTATTTCTTAAGCACTTACTGTGTGTTAGGAGCTTTTAATATTATTCCATTTTATACTCACAACAACCCTGGGAGGTAGACACAATTATTATCTTCATTTTGCAGTTGAGGGAACTCAGGCAGACAGCATTTAAGTGACTTTCCCAAGGTTATGCATCTTATAAGTGTTTGAGGCTAGATTTGAATTCAGGTCCTCCCGACTCCAAGTCCAGTACTCTATGCACTTATGGCACCATCTAGGTGCCGCTAGTCACAATGGAAGGGGGCATCACATGTGAAAGATGGTAAGAAGTCTATCTTGCCTGTGTTGTTGAGTATGTGAAAGGAGAGTAATGTTATTAAATAAAGTTAACCAGGTAGGTTAGAACCAAACCACCAATGGATTTTTTTTTGCTTTTTTTTTTTGGAGGGCAGTTGGGGTTAAGTGACTTGCCCAAGGTCACACGGCTAGTTTTTTGTGTTATGTGTCTGAGGTCAGATTTGAACTCAGGTACTCCTGACTCCAGGGCCGGTGATTCACTGCGCCACCTAGCCACCCCTCACCAATGGATTTAAATGTCAAGAGTCATCTAGTATCCAGCCAGGCAGAACCTTCTCCAGTTGGCCACCCATCCTGACTTCAGGTCACTAAAATGGACCACCAGTGTTCCCTTCAATGACTCTCCATTCCTTGGCATTTCTTTCATTTTCCTGCTATTTCAGGCTTGCAATGAGTTCACTACACACGTGATGAACCTACTTCGTGAGCAGAGCCGGACCAGGCCTATCTCACCAAAGGAAATTGAAAGAATGGTGAGCATCATCCATCGTAAATTCAGCTCCATCCAGATGCAGCTCAAGCAGAGCACGTGTGAAGCGGTCATGATTCTGCGTTCACGGTTTTTAGATGCAAGGTGAGTCTCTTCCCTTACCATTCTGAATTTTTAAAAAAGAACAACAAAAAAGAAACAAAATCTCCCTCCCAACTGGCCAGAGCATGTCATAATATATTGATCCATTTCTCTGATGGATCAGATTTTTGCAACATGTAATAACATTGAACAGGCAACTCCAAATCAAGAGGAAAGGATAGTTTTACCTGAAAACAAATGCCAAGGCTACATAAAATGGTTCAGTGATTTAATTGAGGATCAGGAAAAGAGGAGTGATTTTTGGTTTGAAAACTCTATGTTTTTTTGTAATAAGAGAAAAGTTGGGTAGCTTCATGACCCAGTGGTAAGTACAAGATGCACACAGATGGTGCCCAGTACAACAAAGACGCCTCCTCCTCTGGAAGCATTCACACTGGATAAGTGGGGAGGGAGCCCTTAGCAATCACATTCAACAGGGAGAATAAACGTGTCTTAACTGCAGGTACCTAAGACATTCTGTGGCAGCATTTATTGGTAGCCCCTCGTTGGCACTCTCTCCAAGAAGGAAAGAAAAGTAGTTCTGTTTGATTGAGATGAGTAGAAGAAGGACCTCTGATTTGAGATGAAAGGACCTGAGTTTGAATTCTGATTCTGCTACTCCCTCCCTCCCTATCACTCTCCCTCTCCCTCTTCCCTCTCTTTCTCTCCCCACTCTCTCTTTCTTTCTCTTCTCTCCCTCCCTCTCTCCCTCCCTCCCTCTCTCCTTCTCTCATCTTAGGCAGTTTTCTTAACCTCCCTAGGCCATAGTTATGAGGACCTCTTCTTTACATACAAAAAAAAAAAAGAAAAGTCTCATGGGCTCTCATTTTAAAAGAGTTGTACTATTAGGATCTAGTGACTGAGAAAAGAGATCATGAAAGACAAGTAATGGGTCATAGGATCTCAAACAACCCTTTCATTTTACAGTGAAGAAGGTTAGACCCAGGTCAGACCCAGGTTAGATAAGTGACTTAGCCAAGACATGCAGGCAGTGAATATCAGAAACAGGATTTGAACCCAGGTCTCCTGATTCAAGATCCAATACAATCCCCATTGTGCCATGTTCCTCCTCTTAATTTAGTAACACTTTTGCATTAATTTGTGTTTTATTAATTATGGCAGCCTCTATATGCATTTGAAAAATAGTAATGCATATATATATATATATATGACACTACTTAATTGGTCTATAGAACCTATGTTAACTTAGTTATTATACTGATATTTTGTTGAAGCTGAAAATGAAAAGTTTAGTACTTAGCTCATACAGAGTCTTAGACCACTTGCAGTGACTCGTGTCTCAGTCCTCAAGGAGTCTGCCGTGGACAGGTTAGGAACGCCTGCTCTAGATGTTGTCTTCTTCACCTCTGTAACTCAGCTTTCGTTCATTTTACTGTAGTCCCTCAGTGCTAAATGGCTGCTGGATTTCCAGAATTGCTAACAGTGAGTGAGGTCATTGTAGAATCCATAGACCCTTCTACACTGTTAAATAGGTATAATTCAGGGAAGGCATTCTATGGCAAGCCTACCTTGCTTTTTCTTTTTCTTTTTTTTTTTTTTTGGTTTTTTTAACCATTCATTCTGGGGTATGCACCCAGAAAGACATTTTTGATGTTGGATACAGTGGTGGAATTGTGAGAGCAGTCACTTCTTAGTAGACTTCTTATCAACAGATGATCCTGCCCTCTTCCCTGTCACTCTGTGTGCCTAAGGTCTAAGGCAGTCTAGGCTGTTGAGATCATTCCATTCCCTTGGGGGTGACAAGTACAAGTGTCTACTGGCCTTCTGACTCCTTTCCCTTGAGCCTGGGTAGAACAACAGCCTGGGCATGTGGTGCTTACATTCCCATGGCAACTCTTCTAGTTAAAATGCTGGAGTTGGTATTTACATCATCAGACTTAGAAAAGAAAGTTGGACACAGCCTAGAATCTTTCAAAGTAAAAAGCTGAGAAGAGGGGAAGGCCCAGGCTCATTGTCTCATCTGATTTTTTATTTTTATTTTTTCTGAAGCCAAGATAGCCAGACAAACAGTACTTGCCAAGAAACCATTGCAGGATTTTACGGACATCTCTTTTTTCTTCCACTAGCCTTTGTTAAGACTATGGATTTTTTAGTTGAAGTCTTAGATCTTGCATGGAAAGTCCCTTTAATACCAGGCTGGTCAGAACAAAGAGGCAAAATGCCTTTGAAATTCTTTCTTTATTGCTTTACTGGCAGCTTTTCTGCAAGATATTTATTATTGTTGTTGTTAATTGTTGATTATGATCATCACTTTAATTTTAGTGTTTTGAGGAATATGTAATGCTGAGAGTAACCCCAAACTCCAGCCCTAGAAGGGCTGAGAAACTTTCCCAGCTTTATAAGTATGCTCTTTAATGGCCCTCTCCAGTCTAGAGATGCAAGACAGTTTCCACCCGTATTATGAGCTGTCTAAACAGGCACCAAGTCAAAAAAGAAACATTCCTGAAAATCTTGCTGCTGCCATAGAAATTCTGCCACAACATGTACCTCTCACGAATGGGGGCTCTTCAAGACATGTTGCTGTGGAAATAAATAATATACATGGGAGGCCTGATTCAGTAATGGGATTAGTTTTAGCAATTTGATAGATTTACAGTACAAGATTTGATAATTACCCATGGACGTGTAGCACTTCGCAACTGAGTGCTTGGCTCAGATCTCTGTTATTCAAGTGGAATTCTCTCTCTCAGCCTCATGGACTGGCCTGACCAGTTATTCCAGAAAAGATGAACCTGGTTGTAAGGCTTCAGATAGAGAGATGGTTGTGTTCAGCATCATACATTAGTGGAGACAGGGATAGTGTGGGTAAGTGAAAGATACTTATATTTTCAAATTCAAATTAATTTTAATCATAGGATCTTAGATTTGACATTGGAAAGGATCTTAGAGGTCTGTTTTGACCAGTCCCCTTCTTTTATATATTAGAAAACTGGAGCCCAGACAGGGTGAGTTGAATGACATAGGGTCCCACCAGTCAGAAGTGGCATAGTTGGAGTCTGAACGGATCCTTGTAAGTCAAAATGCAGTCCTCTTTCCAGTGTATCATTTTTTGTTTCCTCACCAAACCTTTTACCAAAGATTCTTATAAAGGACAAAAATTGGCTATTTTGAATTTCCCCTCTAATCCTCCCACATCCCCTTAGTAGAGATCCTCATAAGTAGGAAAGTGGCAAAGAGGAGGTTAGCAAGAAAGAGGAACATGAACAATATTCAGATATTCTATGATAGTCTCTGGTCAAGCCAGTCCAAGTCTGCTTATTGAAAGCAACCTTGAAATGTACCACTAACTCCTTACTAAAAATTTTCTTTAATATCACCTGGAAGAATTGCAGCCTATATACACTAGATGTACAAAGGCACTGCCAGATGAATGAATGCCAGGGGCTGCCCTCTGCATCAAAGTTTGTGCATAAATCAGCAAAGTACATTATGAGCGACTTAGTCATCTTCCTCCAGTTATCACCAGCATACAGAAGAGACCTTTATCGTATGCCCACTTTTAAGTTAAATTTAAAAAAAAAATCCAATCTGTCTAATTTTGGATGCTGAGTGACCCAGAAACACAGCATGGTTTTAGAGAGAGGATTGAGCTTGGCATAATCTGGACAGATGTGGTTAATACCTGTGGACAGATGGTATTCATCCGGTAAAATCAGGCACTTTATTGTGTTAATTAGCCCAGGAGGGATATTGAAAATACAATATTAGCTGAATTTCTAGCGAATATTAACAGAGCACCAAGATCCAGTGCTTTCTTTTGGTAAAATTGGGAAAATCTGTTCCCTGGTGCCACCAGAGATTGGTTGGATATCTTTTCACATCTGTAAGGAAAACCTTTTGATAAAAGCGATAAAGGAGGAAAGTGCTAATTGAGCTAATTTAAAGATGGTAGCTCACATTCTCAAAGAAAGACACTCAGGGCCTGCTAAGAGCCTCAGCTCCCTCAACAGCCCTACCAGTGATCCAATGGTCTTTGCTGTGAAGAAGCAATAAAGTGATTCTCACTTTAAATTAGTTCAATTAGCACTTAAAAAAAAAGAAAAGGAAAAAATTGCCTTAATTCATAATGTGATTTTTCTTTCTAGTGACCTGCATGTTTAAAAAAGATTTCTAGAGGTTCATTTGTTTTGCCACTTTGCAGCTGCTTGCTTTTAAGAGGTGCACCTCTTTCATTTTGACAAAGGGACAGCCTTTAGGGGTTTAATTTCAGTCAGTGTATGTCTCCCTCTTCCCAGATGCCTTAAAAAAATCATGATCATTTGGCATTTCAATAGGCTTCTACTTTTGAGAAAATATCTTTAACCAATAGCTATGTTGTTATCTCTGTTCACAGCTTGAAACAATGCACAAGTGTTTAACAAATGCCTTTTGAAGACATTTTGACAGTGGGTCTCTCTCCCCCAGAATGTTGTCGCGTTCACCTGATGCTCTAGACAGAACTGGTCTTCTGCCCTTGAGATGCTGTTCTAATGTGCTGCTGTGTGCATATATATTTTTTATTTGGATCACACATATTGATTTATTTCATCTTCTTTGTCAAGGCGGAAGAGACGAAATTTCAACAAGCAAGCCACAGAAATCCTGAATGAGTATTTCTATTCCCATCTCAGCAACCCTTACCCCAGTGAGGAAGCCAAAGAGGAGCTGGCCAAGAAATGTGGCATCACAGTCTCACAGGTAAGGGGGCATCCAATGGGTTCAGGCTGACGCCTCGCCACGGAAGAGCTCCATGGCAGGGTAGTGGAACCTTTTGCTTTCTAGAGCACACATATCAGGCAAGTCCTTGCAGCAGAAGTCTGGAATAGCAGGGTAAGTGCATGAGAGGTCTGGGGATCTGGAGGTAAGTATCAGACCTCATTTTGATTAGCAAGAGCAAGAGATGACTTGGCAGAGACTGAGTGTGAATGAATAAATGAAAAGTTATTTTGGAGACATTTAGGCAGCTTCCTAAGTCTGATTGCATCTACATTGGCCATCTTTGAGCTTGTAACACTATTCCAGAATCATTTTCACCCCTTCCTGGTAAGCAGACCCACATGTCAGGTGAACAAAACTTTGAACGTGTGTGCACACGAAAGCCACATCATTCTGGTTTATACAGAGAGAATAAAAGCACACCGTCCACGTCTGAAAAATTCAAGACCTTCTTGAATTAATAAATGGACATAACAGTAATGTAGAAAATCATCTGAAAGGACGGGGACCTATGTACTTTGACTAGCTCTCTCTGGGTCCCTCATCAGGAGGAAGGACAGAATTATGACCTAGGACAATAAAACAACTGCACAGAAAAAGATTATGTTTCCTTAACATTGACTCTGGAGATGAAACACATTTAAGGATGTTATAATAATGGAGATAACATTTCATTCTGCTATAATAGTAAGCCAGTGATTAAAGGTAGAGATATAGGGATCAATATCTATTTCTCTATCTAATCTCTAGATAGATAGATAGATAGATAGATAGATGATGGATAGATAGATAGATAGATAGATAGATAGATAGATAGATAGAATCTATCATATATCACAAGGGAGAGGTAGATAAAATATACATATGTATGTAATCACTGACTTAGTATTACTATATATTATTTAGTCTATATTATGTTATATATTGCATGTTTTATACAGATTTTATATTTATATACATATTTGTGATCATTAAAAGTTTTATCCATATATCCTATATAATAAGAACCTCACGTTTGAGGAAAGGTGAAAAGGTAGAAAAATTCTCCCTCTTTGTCTCTATCGCACACTCTCCTCATTTTCTTGAATAATTCCTCCCTGCTCCCCAGACCCACTCCTTGTCCCCAGCCTTCAGGTGAGATAAGGAATTATAATGTTGAAATTCAACAGAAAAATCTGTAATTTCTGATTCTTTATGCAGAAGAGCAGAAAAAGCACCATGAAAAGTGAGAAGAAAGAGAAAAGCAAATAAAAAGGGAGACTAATTCCTAGGAGAGATTCCATCCAACACTGTTCGGTTTTTCTATCTTTGGAAAGCACCTTGGACCATATCGGACCTTGAGATTCAGGATAGGGAGGGATGTCTCATCATGTGTTTTCTAAGCAGAATTGGGTGTAGTCAGTATATAGAATTTTATGAATGGGAATATCACATGAAGAAAATGCCACTGAATTTAATCTATTTGAATCCAGTGCTACTGTAGGAAATTTGACTTTGACAATGGTCGTTTCCAGTCTGAACAACCTCTTGTTAAGTGGAACCTCTGTGGTCAACCTCAAGGGTCATCTAGTTTGATTTTTGTTTTTGCCAGATCCGTATTCCTTGAAATAACCTAAAAACTAAGTAATCTTATGGAATAGGAGAAGGGAACAGCATTGCCTTTGGTATTAGCTGCATAAATGAATAATTTACAATATACTCATCCTTTCCACATGTACCTCTAAACCATTGAGCTCCTCCTTTCTCACCATCATCCTACTTGCTCAAGATCGTAATCATGCTACTCAGTGTATTTTGAGGATGCAGAATAGTATAAAATAAAGAGCCTTGGATTTGGAGCCATAAGATCTGGAGTTTCGTCAGTCAGTAAGCCTTTGATGCATAATGCACTGTGCTAAGGACTAGAGGGTGAAAGGAAAAGCAAAAACCTACCCCTGTCCTCAAGGAGCTGACATTCTAATAAGAGAGCAAGTAACTATGTACATAAAGACATATGGAATGTAAATAGAAGGTAATCTCAACGTAAAGGCAGTAGGAGGACCATGGAAATTCTGCTGAAGGCGATAGGATGTGAGCTAAGTCTTGAAGGAAACCGTAGAAGCTAAGATATGGAGGTGAGGGTGCCCTTGGCAGCAATAAGGAAATGGGAAAGAAGAAAATGTTTTTAGAAGAGATTTCCAGTTGTTTATTTTGTTTTTGTTTTGTTTTCTTGGCCGGAAGATGTTCAGTTTGAGATGCCTAAAGGATGTCCATTTCAAGATGTGCCAAAGGCAGCCTTCCCGTTCACTTGTGGACTTCAGTTCCCTGTTGTTGGGAATGGACTGGGCAAGGAATTTCAAATCTATGGGCTGCTACAGCTTCCCATTATATATCATATGGCCCTTTTTCTTTTGTTCAGACAAATATATAATAGTATTGAAAAGTCCTTGTGAAAACAGATAAAATTTAGCTATTCTAGGAGTAAAAAGAAAAAAATTATGTAAATGTGAAACAAACATAAAATTTGAATCTGAAGCCACTTCAAACTCTTTTAAGATTTTGAGAGTTTTCTTAAGAAGAGAGTGCCACCTGGTGGCCATTGAAAGAAATTTACTGATTAACCTCTCTTCCCCACCACCTCCTTTCTTCCCCTCTTGGGACCCCTAGACTCAGCATGCTTTTTTCGTTTTTTCTTTCTTCTGTGCTCAGAATTTAATTATTTCTACCTTTGACATTTATCTTCCTTTTTCTCATCCCTTATGTGCCCCCCATGTACTCTTATATCTTCTATAACCTTCCTTCCTTTCTTCTCCCCTGCCAGTCTCAGTTACCTAAGGAAAAATCATCTTTCCCCCCCCTTTTTTAAATTCTCTATCCCCCTCTCTTCATTTTATTTATCAACCAAGAAAATTATACTAATTGTGGCTGATAAGTTTAAGAGTGTGCTAATATCAAGGAAAAGGAAAACCATAAGGTTAAAAGTGAAATTAGATATAATAAAGAAACCGTGCTCTTATGTTCTCAGGAAGTATCTAGAAGGCCCTTTCAGAATGTCTACAAAAATCTCCTTCTACTCACCCAAGTTCCTCTAATTAAAACTTTTTGTTCCTCAGTCGCAAGAATGCAAGATGAATTTTCAAAACAACACCTATTTCTTATTTCATTTTATTGTTTTGCTGTTTTAATTACAACTATAATAACAGTATTTTCTACTATTTACCATTACAAACATACAGTATTTCAAATAAAATATGGTTTAAGTAAGATTTTATGGGCCAGCCTGAGAAAGCAACTAAGAATTTATATTTGTTCCCATGGGGAAGTATGTTCTATATTCCACCACAACCAATTTATATGCAAGTTTCTGGAAGCCAGCCTTGTTCTGCTGGTGTTAGTTAATGCCCCAAGAGTTAGAGATCTCAGTCTAAGATAAGTAAAGAAGTTGATTATGTTCCTGAGAAGCAGAACCTCACAGCAGAGTGACCAAGATCTGTCTTTTTGAGGGGATTTGAGGGGACGTGTAATTAAATAACATAGAGGAAATCCAATAGAAAATATTGCTATTTTAAGAGAAAAACAAAATAATATACAAATGTAAACTCCCCAATTTATTTAACAGGTGACTATTCACATAAATATTTTTCATTTCATGAAATAACTCATCAAATGATGGCTTTGTGCCTTTATGCTATGATTCAGTTTACAAATATTTTACTCCCATATAGTTCTTCAAAGATACCCCTGTCGGCTGACGTGATAGCAAAACAGAGTCAATAAAATCAGAAATGTTTTAATATAGGGTCACAGCCATCACAGATGTGATGCTTACTCCTGAAGCAAAGAATCAAGTATTTAAATTTGACCTTAACAAGCTCTCCACTTAGGCCTACAAGTCCTCAGCCATTGCAGAAAGAAAAGGGGCCACAGGCAGCTGCATTGAGCAACAAACAGGAAAGAAATTGGCAAAGAGAATTCAGTTGAATTTGTTATTTAGTTTTTATAAGTAAAGCCGTGAATTCAAAGGGACAATCAGGAGGGCTCATTGTGGTTTTCTTTATTTTTATTTGGACATAGGTAATATATATATATATATATATATATAATATATATATGCATGTAAGAAATGTAATACTTATATATGTCAGAATTTAGCATCTAAACATACATCTATGGGAGGCAGCAGAGTATAGTAGAAAATGTACTAGAATTGAACTCATCGGACCTCGGCACGAATCTTCCCTTGGTCACTGATCACTTTATTTACCTTGGATAAACCATATAACTTATCTGAGTCATATTTACTTATCTATAAGATAAGGTGATTGTTCATTCTGGCTATAAATTTGTGATCTTATGGCATGACTTTTGTTACAGAAAAATATTAAATTCTAGTTAATATGAAGGTTACCTGCCTCTAGGTGCCTATATATTTATGAGGATCATGTAAGGCATACCTCTTCCACTGGTCCATGATTTCACTCCTTGCCTGGGTCAATTAATTGGCTCATCTCGTTTTCCATGTAGCATTTTCTAATTCTATTTTAAACTACAAACAAATACCAGACAGTCACATTTGAATTGGGCACACTAAATTAAAAGGATTCTAGTTTAAGTCCTCTGTGATTTTTCTTTGGACAATGTCCCCACCAAATTAGAATTAGAGACATAGTTATAACCATGTAGAATCCTGTGAGACTGTATTATTTTAGATTTAAATGGGACCTGAGAAATTCTCTAGTCCAGGCTCTTCATTATGTGGGAGAAAACTGGAACCAGAGAGATGAAGGAACATGACTGAGGTCATATAAGTAGACCCAAGATCTCAGCCTAATTCTTCTGACACCAACTTTGGAGCTTTTCCCAATATGCCGCTTCAGAGGGGAGGGAAGGAGGGAAGGAAGGTAGGAAGGAAGAGAGGGAGGAAGGAAGGAAGGAAGGAAGGAAGGAAGGAAGGAAGGAAGGAAGGAAGGAAGGAAGGAAGGAAGGAAGGAAGGAAGGAAGGAAGGAAGGGGAGAGGAAGAAGAGAAGGAAGAAAGAAGGAAAACTAAGATTTCAAATCAAAGACTTTTGGAAAATTATGATAGATACTAATCAACTGTCTGTTTCTCATCCTCCTTCCTTCTGCCAAAAATTATTGAAATCTGAAATGTTAACTTTCTTATCTTCTCTTGAACTTGCTCTAGGTGTCAAACTGGTTTGGAAATAAGCGAATCCGGTACAAGAAGAACATAGGTAAATTTCAAGAGGAAGCCAATATTTATGCTGCCAAAACGGCTGTCACGGCTACCAATGTGTCAGCCCATGGAAGCCAAGCTAACTCACCCTCAACTCCCAATTCAGCTGGTTAGTTTTTTTGTTTTGTTTTGTTTCAATTGTTCTTGTTTGTTCCTTACATTTGTTTTTTATTCCATCGGGTTTTTTATTTTCTTTCATTCATTGTTCAGATTTTCAATGGGTTATATTTTTGTGTGTGTTTTATTGTTCCCTTATTTTTTTTCTGTTATTATTTTGGGGTTTTGCCCCATTTCTAAAGAAGAACTTTTCATGCTGTTGGCATGAGGGGAACTTGCTGAGATTTTGCATGGACAAGTTCCAGTTGAAACACTTTTGCATAAGGGTCCTCTTTGAAGATTTGGTTGGTTTAATGAGGAGGCCGACCTGTTCTCACCTGAGTGACCTAATAAAACAGACCTTTCTTACAGCTGCCCATTGTTATGCTTTTGGGGTGGGGTGGGGTGGGGTGTTTGGAGACTATGGGGAGGGCACCATTGCTGATTCCTGTGATAGTCTATCTCATGCATTCTATCTTAGTTTGTAGCTGTGAATTTTTAATATAATATCATATGTGTATGTGTGTTTCTGTGTGTATATATATGCACACACATATACGCATATGTATACATACACATGTATACACACATGCACACACATATAAACATGTATACACATATACACACGTATACATATATGCATGTATTCACATATACACATATACACACATATGCATATACACATATATGTATAACTGCATTGAAATGTAATTTATTTCTTTTGTAAGTCTATTCATTTTATTTTATTCATTTAAAACATTTTTCTGAGAGGGGCTTCACATACTTCACCTGACTGACAGAGGGGCTCATGTCACAAAAGAAGCTCAAGAACCACTCTTCATTCACTCCATCTCTCATGTTTAGTTCACCTGCAAGTCTGCCTTCCACGTGGGTTTTACATTCCTTTCACAAACATCTCATTAGAATGCTCTGGTCTACAAACAAGACCAGAGTTATTTATAAACCTAATTTTTTAAAAGTTTCTATTTATATTTGGTTGTTTTTCATTCCATTAACTTCAAAGGAAATTTCACAGTGATTAATTCAGCTTCCCCAGATTCCTGGTCTCCTGTCATCGCATCATTCTGTGTGTGTGTGTGTGTGTGTGTGTGTGTGTGTGCGCACGTGTGCGCATATGATATGTGTATTGGGTTTTATTTTTGTGGATATGCATTCATACCACTTATGTCAAAGCTGATCATTTTCCCGTGGTATTGTTGTTTTTCCCAAATATGGAACCTTGTACCAAGCGTATGGATTTCCAGGATATATAGAACCTAGACTTGAGTCAATGAAATGTTGTCTTGATTGTTCTGAACTATGAAAAGAAAAAGAAAATGTTTGCTACTTTCATTTCTTTTGTAAAAGACGTATTTGTTTTTAAAAACTTACTCCATTAAGTAAGTTTGGGCTTTGATTATGAAACTGTTCTCCTCCTGCTTGAGATGTGGTAGACCTTGGACTGTTGGACATGTCTCTATGAAAGGAGCCATGAGTCAACACCAACTAGTTCATACACTAATTAGAACTTTTATTTATGACACAATTGGGGCTTTTAAAACAGTTTGATTCTTTGATGAAGTTTTCTTCTTTCTTCAAGCTGACTTGTTATCGATAATATGCTGGCCTTGGTACTTGGACTCTTGAACGCTAAACGTGACATGCATACTTATCTCTGATTGGAGGCTGCCTCAAACTAGAGAGTGGAATGATTATTTTTGTTTTATTTTTGTTTGTTTAAATAAAAGTGTGTGTAAATAGTGGTAGGGGGTTTGTAAATCAGAATGTTTAAAAAAATACAAAAGTCAAGTACAGCTTCCGTCTTCCTAACCCTACCATGGCCCCATGGGTAAATAGGCACTTTGAACAGAATGGCATAGTAGATATGGCATCTAAGTAAATGTCTAATAAATCAAATGTGTCCTTCTTTGTCAACTGGTCATTTCTTAGACAGTCTGGTGGCTACCATATTGAATGTTTCTTATTGGAAGGTTGATATCTTTGCATTTTTCCCCAAGTAGTTCAGTAATGTTTGGATTGGTGAAAATGACTGAATGCCTCTGGGGAAAAAAATCAATACAATTTAACCAGCATTTATTAAACATCTACCACGTGCCTAGCATTACACTGACCATGATGATAATCTAGTTTTATTCTCCAAAAGACTTCTTTCTGTAATATCTGAATCATGAATGGTTTTTGATTCATGACTGATCCATAGGAGTAAAAGAATTGTGAACTTCATCACTGTAGCCTGAATTTCTCAATCTTTCCTAAAACGGAAGAAGAGTCATCGTTTAATGCTAACCAGGCCCCCCAATTTTTCCAGCCTTAGAGAATTGTTTAGTTTTGATTTTATGTATGCTGTAGTGAAAAGAGTTCAAGAATTGGGAGTCCCAGGACCTGGATTACTAATAGCTGTGTGACTTTGAACCAGTCAGTTACATTCTTCTGCATTCACTACTTTTCTCATCTGTAAAATGGAGTGATTGTGCTAAATGCTTTCTAAAACCCGTCTACCTCAAATTGTAGTCCTGTAATTGTATGATGTTGTATCCCAGCAAAGCTTATAATTGCACCTTTCTAAGGATTGCTTTCTGTGACTTCTGAGCCAAAAATTTTAACGCGTGCCTATGTTGTTGGAAGTTACATATGGAGGAATTTCTTTGTAGCATTTTTCTGAAAATAAGACAAAGTGAAGAAAAGATTCACTCTTTCTAGGAGCTTGGAACTTCAAAAGAATAAACATGGGCTAGAGGAAAAAAAAATCTTAAATAGGCTTTACTGTACTTTGCTCCTAAACTAAACACAAGATCATTACACAGATAAGTCAAGAACTTACAAATGCTCAAACTTCAAATGAGATGCTTGCCCTGATGAACCAAACAGATAATCAGTGATTTCAAAGGGAAACATTCTAATTGATGTTGGAAGCAATTTGAAAACCGACAGATGGATGAGTGTTAAAATGATGTAGATGAGTCGGAAGTTGTTCAAGGGTCAGGTGACCTGGGAACTTTGTACACCTTTAGAGCATAGTGGTTAGGGTTATTTTCTGGACCTCACCAGGGTATTTATTCTGAAGCCTTGTGCAGGAAAGGTAGTTTTGTTTCGTGAAAAGACCATGTCATTCATCACTTTGAACACACTGCAGAAAAATGCATTTCACCCTTAGGGGGTAGGCCAGTGGTCAGATTGACTGGGTGAGGATGGAACACCTAAATTTTTTGTAACAATAATAGCTGGCAGTATAAATAGTGCTAGAAAGTTTGCAGAGAACTTTGCATGCATTATCTCATTTGGGATGCCAGCAAGAGGCATTGCTAAGAGAACAAGGGATGGAGAATGAGAGAACGGGAAAATGTCTTTGAAAGAAGAAAGTACAAAAATAATAAATGTGGATACTGTTTTCCATGAAAAGGTCCAAATAAATGTCCCTCCATATCCATCCCAAGCATCAGTTGTTACAGCATGCACAGCCCATCTGTAGTGACCTAAGGAATGCCGTTCCAATGGCTTTGCTGTTTTGGTTCTGGTTTTGAATAGAGAACATAAGAAACTGCACTACTGTTTCTTCAAAAGAAGAGTCTATATCTAGAGACTTTCATCTCTCAAAGGTAGTGTAGTATGCTGAATGTGGAGTCAAAAGACCCAAATCCACATTTCAGTTCTGCTGGCTGGTCTTGTCCCCTGTGTGCCCATAGCTTAATACTGATTCAAACACACACACACACACACACACACACACACACGTTGTATTTGTTATGTGCCAAGAAATGGGCTAAGCAATATAAATAAGAGTGAAACAGATCCTACTGTCAACAAGCTCAGAGTTTCAACTTCTTTGAGCTTTAATTTACTCACCTATAAAATGAAGGGGTGGTATGAGATGGTCTTAAATGTCCCTTCCATACAAGTGTTGGGGTGGCTAGGTGGTACAGTGAATAGAGCACCAGCCCTGGATTCAGGAGGACCAGAGTTCAAATTCGGCCTCAGACACTTTACACAAAAACTAGCCATGTGACCTCGGGCAAATCACTTAACCCCAGTTGCCCTGCAAAAAAAAAAAAAGCAAAAAAAAAATGTCCCTTTCACCTGTGGGTTTTGAGGGCCCTGTTGAATTAGCCAGATTAGGGCTGTATTGAATCTCAAAGTTGGCTCAGTGCCCAAGTAAGACCTTGAAATGTTCAGGTCAGGCAGTGGCATTCGCTAAATGCTTCCAGGGGGTGTGGAAGCCAGGAAACCTAGAATTCCCTCATTTTGTATAACTCTCTGAGTGTCTGAGATGGTGGCAAGTCCATCTTCACACAGAGCCACCCTCTGCAGCACTATGAAGGAGTGACATTGAAGGGCCAATAATACTCACTGCCAGAAAGCTTGGTGAGTTTCAGAGGGGTAGAAGTGGAGTTCATTTGGATTTTGTCCCCATGGCTCAGCTCCCTTAAAAATGTTTGTATGAT
>CM053593.1:46069090-46145907 GCA_028646575.1 Pseudocheirus occidentalis
CTCTCTCTCTCTCTCTCTCTCTCTCTCTCTCTCTCTCTCTCTCTCTCTCTCTCTCTTCCTTTCTCTCTCTCTCTCTCTCTCTCTCTCTCTCTCTCTCTCTCTCTTTCTCTCTCTGTCTTTCTCTGTCTCTCTTCTCTCTGTCTCTCTTTTCCCCGTTTCTACATGGAATATAGAGAACTAACCATGGCATTCCTGGTGCAAAGTATGAAACCTTAGAACCCCAACTCACACAAACATTCTGAGGAATGCCATATTCCACAAGACCACCCTTCTATTCATCCTGTACAGAATTAAAGCCAAGCTTTTGTTTATTATAGGTATTATAGGAAGCAGGAATAATTCTTCAAGGTCAGAGGAAAAAAATGGGAAAGATGCAAAAACAATTTTAAGGCATAAAAGGAGTATTATGGGCTGAGATTATGTGAAGGGTAATGAAACATAGGTGTTCTAGGTTCTCTTCTATGTACCCATGACTGGTCTAGAATCTAAACCTGACCAGATAGTTAAAGTCATCATTCTGTGCCTCAGTTACCCACTTTAGGAAATGAGCATGATGTTTTTTCCATTGAAATTGCCTCAAACTGTTTGGAGGAATAATGAGAGACTACATACATACATACATACATACATACATACATACATACACACACATATGTCTACATCTCTATACAAAGAGAGCCCCTAAATTCCTTTTTTAAACTAAAATTAATTAAATTTAATTCAAATGAATTAAAATAATGGTTACAAAGTAATTTATCTTTATTCTAGAAAGTTCTTGATGTCATATTTTGTGCATTTTTAAGAACTGTGAAACTTGAAGTCTTTGAAGTAGAGGCTTTTAAAATTACATCGTAAAGACAGGTGTTTTTATTGTTTTAGCCATTGGAAGTTTGTCTCAGGGTAGTGCATTTCTTTTACCACATCTGTATTCTGATCTAAATGTACCCATCCAGTGGCTTGGGTAAATGCTTGGGACTTTAGAGATTAAATATTCTGTGTTCCAGACAAACACAATTTTTATAGCATACACTCCATAAATATATCTGGGTGACATTTCCATGAGACCTTTATTTTCTTGTCTAGGCCAACCGTGGGAACTTTTAACTTCCAAAATGGATGTTACTAATATTAGGGATGGAGAGTATCTTCATCATCACAATAGTAACAATGATACTACTGCTATTAATAGTACTTTAAGGTTTGCAAAGCCCTTCTAGCAAATATTCCATTTCATCCTCATAATAACACCGAAAGGTAGGTGCTAGTATTATACTTATTTTGTAGATGAAGAAGCTAAGTCAGACAAAGGTTAAGTGACTTGCCGAGGATCACACAGCTGGTAAGTGTCTGAGGCCAAATTTGAACTTAGGAAGATGAGTCTTTCTGACTCCAGGCCAGGCACGCTTATCCACTGTGCCACCTGGCTGCCCTTACACATAGTATACTCATGATTAATAGGTTCCCCAAGAGTGGAGATGCAAGAGAGATTGGCATAGAGGGAAGAATCAAATAGGGAATCCAGGAAGTCCATAGAAGTCAACTTCATGGAGAATTTGTATGACAGATCCGTACAGATTGGATGACAGTGGATGGAAGGGGAGCAGAGTGGAAGGGAGTTGAAGCTTTGGAAGATAAGTAAAGAAGAATAATGAGCTGAAAGGAATCTTAAAAAGTACTTCCAGTAACTGGCTATCCCTTCACAACAACCTGCAGGCAAGGTCTCAGAATGACCTCCGCAAGCTCTTTAAAGACCTCAAGAGGGTTCATTCAAGATTTGACCGTAAATTGGGTACTTTTCAGTACGTTATCAGCTTTGCAAATAGAATCTTTGCAGGTTCCCATGCTGCCTTCATTTGTATGTTCCTTAGATCATCAGTAAAGACTTCTGTCTGTGGAGTTGGGGTTTTAATAGTGTCCCAGCCTTTTGTCAGGCCACTCCCGGCCCCCAGATCCTTATCAGAGAGTCAGAGGCCATGGCCATGTTCATACATGGACATATAGAGATGACAAAGTGCTGAGACAGCATTGCCAACAGCAGAAGGGGCTCTCTGCAATTACTGCTGTGATACAAATGTATTTGTACATGAAGTACATTGGTATGCGCATATTTATCTCTGTGTACATTAAGCAGCCAGATATATTTATAATTTATCTATGCACATATATTTTTTGAAATAATCTGTGTCAATTGCTGTATCTATCTTATAAATGGCATCTCACCTACCTCTCCCTGGTTTCTGCCTTGTTAGTTGGAATGAATTTGGGCTCTTTAGAGGAATTCTCCTCCCACCCCCCAGCCCCCAGTTTGGGTGATAATTTCCAGTAAACTCTGCATCGATTGTCTAAAGTGTGGGTGTCTTAGGCAAGTTTTGAAGGGAGAGAGAAATAAAAATGACCACTCTTCAAACTGTAATGCATCCCCTGGAACTGTGATCTCACTTATATGGGCACTCCTTCCAGCATCACAGACCACAACCTACCCAAACCTGCCCATTCTCTGCCTGTCCCAGTGCCCTGAAAATAACCAGTATAACATGGCATTTAAGCAGAGGTCTTCAAATTGGCTCCAGTGGGATCTTGGGTTGGGTTCCTTTAAAGTATAGCTCTAAAAGAGATACTATGGAAAAGAATAGACACAATGAGAATCAAATGATCTGGGAAGAAAATCCCAAACGTTGACCATTAAGTTATCAGCATACAGTGTTTCCTATCCCCATGCACTGTTACTTCTGCTACATCTACAAACAGCTTCATCAGAATGGTTCTTCTTTTCTGTACCAAAGCAGAAAGAGAGGCATCCAGATTAAGTACTCTCGATATGAGCAGGGTAGTAGGACACACCAGATAAGACAAAGACTCTGCCTTGTTTCCACAGTCTTTCTATCTCTTGTAAGATAAGTCATACAGAGGCTTTGAACTGGTTTTGTAATTTCATTTAATATGGAGAAATCCCAGGTGAGGAAATTTTTTCTACCAATGATTGGCAGTTTTCTGGCAACTTATATTGTAGTCTTAAAGAGTTGCTGGGAATGCAAAAGGAAAAAAAAAAAGCAAAAAACTTGATCCCAAACCCCAGGTATCTTACATCCTAATGGGGAGGAAGATATAGAAGGCAGCTAGAAAGGAGAAAAATCTGGAGAATCAGGAGTAGAACTTGGAGTGATGTGAGCATAGATGGCCCAGGCACCTTGTGCAGTGGTGATGCAGGCCAGGGATTCACCATGAAATCGGAGGAAAGAACCACAATCAGGGAGTTGTCTTCAGAGTGAGAAAGCTGCTAGGTAGAGGAAGAGAAGTCTCAAGTGTAGCCAGGACTAAAATGAAGATTCTGACCTGGCAATCAAGTACGCTCTAGAACAGTGGTTCTCAACCTGTGGGTTGAAACCGCTTTGGGAGTGGAATGCCCCTTTCACAGGTCGAACTCCCCTCAATGGGAATTCTTACCAAGGGGCCCAGATTGGAGCCAACGTGCAGTCACAGATAGGGTCAAACGACCCTTTCACATATTTCTGATGGTCTTAGGAACCCAGACACCACTCCACTATCCGTCTCCAGGTGGGTCTGCCCACATGCAGATACGCCCACATACAAGTATTAAAGGGTAGTGGCATTAGGAAGGTTGAAAACCACTGCTCTAGAAACATTTATTTCTTGTAGACTTGGGCTTCTCTTTAAATAATTTCCTGAAGTCTTGAGATTAAAAAATATTTTCCAAATATTTTTATTTATAAAATAAATAAAGTAGTGAAATTGTTAGCTACTTCTTTGTAGACTTTGGGTGTTTGGTGAGGTCATTCTCCAGGGGAAAAAAGAGACTAAAACCCAACTCTGAACTTGGGGATTCTCCCCAACTCAGTTCTGTGTATTACAAACTTCTATTACCTACTCTTTGTTAACAGTACCAAAATGCTTTGAGAAGATGAGCATTGAGCAATGTAGGTTCATTTGGTTAGTGGTTGTCTAGAAGTTGAGTACCAGTAACGTTTAAGGAATACTGTTTATGTCAAGAGATATTATATTTTTAGCCCCAACTCCTCCAATATGTCAGGAAGGTCATTGCAGAAGAGCTCAAATTCCTGTCTTTGTAAAGAAACCAGAAATCAAGTGTCAGAGCCTAGGCATGAATCATTGCTGGGTGATTCCACACAGATGATGGCTGTCAAGATGTGTGGGAAGGGAGCAAATTTGAGCAGTATGGGCTTTGAAGGAGTATAGTGGAGCTGACCTGGGCCCCTGAAGTCTCTCCCTTTCAAGGCTAATGTCATGTTTATAACCAAACCTTGCACGTTGAGCTTTCTCTCTTAATGCGCTGAGCTGCACGACAATTTCCAGAATAATTCTGAGCCTTTTTTTCCTTCATTCATTCAAGTTGTGCTCTATCAGGATGGAAAGGGAAAGGAAGAGGAGAAAAGTATTAGTAAAGCAGTGGTGGCTAGCTAGAACTCCATTGCAGATAGCTGACAGTCTTTGTAAAAGTTAGTTTTTTATCCCTTCTAAAGACCCCTATTCATATCTCTAATAAAATTAGGGAGGATCCTTGACCCATGATTTTCTTTTTTCTTTCATCTCTCTAGGTAGATGGCATGGAAGGATTAAGTTTGTCATTCTCTTAATGCCCTTAAGGTCATCATGGGCTTTACCTTCATGGAAATAAAGAATGGCAAGGAATTTTGAATAAAAGACAGATTCTTAGGCATAGCACTCATTGCTTTTATATACCCCCCATGTAGTGCTGCTCCATGGATAGTAAAACATGGTAGCACATTCATCATGGGATTGAAAAGGTCACCTTGCTCTGTGGGTGACTTGACTGGCATTATCTTGCCCCCAGATCTCTAGGGTTGGCTAGTTCCATGTACAGTCATAAGACTGAGTGAGGTAGAAGTTACAATTTGTGTTGGGAACTACCTCCATTTTTTAGGAAGATTGAGATGAGATGAATGAACCACTTCCCCTTTTCCACCTTGGAAGCCACAAAAGGGATACAATCTTGCTGGCAATATGGCATATCTCAGGGCTTCGCATAACCTCAGCAGTTGGCACCTTTTATTGCTTGCTCTGTTCTTCATACTACTAACCAAACTGTGTTTTTGTTGTTGTTTTTAATTTCTGTTTTCATCTGGGGGAATTGCTTTGCATGATGTCCTTCCTCTTGGCTGAGAGTTGCGGGGATTGATCCTTTTCCTTTCTATGATTCAGGTGCCTCACTCTTTCCTTTTCAGGTTCTTCCAGTTCTTTTAACATGTCAAACTCTGGAGATTTGTTCATGAGCGTGCAGTCACTCAATGGGGATTCTTACCAAGGGGCCCAGGTTGGAGCCAACGTGCAGTCACAGGTAGGGACCCAGCCAATGTACTGCCAAGCGAATGCGAGCCCTCCATGGTATTGGCAATTTCCCACTCCTGTACAGAGAGAAAGATAAAAAAAATCAAACCAACCAACCAACTTACCTCACCACCAAACCAAAACAAAAATAAAAAGCAAAAATAAAAATAAAATAAAAAGCAACAACAACCATTGTCTTGGGGAATCTCGTCCACACTTTGTGAATGCATTTGGCTCTGGCTTGACAGTTATACTAGGAAGGCAGGAGAGGAGCTACAGGGAAAACAGTCAAGGTATTCCAATACACACCTGGCAAGTGGAACCAACCTTTTTTTTTTTTTTCACTAAAGGAATGAGGAGTTCAAAATGTTGTCTCGCATTTCCAGGTTTCCTTCACTTACGTTGGACACCAGAGCTCAAGGTCTGCTTAAAAGGAGGAAAAAAACAATAAATGGGCATATATATGAGTATGTTGTGTTTTCATTCTTAAGCAAAAAGCCACCCAATCCAGCGCAACAGACATTTTTCCTTGATCACGTTTGGAGAGGAGGGACTTCAGTTTCTTTTGACAAGAGCACATCTGTGTTTGGAAACAAAGGTGTTTTAGGAACTAAGTGCTCCTCAGTAAACCCGAAGCCTTTTATTTTCTCCAATCATGATGCTCTCTTAAAGGGGTGGAGAATTTCTTGGAATTTCCGATCCAGATGAATCCAGTTCCCCACTCTGAATGCAGATCAGGAAGTATCATTGTCTGGGGTTGGCCAGCTTATTGGTGATCTAGTTGCTGGCTTGAGAAACATTGCCCTGGAAATATGTTTGGAACAGCAGACTCTGGCCAATGACCAAAAACTTGGCTATCCTCTGAAATGACTTCCCAAGCCCTCTTCAATCAGAGGTCTGGCT
Organism: Pseudocheirus occidentalis; assembly: GCA_028646575.1. Taxonomy (NCBI): domain Eukaryota; kingdom Metazoa; phylum Chordata; class Mammalia; order Diprotodontia; family Pseudocheiridae; genus Pseudocheirus; species Pseudocheirus occidentalis. The sequence goes on from CM053593.1 coordinate 46,075,319, forward strand.
TTAAAGAATGTTGGGGAATTGAAAAGCTATGTAGGCTAACCTACAGCAAAGGGAAATGGATAAATGCTTCACCGCTCTTTCCCCTGTTCACATCTTCACATGCTTTCTTAGTGAATCTGCTTCCCTCTTAGTGAGGCGAACTGCTTTTCATCTCATTCCTTGTGGTCTCTTTACTGACTTGAGAACTGTATTCAAAGATGATGATAAAGTGATGGTGGGCATTTCCCTTTACTGAATCTTGTGTTCAAGAAGGGCACCCCTCAGAATGATGACACTGGTTTGGCATGTCCAAAATATATACTGCCCATTGATGACAATAATGTCTTTCTTTTTCTGTTTTGCTAATTTTCTTCTTTGTTGTTCTTCATCTGTTTAGGTGGATACCCTTCGCCATGTTATCAGCCAGACAGGAGGATACAGTGACGGACTTGCAGCCAGTCAGATGTACAGTCCGCAGGGCATCAGTGTAAGAAAAATAGGCTTTTTTTTCTTTTTCTCCCTTCCTTTCTCATTCGATCACTACCAATTATTTCAAAGCCATAGGGCTCAGAATGCCACTTAGTAGGACTCGTCTTAGCTTTACGGTCACCTAGTTTATTGCTTCTGTATCGGTCATGCCAACGGCAGCATTCTACCCACAGAAAAGTAGGGATCGGGCAGGCTTCATGCAGGCAGCTGGCGTCTAAGGCTGTCAGACACAATCAGTGTTTGCATAGCACCTGCGGCCACATGCATTCAGCTGAGGGGAACTGCTAAACAGGTGACACCTAGTACAACAGTGGTAGAAAATGTCACCACAGACTGAGGCCTGGGAACCCTGGCAAGGGAGCCAGTAGCCAGAATCCATTGCAACAAGGACCACTGTCTAAAAATAAACCTTGCTCCAGTCAGTCTGTAGCAAAAAAAGAAAAAGAAAAAGAAAGGAAAAAAATTAAGATGGTGAGGGGGTGGGGGGGTGGGGACGACAGACGAACCATCTTCTCCTTGTTCTTGGGTGCGCTGGCGGCTCCCGGAGAGCATGAAAATTCATAGCGACAAGCTATATCGCACAGAGTGAAATCGATCAGACAGACACAAGGAGAACCGAGTGTAGATTCGGGACAGCAATCCAACTTCATTTCTCAGATCAATCGTCCGCCATCTCAGCAGCGGTGACAGCAAGCTGGGACAAGAGGGCAGCCTGGAAAAGGAGGCTGTTCTCTGGATTAGGGGGTTATTTTCTGGGCTTTTAGAGGTCACTGGAGGCTCGGGCAGAAAGGTGGCTCCGAACTTGAAAGATTTTGATTGGTATTTGTTTTATTATTGTTGCTGATGGGATGATTGCAGATTGTAGAGCAATGAAGGTCATATCTTTGGGGAGAGAGGAATAAAGATGGGTTATTTGCTATCTTCCTTAGTGGGTTATCCTCTGCTACCTGCCCAGATTCTACATCAAGACCTTTTTCTAGTCGTGACGATCAGAGAGCAAGGTTGACCTTGTTGGGCATTCCCATTGAACAGTTAAGTCCTTTCTGTGGAAGAGTATCAAGAATTTAAGTAGGAAGAAGAGCTAGTCTTTGGGTTTCCTCTGTATTTTCAAGGGTTCCATGAATGGCTGTTTCTCCAAAAGTCAAGGCAACATATTTGGAAAGGGAAGGTCTTGTGTGTAGGAGAAGTTGTCTTCTACCAGTTGTGCTGGGAATACTGGAATTCGGAAGGATTAATAAGATTCAGAATTGCAAAATGTGTCTATGCCCACGCCCAAGCACACATGCGCCTCTTTTTAGACCTGAATTTTTCTAAGATAAAGGATGGATTTCCCCAAGGGAGCTTTGTGTTTTAGCATATAGGAGAGAGTTAAAATGAAATCAAAATATATAGAGAGAGAAATATGGGCACACCCAAGAAAGGGAGCTACAGAGAGGGCATCTGGCTTGGAGGGGAATGTAGCTAACTGACCTTCTCTTTGGAGTCTTTCCTTCCTATTTGGGTAGCAGAGAAGAGAGCAGCATTCAGGATCTCAGATTCAGCATTGACCCCTGACGTCATGTGGTGGAGCTGGGAATCATTTCTGAAGTAATGTCACTGAACATGTGCAGACAATTATGTCTGATTACATAAGGCTGCTGCAAAAACTGGGCTTGGAAATGTCATTTGAAAGAGTCTATCATTTTTCATTAATTTTTCTCTGAGCTGCATTTGCTCCATTTCTAGCATTTTAATATACAGAATAAATGAGTGAAAGTCTGATTGTGATAAGATATGATACTTGGGTATCAATTTTAAATTGTCTCACTCCTACCCCATCCAGGAAACTTAAGCTTATCATCAGGAGCTATGTTTTCATAAAGTAGTATTTTGTGTTATGCTGAGTGTGTGTGTGTGTGCGTCTGTGTGTGTGTGTGTGTGTGTGTGTGTGTGTGTGTGTGTGTTTGGGGGAAGGAAATGTGTATGTAGGGGAGTAGAATCTTACTGCCAAGAGAAGGAGAAAAAAAAATGAGAAACTGAGAGAGAAACAGGAATGAAAAGTTTGAAGCCAAGAAATGAAAAATAAACAAATCCCTAAACTACACACAACCGTGGAAGCCTGCCGAGCTCCAGACAAAAGCAGGGCTTTGGGAGTGGAGCTTGGTCGATAGTCTTTCCAAGTTGGCCTTCTCCCTCTCTGTTAGTAAGGGTTTCACCCCCATTCTAGTCATCTTGTCTCCACACGGGACTGCCTGAAGAGATCTGTCTATAACTAAGACAGAGCAGGATGAGTTTCATCATGGTGGCTCCCTAGAAGTCAGGATGCCCAGTTTCTATTCCCCAAGTATTAATTAGCAGAAGAATAAGCAATAGATTTAACTTCTTACCTACAGAATGGGAATAACAAGTCCATATGTGATTACACTAAGAACCACTATTTACTTTTAGAAAACTTTACCGTTTAAAAAGCCACATATACAAATGTGCATAAATATCTGTGTATTCACATAGGCATATATAGAGATGTATAACATAATACATAATATGCATAACACATGTATTACATGCGCCAGATGTCCCTAAAATCTTAGTGTAGTTTTAATTGTTCTCTCTGTCTCTCTCTCTCTCCCCCCTCTCTCCCTCTCTCTTTTTCTCCCTCCCTCTCTCCCTCTCTCTCTTTCCCCCATCTCTCTCTCTCTCTCTCTCTCCCCCTCTCTCTTTCTCTCTCTCTCTCCCCCTCTCTCTTTCTCTCTCTCTCTCTTTCTCTCTCTGTCTCTCTCTGTCTTTCTCTCTCTCGTATGTTTATATACACACACACACACATATATGAGAGAGATATCGGTGGATATATATACATTTGTCTGCATTTATAGATAGATATACATATGTGTATAGAGATGTATGCATATGTATATATAAGTATATGTGTGTGTGCACATACATGTGTGCATGTATATACATATATATGTATATGTACTTTATATGAGTTTATATGCTAATTGGCATGGAGTGCAGAGCACCAGGCCTGGAGTCAAGAAAACCTGAGTTCAAATGTGACCTCAGACTTACCAGCTGTGTGACCCTGGCCGACCACGTCAGTTAGCCCTGTTTGCTTCAGTTTCCGCATCTGTACAATGAACTGAAGAAAGAAATGGCACACCAGTCCGGAGTCTTTGCCAAGAAAACCCCAAAAGGGGGTTACAAAGAGTCAGACGTCACTGAATATGACTCAACAACAGGAGCAACAATAAGTAAATCTGCCTGTCTATATTGGTGTGTTTGAGTAGTTTCACATATATCTATAGAAAATATATACTTGGGTATGTATGTATATATATGCATGTATATACACACACATCCATACCTACGCACACACACACACACACACACACACATCCACACACATACAATTTGAGCCTCACCTCACCCCAATCCTCAGTAGGTAGAATCTACTCTCCAGTAGAATGCATCCTGTTTATGGGGCGGCTAAGCAGTGCAGTGAGTAGAGCATTGGCCCTGGAGTCAGGAGGAATCTGGCCACAGACAGTTGATACTTAACAGTTAACTAACTGTGTGCTCTTGGGCAAGTCACTTTACCCCAATTGCTCTCCAAAATGCACCCCCCCCCAAAAAAGAAAAGAATGCATCCTCTTTGAAGACAAGGACTGTTTTCTTTTTTGTCATTCCATTACCAGTAATGAAGTCCTCATACATGCTTAATCCTTTTTACATCAGACAGTTGTGAGAGCCAGTGAAAAGCAGCTGTAAAAGCCAAAGATGAGGTATAAATTTCTGTGAAATTGGACTGAGTTTCTTTGTGTTTTCTTTTGTCTGAATGGATTTTTCAGTACTCATCAGTGTTTTATGGTGAAAAATGATTAAAGTCAAGGTTTTCCACTCTCCCCTCCCCACATTTAAGTTCATGCCTATGGGGTACCCACAGAGGTCCAGCCTAAACACCTCTTTCATTGGTTTTCATCTACTTCCCTTTCACTAATGACAATAGTACAAGGGGGATTCTGTTAGAAGTTCTGACAGAAACCCCAAAGGCTTGGACCCTTCTCCTCTGCCACCTCCTTCCTCATGGCTTTCTGCCTCTGAATTCCTGCCCATCCTCTAAAGCCCAGCTCCAATGAGCCCTCTTCCCATTTCCTGTACATTATTTTATTTCAAATGTTACTTATACTAGGTTTCAGGTATCAGTAATCTATATCTGAGTTTGCTTTTTAATAATTCAATAGAAATTTTCACTCAAAACAAATTTAGATTAGTTACTTACACAATTTTATTGTTTGTGACCATTTTAGCATTTCCTTGGGTTCAACACCCCCCCAAAAAAAAACCCAAAACAAAACAAAACAAGATTGCACCTTCCTCTTCTTTCTTGTTGCTTTGATATCAGCAAGCCAGCTGGCCTATTTCTATATGTTACAGCTCTCAGCTTTACAGGGTGCTGAGAAATAGGGAGAACAGGACTAATTAAAGTCTCAGGTAATCCTCCAGCCCCAATTTTATCCAGTATTTCCGCCTTAGAATTGAACGTGATGTGAGCGGTCATCTAGTCCAACCTGTTCACGTGGTATCTTGTGTATATCATTCACAACAAATTGTCTGTTAGCCTTTGATTAAACATCTCCATTGACAGTGAGCTCACTACCTCTCTATTCAGGTAATCTATTCTTTTTTTTCCCCACATTTCTATTAGGAAGTTCTTCTTTTATTGAATAAAATTATGCTGTAGTAGCATATATAGCAGGACTTTAAGCTTGAGCATCATTTCTGTATAGTCAAGACATGCACCTAAACCACAGAGAGAATTATTATTAGTACCCATGCCTGGTCATTAAGGGAACAATATTTTCTTGAGTATTCGGTTTAATTCAACAACAAAGTGGAGAGTGGGTCAGTCAACACCTTTTTGTTTTTTGGACAAAAAGTTGTAGAATTTTTCTAGGTAAATGAGTGTGCTACAGATGGATCCCCAAGCTGATCACCTTACGGCCCATGCATGGCTTCATGGCTGATAAGACTCAAAGAAAAAAGTACACTTTCTCTTCCATCTCCATTAAGCAGTTCATCCCTTATTTAAAAATAAAACTCAGTCTGTATAGTTCCTTTCCCCTTGAAAGCATCTGCTTACCTAGACCAGACAAAGTCAGTACTGGGTCAAGAATTGCAGCATCCTTCCAGATGAACCACATATCCCAGATTTGATGACATGATTACTTTTTAAAGTCTCCTTATGGTTCAGCTCTCATTTTTTTCCCTTTTCCAGACTAAACATTCCTAATTCCTTTAGGCTCTTCTCTCATATGACAAGGTTTTGAATCGCCTAAATATCTTAGCCACACTTATATCTGGATATGCTTCATCTTGTCAGCATCTACTTCTTAAAATATAGGACATTAAGTTGCTCTTCTTATAAATATCTTATCAGAAAAAGCAGAAAGGCAAAATGGGCTAGTTTGAGTTTCACTTCCATTCCTTATGCTGTTTACTTTCTAGTGCTGCTGCTTATGAAAAGTTAGCATAGCTAAAAAACAAAATACCTAAATGGGAAAGTAAAAGAGCAAAGGGCTTAGCCAATCTCCATATCAATTAACAGGCCATTGAACAAGAATGAACTTCATTAAATACCCATAAACTTCCTGACCCTCTATGTGTTGGGACTGGTGGGTGTATTGACTATGTGCTTCAATCAGTAAACATTTATTAAGCATCTGCTCTATGCCAGGCACTGTTCTGAGTTCTGGGGACAGAAAAAGAGTCAATAGACCATCCTTAACCCACAAGGAGCTTACAGTCTAATGGCTCATGCTTCCAAGTGGCTGATGGTCTAATTTTAGAAATTCTTCCTTGAAAACCATCAGAATATTTAAAAGAGTAATCATATTAAAGTCTGTCCCTTCCCCCCCCCCACAAGCATTTAAGACAATGAACTTTAAAGCCTTCTTCAGCTGAGAATTTAAAGCCAAAAGGCATTTAATTCCTTTGTGAACCTGTGCATGGGCATAGGCATCTCCTTAACTATACCTTCTGACTCCTTTAATTTCTCACCTTATTAATCTGACTGATAAGGACATGCAAGCTTTTTGAGGGACAAGAAAGGCAGCCAGTGCCTTTGGTTCCATCATCACCTTCTTGTCACTATCTTCTAGTAGATGGCGAAGGTGGCTCCCGTGGCTTTATGTATGCACGTCAAGTTCCAAGCGCACTGTCTGTGAGTCCCATGGAGACCACAGATATGCCTCAGGAAGCTCTTTCACCTCTGGACTAGTTTAAAACTCGATCTGAGATCATTCTTGCTTTTTTTGAAAGATAGAGGCTGGGGAGCCTGCCAACTTCAGATCCCAGGGGGCAAAAGAAAGGATTTCAAGATCAACCGCCGATAGTTTGAAAAACCAACTGCCATGAAACCAAACAAACGTGCCAGGCATTTATAGAAATAATAAGCATCAAATCCTGGAGACTTCTTTGCTCTTCATGGCACTAGTATTAGCCAGTTTTGCTGGCTTCAGTCTGGGTGATGTGGTTACTAAATAGAATCATATGCCTGATGCATATATACACATTCATGTATGAGGAACCAAGTTAGATTTTTTCTGAGTCCTAGACTATGTCAAATCTGGTAGCCACATTTCTCTTTTGACTCCTTAGGGAGTCTCTTTTTGGCTTTCCTCCGCACAACTCTGTGCACTTAACTCTAGGGCTGGAGGTCTTCCATCCTCCTCTGTGGGAAACGAAATAGCTGAAGCCAGAGGAATGTGACATGATAAAAAAAGCAGTGGGCTGGAAAGCAGGAGAGCAGCGTTCTGGTCCTAGCTTTGCCACCTGTCCAAGCTCCGGCAAGTCATTTCAACTCTTTAGGCCTATTTATTCATCTGCAAAATGAGGGGGTTGGGCCCGATGATCTCTCAGGTCCCTTACAGCTTCAGCATCCTCTGAATCTGTGCGAAGCTGGTGGTTTGCCATTTTGAGGAAGTGCATGAAGAAAAGGGGATAGAATTCAGGACCACAAATAAAAGGAGATGGTTTTATTTGGAAAAGTTAAGGCGCAGAGACTTCCCATTTATGAATACAAATTTGTGCAGTACCCGTTGCATGTGGATTTAGTGTTCTTCAGTGTCCTTCCCAGATGAGCCACCCATTTGGCTCTTCAACCCTACTACCCTCAGGCTGAGATCTTGTTCATGCTCTTGGGACCAGTGTGGTGAGTTAGCTTAGCTTTACCCTTTGCTCTCATAAACCCTGCCAAAGCTTCAAAAACCCAAGTAGAGACTGAGCTTGTCCCTGATACAGTGATGTAGCCCCTCTAGGAATTCAATAATTATTAATTGAGTCAAAATGTTGGAAGCAATTCCATTGATTTTTGGAGATGGCCTCTCTCTCCCATCTTTTGCCTTGTGACTGGACAAGACCATGTTGCTCAAAGTCCCACAGTTGAGCACATTTTTCTTAAGCAATCTTCTAGATGTTTGCCCTTGAAGTCCTAGTCATAGTTTAGTTTCTGGGAAATCTCTGCCTTTTTAAGTCATCTCAATTTATCTGGCTTAATAAAGACATCAGAGTTATCTAGTATAGCCTCCTTACCTCCACTGAGGTAAAAAGCCTTAGTCAGCCCAATGCAGATGCTTAGCTAACTTCTTTTTAGAGATCCCTCAAGTTGGTTTTTTTTTTAATGAGGGTTTTTTTCATATATACATTTAAAATTATTTTGTAACTACTTGTCCTCCTAAAAAGATGTTTCCAAAAATACCCTAATTAAGCACTTGTCTGATCTAGAAAGAAACAAATAATTGTTGTCACTTTATAGATTTGAAAGGTGAGTGAGTACTTAGTGACTATTTCTTTCTAGGGACTTCAGTATTCATTCAAGTATGTGTCTGCCATTGTTCAATTATGCCTTGTAATCCAAACAGCTAAATTTTCCATAGATATAGCTAATTGAGACACAGGTTGGCAATATTTTTTATTCAAGTTTTAGTCTCAAAAAGAAGCATGTATTCTTTTTTTTTCCTTAAAACAATTGAGTATACATAAATGAAATTCTCCTATCTTAAAATGGTGGTACAACTTAGCGCAAGATTTAAAGACATAAAAACACTTAGGTACAATTTGGTACCTTTCTCACTCATCTTTGACTCCTCTCATCACAATTTAATCTTATTTTTGGACCCTAGAAAAACATAGTATCTGACTTGTCAAACCTTTTGTTTTTTGGAATTTAAAGTTTTTTCAAGATACATACATAACTGTCATGACTAATATTAAAAGACTTCATGAAGTTTGTCTCAGAATCCTTGGCCAGCTGCTTCTGTTCATTAGTCTTTTCTCTTCCTAGAAAGATAAAACTTTAATACTTAACTAGCACTTTAACAGAGGGCTATTAATTTCCCATCTTAACATTCTGAGGGGTTCCCTTTTGCTTTCTTTTGTCTCCTTTTTTCTCGTAACAAAAGCAAAAAGAGAGGGAAGAAAAGGGTAAATTGTGGTTATTCCATGTGCATGTCCACAATGTGTACGGTGCTTCTTTTCAGGGGAAACCTTTTCTGAGCCTCTTTCTCAGCTTGCTATTACAGCTTGGAGCTGGAAGAAAAGCTCATTTGCATTGAATAATTAAGATTATTCATTAACCACTGCCCTTTGGAGCAGTAGTTTGGAAGCTTGGCTTTAATGTAGAGTCAGCCTGCATGTATCTTTTCCAGCACATAGAGCTTCAAACACATTTAAACAGAATATAGCAAGATTTCTAAAGTGAAAAACAGAGTGACTTCATCACATGCCATGAGCACAAATTTCATCTTTTCACTTCCCATTTGTACTTCTCCATTTTCTTTTTCTTAGTATATTTTATTTCCATTCAGTTCATTTCCTTGTACAGACTTAAATGTCTAGGCATTAATGCTGTCTCCAGAATCTCTATTTACAAAATATGACTATTCTTCCACTTTTCCCTTTTGTGAAGACAACATAAACTTTATTTATAACCAGCATTTGTCTGTTTGTTCAATTCAGCCAACCAGTTTATCAGAAATTTATTAAGTGCCTAATATGGACAAGAAACTATGTTCTTTTTGCCCATCACATATATTTTACCATATGTATGGTAAAATATATATGTGTGTGTGTGTATACATATATATACACATATATATGCGTATGTATATATGTTTGGGTTTTTTTGCCAACAGGCATTTTTCAGTGACTGTGTATTGCGTTATCTCCTCCTCCTCCCCCTCATTCCTCTTTGGAGAAGGTGTCTACTGCCTAACCCTGCAGTTTCATCCACTGCCTTTCCTTTTTGAGGCATTCTATTGTTCGTTCACTGTTAACAGTCAAAATATCTTTGCTTTGGTCCAAGTAAGAGGTTTTTAAATGTGTGTGTGTGTGTGTGTGTGTGTGTGTGTGTGTGTAATGGACCTTTCTGTCAGTCCAGTGAGACCTATTCATTCCTCAAAATCATATTTTTAAATGGATAGAATAAGGATAAAAAAAGGAACCAATTATGTTGAAATACAGTTGTCAGAATTTTAAAAAATAATCCATGGACCCCAGGTTAAAAATCTTAGATCTTTCTGCGTTGGAATTCAATTTTTTTTTTCTTTATTGGTCCTTTGTGGAGACAGGGAAGCGAAAAAGAACAATTAAATCAGTATAGCCACAGAATTTTCATATCTTTGAAGCTTTCTTAAGTTACTCATTAATTTTCTCTAAGCTAGACAGCTCTTTTTTTGATCATTCCTCAAAGGATCTATTTTCAATACTTGAATTTTAATTGTCCTCCTGTCTTATCTACAATCTTTTAAAACAAAACCATAACAAGACACAGTAACAGGAGGCCTTATATTCCCTTCTACTATTTGTCTCCTGTGTCAGGTAGCTTCTTAGGTGGGTTTATATGCCACCATCTTCAGAGTGCTTGAATGTTGAATTGTTGAATGTGACTGTTTGTGTAATCTGATGCTCTGTTTGTTTTTGTCTTTTTGGAGGGGGGACGCAGGGCAGTTGGGGTTAAGTGACTCACCCAAGGGCACATGGCTAGTAAGTGTTTAGTGCCTGAGGCTGAATTTGAACTTAGGTCCTCCTGACTCCTGGCCGATGCTCTATTCATTGCGCCACCGAGTCATCCCTTATGTACTTAACATACACATCCGTGTAGGAAAATCCTCCCTAGATGGGACTGGATTCTCATCCTAGAAAAATCTAAGCAAAATATTGTCTAACCTGAAATATACTTTAGTCCTTTTAAGAATTTGTCATTTTGTCCACCTGGATACTCTTGCCATTGCCACAGAGACCCTTTTGGCTTACTTAGGAGATGGTCTTTAAAAGTTAGTGGGCAGAAATTTCAGCAGTTATATGTGATATGGATGTGATATGGAATAGCCACAAACATACATGTACACACATGCATGTACACACATATGTACACACACACATGTATTCTTTTATAGGTATCACATGTAGAACAGGGTTCATTGTCACCCACTCTTCCTTGGATTGACTCACTTGATCTATCCTATGTTCATATTAGCAAGGCTAGGTTCTCAGACACAGATTATGCCACACAGTTAGGTTCAAACTCTCTTGGGATCCTAGGGAATAGTGCACTTCATCTAATTGCCCCTCTAGCTATTTAGCCCCCATATGATGAATTTTATATCTACACAACCAGTCATTCACAGTGTAATGCATGCACACAATGCATGGCATTTACCTAATTTGCCTCTCACAATAATATGCTTTTAGACCTTAAACATAACTAACAAAAAATGATGCATCATAACTACTGATATATTAAAGCAAATTCATTAATAAAATATATCACTATCCACATATATGTCTGGATTGTAATCTTCTCCCAATGTACTCAGTATCTGGGTTGGAGTAGACATTCAGAAAAAGGAAACTAGCAGGAGAACACATGATGAAGGAAAGTTCACGTACTTATTATGGCACCTCAAAAATCGGTACTGCAGACATTGATGTTACGGTCCATTCAGGAGCATAAGTACCAAAAGAAATGGTACTTTGCTCATTACTTAATAGTTAGTCCTTATCACTCTTAAACTGAGCAAATCCCCCTTTTCTACTTAAGTATAACATTGAGAATTCCTTTCCATTTATAATCACCTTTAGTAGAATGCTTAGAAAGTGGTTTTTTGGGGGTTTTTTTGTTTGTTTTTTTTAGTGAAGATTAGTTCTCTTTGAGCCAGAAAATGGCAAAGTTCATCAAACTGGCAATCCTTTGACTCTACCCATCAGTTCATTCAGTTATTCACTTACATGGATGGGCATTTTTTAGTCAGAATGGAAATCCCAGAAACACAGTTCAGGTTGTCTTTTTAAAAACTGGGCAAACAAACCTAGCTTGCTCACTAGGATACTGCAAAGCTTCCTGTTTTTCCTTCCTAAGCCAGATGCTTCAGCAAGAACAAGCAGATCATTATAAAAAGCTTTATCTCTCTCCAGCTCCATGTAAGAATGAAGGAAAATTAATATCAATGAAGCTGTTGACCGATATAGTCAGAGATCACTCACCTGAAGCCTTCTGTCTGCTGATTGCTTCTAAATGGCACAGTTCTGAGAGCAGTTTCAGCCTCCTTCCCGTTTTCAATTCTGCTCCTAAGGTTTTTGTATCAGTTTCCTATACCTAATTTCTTTCCCTAGTTCCTATGCTTGAGTTTCAGTGACTTGCTTTTCATGTAAAAAGTTATAGTACCTCAGATTTCCCATATTCATTTATACCTCAGCCTTGAGATGTTTATATGATTTCTAATTTTTTAAAAGATTTACCCACTTTAATATGCAAATGATCTAAGGCACTGTAATAGCCTAGAGTTCTCAAGTCTTTAACACTGTCTTTGGGTATCTTTGAAACTATATTTCTTTACCTTCATATTCATCTAGTTTTTTAATACATAAAAGTTCTTTCTCTACATCTTTAAAGCATCAAACTTTATACATAAGTGAGTCATCATTCTCCATCATTCTCAAGGTGATATGTGTCTTTGTATTTATACCACAGCCTATATTTTTCCCCGAACTGTTCAAATACTATTTCAAATTCATGTTTCTCCATCCATATATGTTAGCATGTTTTGTTAAAACAAAATTATTTTCCTACATTTTTAGTATCAAAATGTTCACCCACAACAGAAACAATCTCTTACATCCTTTAACGTTTGATGCAAGTCTTTTCCTTTACATAAGTTTTTTTGCCTTTTCCATTTACTAAAATGCTCCATATGCAAAATGCCTTAAAGGGATAACTAGTAATGAGTCTTTTCAAACTTGTCTTGGCTGACTTTCAGAAAAAAAAAAAGATACATAATATACTTCTAGGATATTCAAAAGCTTTAGGGTTTACAGAACTTGCCAGAGCTTATTTTTCATTAGCAAAGCCTTTAAGGCCTCAGGGCCATCTCCATGCTATGATGAACCATCACGGGAAGACTTCAGTCTGTATTCTGTACAATGGAAATAATGTTAGTCTTTATCTAAGCAGGTTTTTTTAACCCCCTAACAATCTGATTATTCAACGCTCTTTGTTGGTATGTATGCCATTTATGAACAGCTTGCGAGGCAGTATAATGTAGTGGATAGATGCCTTAGAATCAGCAAGAACTGTATTCAGGTCTTGTCTGTGACACATTTCACTGCTGTAGACATGAATAAGGCACTTAACCTTTAAGCATCCTGAGATAATGCTCTGAAACAATATGTTACGGACCAATTACCAATCTCCATAGGCAGAAGAGAATTTCCAAACTAGGAATTTTATGCACTAAAAAAATCTCAGGTTTGGACCAAACAGAATTAAAAAGCAAAACCCAGAGACACCAGTAGGATAATTTTAAAAGGTAGTCACAGGGAACCAGAGATCAGTTAGTATTATACTGAGGACTTGTTGTGTGTCCAACAAAATCACTAAAGGATCATTAGATAGGAAGGGGTTAAGGTAACTAACAAATAAAAGACAAAAACTCTCCCTTCAAGCAGCCTACAGGCTAGCTTGGGGTACAAACCACATATAGATAAATGCACACATACTTACACACATGTACACATGTATGTATGTATGTATACATATGCATGTGGAATAAGCTGAATTATTAAATTGAAGATTGCAATATGGTAGAAAGTGTGTTTGTGGGAACCGTGCATAGAGTCAGGAGATGAAAGGGTTTGAAATCCTGGCTCTGACACTCCCTGTGCGACCCCAGGCAGGCTGCCTACCCTATCTCATTCACAGTATCTCTGTCTACAGAATGTTGCTGTATCAGATTATATTACTTCTCCTGCAAGGGCACTGTGAGACAAGAACTTTGGAAACTTTTGAAGTTCCATAGAAAGATGTTAATATTGTTCATTATTACCCTAAGCCAGACCCATTTTTGGATGAGAAGTTGGGCCGTTGAGTGATAAATGGTTTTCTCATTTATATTTTGGCATGCTGTAGAATCTTTTTTTACCCCTAAAGAATGGGAATCTGTCCTGAGTTAAGCCAATATGGTGGCACGTCCTGGAACAGTTCTAAACTTCTAGATGCTGCTCAAGTCCACTGTTCTTTCCCACAGCAAACAGATGTACAATAAAATCAAGGCAAATTCCCCAACCCACTACACAGCTGGAAAAATCCCTCTACTGGGGGCTGCTGGAGGCAATTAACATGCAAAATCAATTCTTCTTTTTCTTCCCCTCTGAGTATATAGTGGCTTGGATGATGAGCCCAGAATAAAACAGGGTGTCCCCCAGTATTTAAGAAGGAGCTATAGGGCGTGGCAAATCAGCATTGTGCTCTTGAGCTCAAAGGATTTTTCCTATCGCTCTCGCTTTCATTTCTTCTGTACGTAGAATTTTTTTTTAAACAGCATTCCTCTAAAAATAAGTTAGGCACAATAGCAACCAGGGCCCAGTTTTTCAAAGCCATTTGCCTGCTCTCCCCTCCCCCAGTGAGCATCTTCCTTCCATATTCCCCCTCACCACCTTCATCTTCCCCCATTCCCTCCTCCCCCTTCCGTTAGCTGTAATGACCCTGCAAACACCAAACGGCATTTGAGTGCATTAAGCTGCAAACTCTCTGGTGACATAGCAATTATAGCTCTGAAATAGATTTGGTGCGTCACGGAAGATAAGGGTTTTGAAAGTTTCTGTTGTGATTATAGCTTGTAACTCCCACAAATAATAGGCTTCAAAATAAGAGGCTGCCAACGGAGCCTTTGTGGCTTTGTCTCAGTGATGGCACGTAAATTGCTATTAATGTCCTAAGTGTACTTGAATATGCCAGTCTCTGGGATGTGGAGTTGGCTCAGTGTCTCTCTTTACATGGCATGTCATTGTCGGTCTGATAATCTGTGGTAATTGCTGTCTCTTGGATGGTCAGAAATGTGTTAGCGTATATGTCTTCCCGTGTAATAATAAAGAACACAAAGATATGTGTGGTGGGAGCTTGCTTACATTGAGTATTGCATGGGTTGGACTTTGTCTATGAACTCTTGCTAGGAGAGATCTCTCTATATTCCTTTTTTTGTTTGTTTGCTTGTAAGCTAGGCATGTGTACTCCCTATGTAGGTAGTTTTTGTGTACGTCATTTCTTGGTTAATCTAGCCAAAGAAAAATCAAGTGTCATAAGACATGAAATTGGGGCTGCATATTCATAGCTAGTCAGATCATTTTCACTCTTTTTTTTCTGAATTATCTGGATGTAATCACATAGGTATCCAGATTCTTTCCTCTCCTTTAGAAGCCTCCTGTTTTATAGAAACAGACAGCATGTATCAGTACAAACTGTAGAAATGTGTGTTGATAGGTTTATGTAAGCACACATCTTCTCCCTCTATGAGTACTGATTTACATTCTCAATCTGTATATTAATTAGTTCATTGTTACTATGTATTCTAATAAGAGGCAGCACGGCATGGATGAGAGGAAGGCGACAACTGCTGAGCTTAAAGTCTCTCTCTCTCTCACACTTTCTCCCACTTTCTCTCTCTCTCTCTCTCTCTCTCTCTCTCTCTCTCTCTCTCTCTCTCTCTCTCTCTTTCTCTCTTTCTCTCTCTCGCTCTCACTAGTAATGTGATCATGGGCAAATCACTTTATTTGCCTGAGCTTTCAGCAAATTTCTAAGGTACTAAATTCTAGAAGGAACCAAATTCCCAGACTAGTGAAATCACAGGTCATTAAAATAGTCTCAAGTCCCAGGGAATCTACATTTTGTGTTTGAGTTTGGAGTAGTGATGGGCGTAGGGTGTTTGTTTGTAGGTACACATCAGTATAGTTCTAGCTTTTGCTTTAGCTAGCTAAGTCAGGAGAACAAGATAGCCTGGGTACATCAGATAAACATAGAGACATTTTTAGAATGACCTCCACTGTGTTTGACCCGTGTATCAGTATATAACTATGGGAAGTAAAAGCATTATATGCAGCTGCCCTGCTTTTACCTTTAATGGGAATAAGAAATTAGTCCTGTCCCACAGACAAAAATGTCAACATCCTTTAGCCAATGTCCCGTGGAAAATGAATTTCCCACTGCCCACCTAGAATTGGATTGTCCATATCCCAAGTATCTTTGGGGCAATTCTCATAAATGACTTTACTTCTATTGTGTGATAGTATGATCTCGCCAGAATATCAACATCCTGTCATATTTGATCGGATGCAGCTGAGATATCTTGACTGAGCAACCTTCACATGATAAAAACATAGGTGCATTCCAAGAAAAATTTAGTTTACTGATTCTTAATGCTACGGGATGAGTTCAGCAGCAAGGTAAATGAGGATCAGGCTTCTAACTTAATTAGATGTTCATGAGACAAGGAAGGTGAATTCTAATTTGCTAAGCTGACCAGTTTCACCACCATTGCCTTATGAAGAGATAACACACAGGAAGGGTTAAGATGACCTCAAATGAGACATCACCTCAGGAGTGGAACGCAAATGGACCAGCATCGTACATGAGGTTGGCATCCTTTGACTGGGTCAGGTTGTGTCTTATGAATGGAAGATGACAGTATCCCCCAAAGCATTTTTGTGGTCAGACCTGTGGTTCATGATTTGCTGTTGTACATCCCATTTAATGATACTCTGCAGGTAAATTTAAGGACGTTTAACATCTGCCCTCAATCATGGTGCAGAAATGCAATCCTGAGAGCTCCCAAATGTTGGATAATCATTTTCATAAAACTTTGAATATCAAGCTCTAGATTGACACTAGCTTGACAGTATATTTCTATCACAGCATCAGCAAATCATTTCTGCCTTCAGACCAGCAACATTAAATATATACATATATACATACATGCATTGATTCTTTTAGGGTTAATAGTATTTAATTTCATACAATCAACCTCTACTATTGGAAGATGGTTTATGGCAGTAGTTCTCAACCTGTGGTTCGCAACCCTTTTGGAGGTTGAACAGGGTTGCCTAAGACCATCAGAAAACACAGATTTCCAGTGGTCTTAGGAACTGAGATACCACTCTTCTATCCATCTCCAGGCAGGTCCGTTCACATGCAGATATGCCCACATATAAATATTAAAGGGTTGCAGCATTAGGAAGTTTGAGAACCACTGGTTTATGGGCTTACAGATTTTTTAAATTTCATTTCAATCCAATCAATAAGCATTTAAGTACCTACAGGATCCCAGACACCATGCAGTGTATTAAAGATATGAAGACAAACAACAGCTTCTATGCTCAAAGTGTTTACATACCATAATGTATATTTTAAAATAAGTGTATTAAGCAGGTGCAAAAATGCTATGTGATGGCCAAGTAGAAAGGTGTCTAATGATAAGAAGACTAAGGGGAGGCTTCATGGAGAAGATACCCTTTGAGTTGAGCTTTCAATATTGGCTAGAAGCTGGACATCAACTAATCCAGGCTCCCCACCCCAAATCAGGTGTCATAGTCTAGTCTTGAGGGCACTAAAGCTTGGATCCATTTCGTCAGCTCAGTCACATGGTGGACACAGCTCTGGACAGTTGAATTCAGTTTCAGCTTCAGTCACTTAACCTCTGTCAGTTTCTTTATTAGCACAACAGAGAAACTAACAGCTCCTACTTCCCAGGATTGTTATGAGGGTCAAATGAAATCATATTTTTAAAGCACTTTGAGAACCTTAAAGTGTTAAAAAAAATGTTAGCTATTATTAAATATAAAATTAAAGAGTGAATATAGGTAAACATAGAAACCCTAGGGAATGTTTTGCATGCTAGTAAAACACAATTAAAAATAAAACTTTAAAAATATGTTTTAGGATTTAGCTTTTACCTCCAGCTTACCCTGGATTTTTGGGGGGGCTTTTTTGGAGGGGGGAGGCAGGGCAATTGGGGTTAAGTGACTTGCCCAAGGTCAATCACAGCTAGTAAGTGTTAAGTGTCTGAGGCCGGATTTGAACTCAGACCCTCCTGACTCCAGGACTAATGGTGCTCTATTCATTGTGCCTAGCCCTAGCCGCCCTCATATTTCTTAAATGTACAGTTATTTTCAAGTTTCCCTCCCCCCCCTCTCCCGCCCCACTGAGTTGTAAGTTCCTTGAGGACCAGTTCTTTTTTGCCTTTCTTGGTAATCCCAGCTTGGTGCCTGAAACATAGTAAAGCCTTAACTAATGCTTAGTGTTAACTTATTAGGGAGAACACTAGAGAATGCGTGTGAAATCAGTCCAAGAGTTAGAAGTTAGAGAGTCCTGGATCCCATTTTAATACTAAGGCCATAGCACATTAAATAAAAGTGTACAGTATTTACGGTCTTCATTTATAATGCTTTAAAACCAGGGATATAACCTCCACGTGGGCACCCTTAGGGCTTATTCAGAGCAAGAAGATAGCATGTGTAACCCATACATAGGAGGGACTTACGGATCTGTGGTGGAGTTGATTGATATAGGTAGCTAGGCTATTAGTAGGCAGAGATTGGGGCCCAGGAGGATCAATCCAGGAGGATTGATTCATTCATCAGTCGATTCATTCCTTCAGTCCCAAATTCTTATCATACCCAAAGCTTAGTGGATTGTTCTAGTCTTTCCTGGCAACCTGATCTATGGTAGCCCAGCAGCTGTGGGATTTTACTCTAACTTAACTATGGCCCTTAGTAGATTGTAAGTCCTTGTGAAGATCAAGACTATGTCTGATGCAATGTTGTATTATCCAGCATCTTACATATTTTCATAGTACGTGCAGGGTCTGTGATTTCATTAGTGTTGGCATTCCCTCCAGAAGTGCAGATTGAAACCTATCCATCCTTTCTTATCCTGTGTCACTCTTGTCTATACGTTTCAAAGGAGGGAGACAGGTATCCAGCCCCTCGGGATGCTGGAGGCCTTCTTCTAGGTCAGTTCAAGCCAACAAATATTTATTAGGCCCCTATTATGTTGGAGACTTGGGATACAAAATAATAATAATAGTAGCTAGCATTTATATGGTGCTTTAGGGTTTGCGGAAGAGTGTTTTACATGTCATCTTAACAACCCTGTGAGGTAGGTTATTGCCATTTTACAGATGAGGCTGAGAAAGATTAAGAGACTTTCCCAGGGTTACACAGCTAGTAAGTGTCCGAGTCAGGATTTAAATTAGAGTCTTCCTGACTCCCAGTTCAGTTAACTCAGATGTCTTGTGATTCCCAGTACGTTATGTGAGCCCTCATTTGCTCTCAACTTCTCTGGTCATACATCACTTTGCAAATGTCATTGTTGCTCCTCGATAATGCCCTACAACCTATTTATGTCCCTCATTTCTCTGTCCTTTACTCTGGGGGTGACCCGTATTTGTCTGGCACATAGTGGCAAAGGTTTGCCAAGCACTTGCTTCTCAATAACTTCCATTAGTTAGGATGGTAGTGCAAGGATTTTAATCAGTTTTATCAAGGAAGTGGAATGTTGGAAAAATTAAGTGACTTTCCCAAGCTCACACATCCAGTAAGTGTCAAAACCAAGACTCAAAACTTAGCCTTCTGACTCCAATTGCAAGATACTTTCCTATGTGCCCCATAGTCATTGACTGATTCATTTATTCGAGGGAAGGGTGCCCCATGAGGGCGTGGAACAGAATTTTTTTCTTCAGTCTACTGGACTGAAAGAGGATGTGAAAACCTATCAGGGTAGGGATCTTAGCAGGACTGCTCTGGCCAAAACTTGTATGTTGGCATATCCTTTGGTTATTTTCACTCTAAAGACGTATAGTGCATATTTATATGAACTAAGCTCTAAATTGACAGGTTCCATTGATAGCTCCTGGAGTGAGAGAAAAGTCAGGTGGCCAAGCCAGAAAGCCATCCGCAGTTGACTCTTAGAAGTCCATCCATAGCACTAGGGTTTATAGTTGTCTCCTTTTGTTTCCTACTTAGGGCATACATGACTCTCCAGACTGATGGGCCCCACATCATGTTCCAGACTCATGCTTGAGTACTGATTTTTATACCGATTTTCTTTCTCTTACAGAATCTTAACATCATTGGAGTGGGGGAGGGTGTCAGAGCCACATTCTCTGTTTGTCTTGCCAAGTTTCTGGACAAGCATTACTAACAGAAGTGGGTATCACAAAAGAGAAAGGTCTAAAAGTATCAGAACTGAAATCTCCCCCAAGTTGGGAAAAAAAATGAATTGTGAGACTCTTTTTCCACTTTCCTGTCTATTTTTGCTGATATGTCTCCCATTGTCAGATGACTCTATGTGTTTCTGTTGTTATTATTTCTTGCCAACAACACCCTACCTGGGTGATTTAGGGCCCTAGAGCACATACACCCCCTCATTCACACCAAAGGCATCTCTGGTAATGGCATCTGGCCTGTATGCAGATCTAGCTCAAGTTGGTGCTGACATCAGCCTGTTTGTGGCACCTCAGCATCTTTCTGGGTTGCAAATGAGAGTTTCTTAGTGCCAGGCTAGCATATGCTGTCACATCCAGTGATGGATTCTCTGCATCAACGGTGTGCTGCTAAGGTAAGCACAGGAGAAGACTGAGAAAGGGAGGAGGAGATGACTAACAGATCTCAACCTCAACCAGTCCTCTTTAGCGTATAAGGTTAAATTGAAGCAGTTTTGGATCTATTTCAGAGGGAAATTTCAGCAATTCATACCTGCTTCTTTCCAGAGAAAATGACATACGTATGTGGTGGTCATAGTTGACCGCTTGCTCTTCCATCCCCACCAAACTCTTGTGTGTTGGGCCAGTTCAGTCCGCTTCAGCAAAATATTTAAAATGTCTACCAGGTACGGTGCTTAGCAACAGAGATAAAAGATTTACAAAACAACAGTGTCTTTGCCCTCAAGAAGATTATACTCTATTATGGGAAGGAGGTATAAAAGAGCATCTTGACAAATATTATATAAGATAGAGTAAAAAGAGACAAAGCATTCTAAGAAACATTTAGCAGACTTAGAAAAACTCAAAAGTTTGGGACGGTGAGAGGGAATCTTTATAAGGAAGGCTTCATGATAGGGTTGGTTCTTGAGCTAAGTTTTAAAGAGATAGAAAGACTTTTAAAGGGAACAGCCTTCAGGAAAGCATGGAAGCAAGAGATATGTTGAATTCAGAGAATAGTCCAATTTGGGCTGGAATGTTGGATATTTAAAAGGGACTAATACTAATAAAGGTAGAAAAGCAGATTGAAGCCAGATAAAGAGGAACATTAGATGCTAGGTTAAGGCACAATGGATAGAGTGCTGGTCTAGAATGAGGAAGACTTCTCTTTGTAAATGCAAATCCGGCCTCAGACACTTACTACCAGTGTGACCCTGGGCAAGTCAACCCTGTTTGCCTCAGTTTCCTCATCTGTAAAATGATCTGGAGAAAGAAATGTCAAGCCATTCCGATACCCTTGCCAAAAACAAAGAAACAACAAAACAAATAGGGCCACAAAGAGTTGAACACAACTGAAAAACGAGTCAAAAACAACAGAAATCATATATTATTCTATTGGAAATAGTGAAGTTTTGTGAATAAGTGATGTGGTCACTTGGACCTGTGTCTTGTAAGGGAAGGTTATTGTGGGAGCATTGAGAAAAATGAGTTGGAACAAGGCAACCAATTAGCAGGCTCTTAACAGTAGTTCAGGAAGGAGTTGATAAGGGCCTACACTGTGGTCAGGAAATAGCCCTGCATTTCCCTATTTCTTGCCTTTTCTTCTATGTTTTCCATTCTTATAGTAGTTGAGAGGTACTTTATGTAGAAGATGTGAAGTTGGATGCAAATCAATTCATATTTTAAATATAATCAAAGACCTTGTTTTTAGTAGGTATAATGAGGCATTAAAAAAACTACTTTATGAAGTAAATTCAGTTCATTTAAATAAGCATTTATTAAAATTGACTGTATGTCAAGAACTGTGTAAGGAACTTGGGACACTATGAAGACAAAAATAAAACACCCCCTGCCTGCGAGGAACAGATACTCTATGAGAGGAAACAGATTAGTCTACACAAAAATAAATTTAGAGTAATTTGGGTAGCTCAAGGGAGCTAGAGAACCAGGAAAGGCCTTTTGTATGTTTTGGGACTTGAAAAGGAGTTAAGAGAATCCCAAAGGCAGAAGTAAGGAGGGAGAAAGTATTTTAGGTATGGAAAACAGCCTGTACAAAGGCTCATAGGTGAGAGGAAGTACGAGACCAGTTTGACTGAAACTTCAGGCAGGCAAGGGGTAAGAGGGAATAATGTGAAATCGGCCTGGGGAAGAGAGGTCAGAGACAGACCCTAAAGGGCTTTCTGTGCCAAACAGAGGAGTCATTTGTATTTTTTTGTAAACCAGAACTTCTGTATGCCAGGCGGGTTATTGTTGCATTTTGCTCTGAAAGACTTGTCAACGGTAGATCTCACATGATCCAGTCCCTTCCTTTTCCAGATGAGGGAATGGAGGCCCACAAAACTAAAGAGGTTTTTCTAAAGTTCCTAAGGTGGTTTAAACCCCCCAAGATAGGATTTCGATCCCTGTCCTCTGATTCTACATCCCAGGGTCTTCCCTTCACTCTACCACCATTTTGCCTTGCCTTTTCACTTAGTGTGAGCCTTTCACATGGTACCTAGGCTACTGGCTTTATTAAGGCCCTAGGAGTAAGGAGGAGTGATGAACATTCATTAAGCACTCACTGTTTGCCCAGCACTGTGCTAAGTGCTTTTATAAATAGCATCCCATCTGATCCTCTCAACACACCTTGAAGGTAAGTGCTATTGTTACCATCATTTCACAGCTGAGGAAACTGAGTCAGGGGGAGTTGAAGTGACTTCCCAGGGTCACACTATGTATGAGGCTAGATTTGAATTCATATCTTTGTGGCTCCAAGCCCACTACTCTACCAGCTGCCTTTGTTCATTGCTCCCTGGCAGAATTACCAAATTCAGTCCAAAAGCATCATGACACACCCTTGGGAATCATGTGGAAGATCCGCTGGCCACATCTTGGACTGCATATTAGCCTTCTAACGCCTTTCCTCACCCTCCCTGTACTTTGGTGCAAGCATTTTAAAAACTTAGCATGTCCCTGGGGGAGGGTGTGATTTGCATCTGAAAATAATGAGCGTGTTGTGAGGAGACCAGAGTAGAGAAGAGAAAATAAAAACCTTCGGACCTTCTCCCCCCACCACTCCTGACCCCCACCATGCCATTGTTCACGGGAGTATCTCCGGCTCCTATTGCATTCAAAGATAAATAAATGCACAAAGGCCAAGCTTCCCACTTAATATTCACCCACAGTCCAGGAAAAGGAAAGGAATTGCTCCCTAGGGTTAATATGGCAGTAAGCAAGGTCAGCTGTTTCCCAAGACTGTGCATCATCTGAAAGTCTTAACATAAAAGCTGGGATGATACAGCCCATACAACCTTTGTGATTTATAAGAAATCCAGTTAGCTCGTTTTTTCTTGGAGTTTGTGATCTTGTGGGGCTTTTATCAATGGTGACATATAAACATCTAACTTCTTCTAAAAGACCCCCGGAGAAGGGAACTGGCCGATATTTTCTAGTACTAAAAGCACTTTGCTTGGAGGAAGTACTTCGGACAATGGGTGTCCAAAATTTGACAAGGGATTCAGAGCTATTTCTGGAATGTGTTATTGTAGGGTTGGGGAGGGAGGGGAGTTTACAATATTTACTTGTTATTTAAACTTTACATTTTTCATTAAAACAATCAAAAATACTTTTTCTAATTGCTTTCAGTTGAATCCCTGTCTTGGATACTTACGATCTAAAGTTTTCATGGGTACCTACCTCACTGTGGCTTGCAGCTAGACTTTTAAAGGGAAGGGTCTTCTACATAGACTCTTGTTTGAATGTGTATCACTATAGGGACAGCTGACTCAAGTTGTTGGAAGGGAAAGAAAGTCCTTTAGGTAAATATCATTTTTCTTACTGAAATTACATGTAGATCATTTTCTTTACAATAGAATCCAATCTAACACACATTTACTGGGTATCTACTATAGACCAAATGTCTTGATAGTTCCTAGAGATACAAAAATGAAATAATCCATGTTCCCATCTAAGTATCTTACATTGTCCTGGGAGAATTCAGATCTGTCTGGGTTTAAACACCAGCTATGCAGCTTTTTAAGGGGGTAATTCACTTAACTTCTCTGGGTATTAATTTCCTTATTCATAAAATGAAGGATTTGGACTTAAATCTCTAAGGTCCTTTTTCCTTATAAATATATGATCTTATGCACAAAGATAAATCGGTTAAGTCTGCAAGCAGTTATTAAATGCCTGCTGTGTTCCAGGCACTGTCCTAGGTACTAGGGATACAAAGATGAAACTCCCTACCCAAAAGGTTCTTGCATTCTAAATACCTACTGATCTGTGGAGGCACAGAATGTGAGAACTGGCTGGGTTAGCAAAGGCTTTCTGTAAGAGTGGGCATCTGAACTGAGCTTGGGAGGAAGCTAGTGATTCCAAGTGGGTGCATTCCACACATGGGAGATAGGAAAAAGAATACCAAGTTTGGAGAACAAGAAGTAGATAGGTGTGACTGGAATGCAAAGTTTGCAGCAGGGAGTGGTGTGAAAAAATGTCTGGCAAGCCCCCCTGAAGATAAAATGAAACCATACATGTGGAAGCACTTTATTGTTGTTGTATTTTGAGAGGGGAAGGCAAGACAATTGAGGTTAAGTGACTTTCCCAAGGTCACAGCTGGTAAGTGTGTCAAACATCTGAGGCCAAATTTGAACTCGGGTCCTCCTGACTCCAGGGCCAGTACTCTTTTCACTGTGCCACCTAGCCGCCCCTTGTGGAAGCACTTTGTCAAACACATTCATTACAAGTGCAGGATGTTATGATTTTATACAAAGACTAAACTCTCTGGGGAGTTAAAATCCCCATTTAATCTAAGGGAAAAGGAGAACAGTGATTGGGAGGGAGGGAAATGCCTTGAATGGCTGAACCATTGGTGAGGAAAAAAAAGAGACTCCAGATTGCAGAGGAGCTGACTTGTTTTCGTTCTTTTCTTCCAGGCTAATGGAGGTTGGCAGGATGCTACTACCCCTTCATCAGTGACCTCCCCTACAGAAGGCCCTGGCAGTGTTCACTCTGATACCTCCAACTGATCTCCCAGCAATTGCATCCCTGACTGACCTCCTGCCCCAAAAGGGGGGCGGGGGCAGGAGGGAGGGTTTCTCTCCCCAACGCTGAAGCAGTCAGACTGGAGGTCGAAGCGATCAGCAACACAATAAGAGTCTCCTTCTCTTCTCTTCTTCGGGATGCTATTTCAGCCAATCTGGACACTTCTTTCTACTCTCTTCCCTTTCTTTTCTGGGTAGAAGCCACCCTTTCCCCCTGCCTCCAGCTGTCAGCCCTGTTTCCTCCATCCTCCCTGCACCTTTCCCTCGCCCCGCGGCCTCTGCTACATCACTGAAGGATATTTTCAACAGTTAGAGGAATATAAAGAGGAGAAAAAAAGACAAATTACAAAAAAAAAACATTAATAAACGTGTTTGTACATTTTCATGCTGGTGGTTTGAGGAGCCAAATTTACCTCACTCCTAGATTAACAGGCAATCCTTCTTCTCTTTCAGTGTTTCTTGTACTCACACTACCTCTTAGCAGGAAGACGCCACATTGCCCTCCCCATTCCACATGCCCCTCCGCCCACTGCCCTTGGTCTTCCATTTCTGTTCCGAATCAGAACAGCTTCCCCTTTGTTCTCCGCTATCCCAGTGACTCTTGGACGAACCACCATAAATGGGTTTATAATGCTCCCTTATTTCCAGTTATTATTCTGACAGGTAGATTCCCAGTGCTGCCTGCCCAAACACTAGGGAAATGGGCAGCAGGGTAGGGGAGGCAGAGAGTGGGAAGAGACAGAATTCCTGTGTGCCTTCTCTCTCCCCTACAACAGCTCTTGATTTCTGAGGCACGGTTCATGGAGAACATTCAGCAATCCATAAGTGTTCATTAGTTGTTCACTGTGTGTCTAGCACTAGGTTAGGGAAGGAACTAGAAGGTCCTTACTCTAAAAAACCAGCCCCTCCTCCATTCACCCACTCCCTAAACCTGCTTACACATCACATATAGATACTTAACGTAAGTAACCCTAACACTATGCATGTGGTGAGATGAAGAGAGAAAAATCATCAACTCTGAGTCAGGGTCACTGTTAGAAGAAACAGGAGGCAAGGGGTGGGGAGTTTCAGGACCACCAAGTAAATAGTTGATGGGATGGGCAGGAAGTAACAATAAAAGAGGTAGTATTTCTAGTGGAAATGATTTCTATTCCCATCACTACTAGAGCTCTTAGAAAGCCATATACAGTACCTACAATGTCTGTAGTGGACTTGTCTTTTATTTTAGGCGTATCATTCCAATTGCCAAGTTTTGTAGAACACTCTATCCTTGACTGAACCTCTTGCTATAGGAGAGAACAGAAAACATGGCGTATTGCTAATAATTGGCCTAGTCTGAACTAAAAACCCGAGGGCATTGTGGAAGGAGGAATAAAAATTTCTTATTGAGTTCATCACAGTAGTTTCAATCCCCTGGGCAAATCTAAGAGAGAAGCATTTGTTCTTAGCAGGGTATTCTTCAACATCCCCTAAGCAGTCAGGCATTAACAATTTCCATAGCCAACTATGCAAGCAATAAAGCTGCAACCCTGTCCCTGACAAAGTGGAAGGTGGCGAAAATCTATTTGTGCCTCAGTTTCTTTACCTGTAAATGGGGAGAGTTATGCCTACCTCGCCAAGAACTTTGTAAGACTTCAATGTATATACATAGATATTTTTAGAACAGAGTTTTGAGATCCTTGGATCAAAGCAACTCTTGGGTCTACTGAGTCTTTTTTGCCCTCTGGTTGTCTCTACTTGCTACTTGTGTGAAGTGATGGTCTCTTGGCTTGACCTAACCCATGCTGTGTAGGTGAAATAAAGGGCTTTATTGCTCTAAGTCTTGCTATCATTGTAATTTAGAAAGAAAGGCCATTTTCTAGCTTGAGCTACTATTTCTAAGTTAACTGATGGGGTCTGTCTGATTCTACTGCCTTGAACTTGAGTCCAATATGAGACATTGTTAAGTACTTTGGAAGATAGCCTTCCCAAAGTCACCTACCACACCCAGCATCCTCTCATTCTGACAGTTTCCAGTTGGATGCCAAAGTTCTGGGGAAGAGGACAAGCATTTTCAGAATGCATCTGGTCATCACCATGCTATGGCACTGTGAAAATGAATGAAAGCTCTTCTCTTCAGGAGGAAATTCATACCCTCCTCCCTCTCCATAAGGAACTCAGAATGTCTAAGTTTTAAGGAAATTTGAAATTAACTTGCTAGCAGGTAGAGTTATACCTTGAGGAACAAGAGAAGTGTTTTAATGAAATGGAAAGAGAATTAGTCTGATGAATCTTAAGATTCAAATTTGTGGTGGTAAGGTACTCAATAGCTCTGTAAAAGCGTCATTCCCTGTTCAGTGTCATAGAGCTCTAAGTGGGACTTCTCTTGGACAGTACTCTTATTGGTAGGGTCAATGGTGGGTTCTGTTTTAGCAGCAATAGCACCCCACCTCTGCCCTGATTTAAGAACATCAGAGTCGAAGCCTATGCTTCAGGCAAAATAAAAGGTTGTGGCTACTACCAAAAGGATTCCTATATCTCTTGAGAACAATAAGATCCCAATCCATCCTAGACCTTCAGGCCCAGATACATGATGATCATAAGCAAGTGGGAAGGAAAACTCAGAGCAGAGCCTCATTCCCATGTACTATTTCTCCCACACCTTTCATTTGTACTTTGCTCCACTCTCAAAGCATTTCCCACATTATACTCTTCACCTCACTCCCCATTTCTCTGTCCCACTCCTTTGGAAAGATTTCAAGTCCACCAACACACTACTATGCCACCATCATGGCAGCCAAGAGAGCTCTTTCACTACTGGGTGAAATAGGAGCTCAGCAAAAGGATAGGTTTGGGCGTGGCAGTGCCTCCTGAAATTGAACATTCATCCACTCCATAGTCAGCCACTCAGGCACCATTTCTGTCCCTAGATTCTTCATTTTCTAGGGGAGGTAGGTGCCCTTAATTTTTCCTGGCAGCAGATTATCCCTGAAAAAATAATTTGCCAGAGCTTTGGTTTACTTACCCTGTTCATAATGTCCTCCTTCCTTCTCCCTTCTTCCCTTTTGTAGTTATTGACTCCCTTGAAGTATTTTTGCCAACTTAAATCTTTTAATTTGCTTTTTATTTTGGCTATGATGATCATCCTTTGTTTCCTACTTGCCTTTTAAAACACCCATCCCTCTTTTTTTTTTGCTTCTGCTTTTTTCTTTTTCTGCCCAGAAAAACCTGACTTCGATACCAAAAAAGAAAAAAACTGCAGAAACTCAAATTAAAAAAAAAACAAAAAAACTTTAAAAAATTCTCGACGATTCTTTCAGCTTTATTAACATTTTCCATTGTTTCTTGCGACTTGTGTCTCGTTCTTTGTAGTATTGATTATGAACATTTGATAATGAATGTTCTTGTATATTCAGATAAAGAAAAAAAACCAAAAAAGCGGTCTGAATTTAATAGTGTTTATAATAAAAATTTTAAAAATGACCCTCATAGCACGCAAAACAGGCTGGGGAATTGCCCCTCTTCTTTCTGTGACAATGCGCATCATTCCTGCATTTGTTTCTAACACCAAACTACCTACATTCATCATTTCCCCCATTTTTCTTTTATTTTCTTGCATTTGTGAATTAGTTCAAGAATGCTAGAAAAGTGTCGAGTTGTGCACATCCATTTCCTGTTTCACAATGTTTAAAAGTGACAGTAATTCATTTTGTAAACTAAAAAGAAAAGTTGGAATAGTGAGCATATTAGGTACATCCTAACACATTATGTTTATTAACTTTGAGACCCAGAAGTAAAATCTTTTCTTTTATTTTCCTATTCCTTAAAAAAATATAAAAAAAATCATTACCTTTTTTTTTGGTTTTGTGTTATTTTTGGTTTGCTTATTTTGGGGGCTATTTGGTTATTGTGTTTTTTTTTTAATTGTCCGGACTATGACCTTGTCTTTTTTTATTTCTTTAAATATGTATGCCAGGTGATGTGAAAAGATGAAATCAGTAGACAAGTTTTTGTTTGTTTGTTTTTGGGGTTTTCTCCTGCACTTCGGAATTCTCAAAAAACTAAAACAAATCTATCAAAGATGTTGCTTTGCTCACCTACATTTTTTAAAGTATGTGGTGCTTGTAGCTGGGGAAAAAATAGTGACCTGAGCTATTCACTTGGCCATGGGTAAATGGCAGGGATGAAGCCATGAAATGTTTGTGGTGCCATGAACATAGTTTCTGCCTGGGTTGATGCTGAGTGTCATAAGTGTTTGCTTTCTATTCTGTCCACCTGATTAATAACAACATTCCACAGTTTCAGCCACCTAGCCCTGCCCCTTCAATGAAATTTATTATAATTTGAGGGCCAGCTGCAGAGTTGGGAGCATTATTGGACAAGTATTGGGCATATTTGGTGTCACTTCCATATTAACCATCTGGTTCTTTGGTTTGATTTGAAGGGACAAAAAGACCAAAATGTGAAAATTTGAGCCTGAGTGTTTACTTGGGTTAGTTTCACATGAAAGAGGGTAATAGTTGTCTTATTTAGCCAAGGCTTATCCTTAGACATGGTCTTCAAGGATTGCAGAGAATTAGGTAGGGCCCATTTATCCCCCTCAATTTGGGAATCCATGGTTAGCCAGGGTAGAATTGGAGTCTGCTCATTTTTGCCCCCCTTCCCCTTCCACCATAGCCCATGACCATTGGCCTGCCCTAAGAAATAAAAGCAGCTCATCTGGGGCTAACAGTTAATGCCTGGTGAGTTTTTGTTGATGTTGTTTTGATTTCCATTTGATCAGCAACCCATATATCTCAGTGGGATAAAGCAGGGTAATTAAAATGCCAATAAATAAATAAAAGTGGGCTGGTAAATTGTAGTTACTTGTAAGGCTGGCTGAATTGGAATATTTTTATTCACTGGTGGATAAAAGCAATCCAAGTAAATTGATAGGAAAGGAACTCTGTCAGAGCAAGGACTCCTGAAGTCCTTGGAACCCAAGCAAGGAGGTATGAAGAAAGTGTATATTCCGCAGAGCAACCCTTCAGGAAACTACCCCAGCCAAACACTTATATTGTTGTTTTTAGATTATAGAAAATGACCAACTTTTCACATCACCATTCAATTTCAATTTCTAGCTCAAAGCTTTCTGGAGTCTTTTGGTTTTCATAAGCCTTCTCCCACCCCTTATTATTAAAATAAATGAAATAACCCCTCCCTATCTCTCTTGCTTCCCCTTTTATTGCCTTTCCCTTATAAAAGTTTTCAAGTTGTTTTGAAATGCATTCTTTTGGTTGTTGGTTTTGTTCTCCCCATTCCCACCCCATCCCCCATCCCCAAGCCTCCTTTTCTTATAATTCAGAGTATGAAACCTGCAAAGCTCAGCTTGGTTTTGATTTTGAAAGTTTAAGCTTTTTCTGCTTCTGTGAGAGCACAGGCCTCTGTCCTTTTGATTCCAACTGAAACTTTTGTGTTCTCTAATGATACTAACAAGGTGTAGGTTTTACAGTCTCCTAATTTGTACTGGTAATGCATATTCCAAATAAATAGTTTCTTTTGTTGCAAAAAAAAACCCAAACAACCACCTTGTTGTTCTTGTCAATTTTTTCCCTTCCCCTACACCTTTATGGACCACTAAAAGTCCTCAAATATCCTGGATGCCTTTCTCAAACTTGACTGTCTGCAGACTACTCCCTGGGGTCAAAAGACCCCCCACCCCCAGATGACTGACACTGAATGCCCCTGCTTTCCATTTGCCAAAATGATGATAATAATCTGGTGACATTTTCCTTTGGATAAGTAAGTCACTGGAACTGTTATCAAGCAGGGCCTACCACCATATCCATGTACTGGCTCTGAATACAGAAGGTGTGGGTTCTTACCCCAGCTCTGCCACCTCTTAACCGTGTGATCTTAGATAAATCACTCAGTGTCTAGACACCTCTGTTTCCTTATCTGAAAAATAATGTTAGACCACATTACCTCTAAATACATGTGATGCATGTAATTCATCTGTTAGATGGCTGCTGTAACTACTCTGCTATCACCAACTCGAAGTTATAAGAGGAAAGATTTTATTCATTTCTGGAAAGAGAATTGAATATGAAAGTAGCAGAATCTGGGTTCAAATCCCAACCCTAGTACTTCACACTTGAGTTTTATTAAGTAAGCCACTTACTATCTCTAGAGCTCAGTATTTTTATCTAAAACCTAATGGTTAATGTTGGATTAGGGGGTCTTTAAGATTCCATCAAGTTCTAAAACTATAATTCTGTGTTCCATCTAACAGACAGTTACTGAGTACTTCTTACATGCAGGGCAACGTGAGAAGTCCAAGACGCATACAAAAATGATAACTAAAATGGCATCTACCTTCCCAGAATTGACAATCTCAATGGAAGCCGGACAAGACATGGGCCTAGATATTCCAGTCCTATCTCTGGCATTTCTCTTCAGACCTTGACTGAAGTCACTTACTCTCTGCAGGCATCATATTTTCCATTGGAAAATGGGACTGATATTTGTAATAACCGTGTTTTCACAGCATTGTTATGAGCAAAATAGTCTAAACTCTAGAGCAGTGTATAGACACAAATCACTATCAGAGATTGATCAGTTGGGGACTTTTCCCTCATCCCCACCACCTTTCTCAGAGTTAGCTTTTTTTCCAGACCATATCCGTTATAGTCTAGCGTCAGAGACAATTTAGATGATTAACCCAA
Organism: Pseudocheirus occidentalis; assembly: GCA_028646575.1. Taxonomy (NCBI): domain Eukaryota; kingdom Metazoa; phylum Chordata; class Mammalia; order Diprotodontia; family Pseudocheiridae; genus Pseudocheirus; species Pseudocheirus occidentalis. The sequence goes on from CM053593.1 coordinate 46,106,993, forward strand.
TTTTGCTACAGTTTGGGGAAATTACGGGATAGGGGAAAAACAAATTAAGCCAATTGTGGCATATTCCAAGTAAACATCATCTTATTTCATTAGTTTTTCACAGTATTAAAGCTCTACACCTAACATATAATAGTGCAAGTGAAACAAGACTATTCCAAGTTGAAACATGGTGCCCCTCCCAGTCCCCTTCTATGATAGATTCTGAGATTTGGGCTGACTGTCATTTTAATCTATCCATCCTTCTATTACCCCTCTCCCCATGCAGTCCTAGATCAAAATCATGGTTATAGGCCCTCTTGATATCCTTTGAACTTTTCTTCCTGTTTCTTTCCTTTCATTGACTTGTGACAGGCCTTCCTCCAAGAGAGTATTCCTTTCCTGGTCTCCAGGATAAAACATACTGTTGTTTTCTCGCTTCTGTCCTGTCCCACACTCTCCGTGAGTCCAATGGGTTTTGTTCATGGCTTCAGTCTTCAGAACTGCCATCCTGGAATCTCTGTGCTTTTCACTCATCCTCTTGAAGATCCAACATGGACCATATTCATAGAACTGCAGAATCTCAGAGTTGAAAGGGACCTCAGACATTATTCTACTGGATTTGGAGAAACATGGGGATGGAAAGAGTTTTGATTTCATTGTTGCAGGGACCCCTTGGTAAGAAACTCCCCCCACCCATTAATGATGATCAGCTCTCTAACAAAGTCTTAGAGAGTAGCCTAGGGCATTTGAGTCATTGGGATTTATCCAAGGTCACACAACTAGAATGTGTCAAAAACGGGATTTGAACCTATGTTTTCCTGACCCTGAGCCCAGTTCTCTCTTCATTATGTCATGCTAACTCTTATCTAGTCCATTAAACTTAGTCAAGTGCTAGAGTTTCTGCCTGAGCAGGAATCCCCTCTGCTGAGGGCTCTGCTTAAAAACATCAATGCCTAAAAGTAGATACCCCTCAAAAGAGAAACCACATCTCAAGGATACTGTGACATTCATGTGGCCTTAGGCTAATCTTATAACATGCCCTGATTTTATATCCTTCTTTAATGACCCATTTGCCCCAGGCCCTGCCTCCAACTCAAATGTCTCAATGCACATAGAGTTTTACTATAGCTGCTACTCTTCTGCTCCTAGCCTCCTAATTCTGCCTCTCCTTTCTTTCCTAGCTATTACTGCTCAGCTTTGCTATTTTACCCATTCTGGACCTTTCTTCACTCCATCAGCATCACCTCTGTCAAGATGACAACATCATTGAATCCTATAATGGTAGGCCTGGAAGGAGCCTTTGAAATCAGGTGTTATAATCCCCTTTTTGGCAGGCAAAGAAACTGAAGGCAAGAGAAAGGAAGTAACTTTTCCCATTATATAGCTCCTCACAAGAGTAGCTAGACCTAGAACTCAGGTCTCTTTCTTCCCAGTCCAGTATTATTTTCATCAAACCATACTATCTCTCAAGGACTCATTGCTAACTTACTTAAAGCAACTGATCCCTGCTAAGCAGAGAGTAGTCTTCTGTGCAAGTGTCTTAATATATTGAGTTTAATATAGTGGTAGTTGGTGGGTATACAGTTTAAAAGTCATATAACTAGTGATGAGACTCAGTGTGACGTGGGGCATAGAGAACTATCCTTAAAGCCAAGAACTGGTTTCAAATCCAGCTTGTAATGCATTTTATCTGTCTGACCTTAGGCAAATCACTTAACATTTCAGTGAATAATAAACTATAAATTACAGAGAATTGCTACTCTATGAGTATCGTAATTATACATTGCAGAGAAGGAGCCAATCTACATTGGTAGAATGAGCTCCCACAATTGCGCGTTCTTTATGCCAATGAAGTCATAAATCAACACCTTTTAACTATAGCTAGAGACCAAGTGACCAGGAAACAGTTTTACTAGCTGTCTTCTTGCTCCAGGTTGGCACCGACAATGACAAGGAAATTTTCTAGACAGCCTCCTTTTGGATAGCAGTAATGGATTTTATCCTCCACAGTGGGAATCAATATAGTTTCATATGAAACTACTTCCATGTGTCCTTGGACATATCAATTCTATGCAGGATCAATCATTCCACAGGAATTTGTTAAGTGTTCTGGCTAAGGCATTGGAGATACAAACACAAAAATAAAATAGTCCCTTGTCCTAAAGAAGCCTGTATTCTATTAGATAAGACCATTTTGTGTATGTGTGTGCACATGTGTATTAGAGGCATTATTTTTAACATTTTTGGAGAGGAATTGGGGAGAGCATGGGCTAGTCCCTCCATTTATTCTGCCATCTTGGCTCCACCCTCATATGTACCTTTTTCTAAGTCTTTTGCAATTGCATTTCATCCTATATGGTGTTAAAGGTCAAGATTAAGTATTCTGTTCCAGGTGTTGGCTCATTCTGTTCCTCAAAATGTGATCCATGCTCCATGTTCCCCAGCAATGGTCACCAGAGAGAGCTCAAATAAATGAAACTAATGGATTATCCCAAATCTCCTTTTAGTCTATGAGTTTCCACATCTTTCTCCAGCAAACTCTTCCCCAGAGGGACTAAGAAGCAGCCAAGTTGACTAATGTTCCTTTTTGTCCCATTTCACTCCAGTAGACATGCCTCTCACTAGTTTTATGGAATTAGGTTTGTCACTACTTCTCTTGACTGTCCTTGACTGCATTGTAAAATGGGAAGACTGAATGAGATGGCCTCTAAGGACCCTTTCCACTCACAATTCTATTATAATTAATGAAATGTTTGCTGAATGAAGAAGTAAAGAAAAGTCTTAATACATGAATAAGATAATCAGTTCATTTGAGTTAGATAGCATTCACCCCATTAGATCAACTTTGAAAAATGGGCTAAATCTCAATTTCATGCCATCTGAGGGTTTTTTTTAAGTTCACATGCCATTCTCTTATATACCATTCTCATTCAGTCTCTTCCTCCTGAAGGGGATCAGAGAGAACCATCATTCCATCAGTGTGCTGTACTCAAGGCTTGCCTCTTTCCACCAACTGGGAATTCTTCCTACCTGCAGGAGCCAAAGAGATGCAATTCCTTGCTGCTCTGTAGGGTTCATTCTATGGCCTGGCCTAACTCCATAAATAAGAGAGAAATGAGATTTCTTCAGTTTCTCCTCACTGTTCCTATCACGTGAGCTGCCTAAGACCCTGAGAGGACCCCACTCTAAGACCAAAGTCCCACTCATATTAATAACTTCTTTGGAATCATTTGAAAATTATGAACAAAATCCCCCACCCCCACAATTCCAGCAAATCAGAACTCCTGGTTGTCTTCATATAAACCTTGTTCTCAAACCTCCACTGCCCACTTTCTTATTTCCCCTCAACCTCTGTAATGTCATAATCTAAAGTTACCCACCCCTTCTACTGTGCCCTCTGGAATATCTGCTCCATAGATAACAAACTTGCTTTCATCTTGAATCTTTTCCTTTCCCACTCCTTTCATCTTTTGGCTCTCACCAAGACCTGACTATCTCTTGATGACACAGCCTCCCTGGCCAGCTGCTCCAGCATGGATTGTACTTCCCTCATGCCCCCAATCCACTGGGGGAGTTGGAATATTTCTTAATCCCCATTGCTACTTCTAGGCTTTCCCTGTACCTCTATCACTGAGTAACCTCACTTCCTTTGAGAGTCATTCAATCCACATCTTACCACTCAATCTAAATTCTGATATCTGTTCCCGACTGACTTTCCTTCTTTCCTCAATGAGTTCACTACCTAACTCAATCTTTTTCTACTAAACTCTTGCTCTCTAACTGGAGGACTCCAACACACATTGATCTTCCCTCAATCATCCTTATCCAGTTCCTCAACTTATTCATTTCTCATGACCTACTTCTCCACCCCACCTCAGTTACACAAAGATCACTATACTCAATATTACTATCATACACAATACTCAACTTTCATGTTTATGAGCTCTGAAATTGCCTCATCTGATCACAATCTGTTGTCATTCCACCTCTTCTTCTGCCTTGCAATGCCACATCAAATTCTTTGCCCTCACTGTGACCTTTAGTCCTTCAATCCATTTATCTTCTCCAGTCTATCACCCCTCCATTGATTACAATTGCCTTCCTTCCCCATCTTAATCCCTTAGTGAACTAATTTAACTCTACATTGTCCTCTTCTCTTGAATCACTTGCTCCCTTATTATATCACCAGTCTTGCCCTGTCAAGCCTCATTCTCGGATTGTTTCTACCAGATGCTACCTTCTCTCCTCAGGTGCTATGAAATGAAGGTAGAAAAAATAATGAAACCATGCTAACTGTGTCTCCAGCAAATTTATATTATTTATTCTCAACTGGGCCCTCACTGCTACAAAGCAATCCTTTTAGACCTCCTCAAATTTCCTATAGCTTCTCCTTCTCCTACCTTCCCTTGTTTAGAGGGGAGGGGAAGAGAAATCTTTCCTTATATTTCACTGAAAAATCAAGGTCATTTATTAAGAGATTTCTCTTCTCTGTGCCACCTTAATTCACATCTCTTAGTTGCCTTCTGATACTATCTCTGCCTTTACCTTTGTTTCATGTAATGAGGTAGCCTTTCTCCTTGTCAAGAGCAACCTCTCTATATGTGCAAGTGATGCCATTCCATCCCATCTTGTCCAGTACTTGCCTTCTCTATCAATCTCACTCTCTCAATCTTCAGTCTTTTCTTACATGCTCATATCTCCCCCATCTTTAAGACCTTTTCTTGATCTACGATCTCTGCTAGTTATTACCCCATATCTCTTCTCCCTTTTGCAGCTAAACTCTTTGAGAAAACTATCTAAGGCTGAGGCTGCCACTTCCTTTTTTCTCATTCTCTTTTTGATTCTCTACAATCTGGTTTCTGACTTCACCATTTGACCAAAATTGATCTGTCCATAGTTATAAACAATTAGTCAAATCCAATTGCCTTTCTGTCCTTATTCTTCTTGACCTCTGCAGCCTTTGAAACCATTAATCACCTGGTTATTCTTGATATTTCCTTTTCTCTAGGTTTTGTGAAACTACTTTCTTGCAGCTCTCTGCCAACCCATATCTTTATTCTGTATCAGTCTCCTTTGCTGGATCTTCATCCAGTTCATACCCACTTGTAACAGCAATGCAATATTCTCAATGCCTATGGTGACTATAAATATTCTGGTATAGTTATTAATCACAAAATGTAACATGCTTTCTATGTGGGGGACATAGCCAGAACATTTATTCAAATACCAGAAAGCTCAGTCACCAAACCAGAAAGTCATTACATTACCTACAGAGTTGCCACACATAGTTCCTGCAGTAAACACCCATATTCTCAAGCCATCAAATCAAAACAGATTCCCTCAAGCAAAGATCCTCCTCTCTCACTCAAGATAACTGCTCAGCCTCCACTTAGCTCACTCCCAGCAGCTCTGGCCCCCTGCAGTTCCCATCCCCTGCGGTCCTCAGCACAAGTTCTCAGCAGAAGTCCTCAGCACAAGTTCTGGCTGGCTCTCAGAAGTTTGACCTGCCACCTCTGCTTCCAGTCACCATGCTGGCTCCAGCCAGGCCCCTATGTGGTTCCATCTCCTTCCTGCCTTACCCCTTCTTGCTATGTCAGCAAGTTCAAGGGGCATGGAAGGTCTTCAAATCTCATTACCGTTATACCACTAACCTTGGGTGTTTTCCCAGACTCTGAACTGGGCCCTCTTCTCTTCTTACTTTATACTATTTCACTTCCTAATTTTATTAGCTCCCATGGATGCGATTATCACCACTGTGCTTATGATTGGCAAATCTATTTATCCAGTAAGCTCTCTGTTGACTTTCAGACTTCAATCTCCAACTGCCTATTTTACATCTCAAATAGGACGTCCAGCAGACAGCTTAAACTCAGTGTGTCTAAAACTGAACTCATGATCATTCCTCCCAATGTCCTAACTTCTCTATCACCATGGAGGGTACCTATCCTTCCAGTCAGCCAGGCTCAAAGCATAGGTGTTGTCCTTGACTTTTCTATTTTCATCACTCTTGTAGACCTAATATATTACCTAGTCTTGTTAAATGCTTGCCATGTAACACCATAGTCAGTTCCTATACATCTCCCACCATAAACACCAATAGGACCTTCTCTTCTAACAAAGTTAAGTAAAACCAACTGACAAAGTAAACAAGGTTTGACAACACAAGCAATGTTCCAAATCAATAGTTCCCCTCTTACTATCAAGAAGAGGTGAATGTTTTTCACCACTTGATCTCTGGGATGAAGATTAGACAATATATTTTCAAAGCTTGTATCTTTCCCTGAACCTAGCCAAATGTTCTGCATACAGCAGGTGCCAAATAAACATTATTGAATGAATCTAAGAGTGAACAACCTATAACAAGCATAGATATAAAAAAGGGCATATAGAGTGGTAGAACTGAATGTCCTAATTCATATTGGATATGGTCTTTCATATCATAGTGTCTATTTCAGATATGTGGTAATACAGCCTCTGCTTGAATACTTACAGAGATGGAACTCTCCCTCACAAAGCGACTGATTCCATTTCTATTCACATTAAATTGTTTGGATTTTTTTTCTTGTATTGAACCAAAATTTGACTCCTCCTAGAGCTTTAGCTGGTTATGATTCTCTCTGGAGTTACACAAATAAATCAAATCCTATTTTTGTGTAACAGTCTTTCAGATATTTGAATTAATGAATGAAAGAACATCTATTAAAGAGTTTACTATATGTACAAAGCACTATGCTATGCACTAAAAAGAAAATCAACACAATTCCATGCTCTCAAAGAACTCACATTCTAAATAGGGGAGAGACTTCAGATAGAGTTTCCAGCTGCAAGTTTGATGGGAAAGGCCCTATGGTCTTTCTAGCACATTCACAAAACAGATGGCAATGCATCCTCTTTAATGTTATTTCCATTGATAAAACCATATCCATGTCTGATGTTGGACAGAGCCAAGGACATGGTTGGCACAAGCTTTCTTTTCTTTTTCTTCATCAGTAGTTGTAGTTGCTGATAAGATGGTGGCTGCATCCCCTGCAGCAGGAGTTGCCAGTTTACATCTCCACAAAGGTTACTTTCCTGGATGATGGCTTCAGGAACTGGGCTGAAGTAGGCTAGTGTTCTGGGCGATGTTGCTGTCGCCAGTGCTCTGGGTCCTGATCTGTCTCCATCTGGGCCTGAGGGGAAATGATATAAAAGTTGCTTGACTTGTCTGGCACATGCTACCTCTCATATCTCCTTCAGGGCATTACTTCAGATATACTGTCTTGCCTGCCCTGTTGGTCACAGTTGGTTGGCAGTTGGTGGGGAAGGCAGGTCCCCTCCTGTCATTACTAGTTGGTCACCTGGATTATGGTTTTGTGATCCAGGCTAGAAGCATGGCTGGTAGTTTAGGGGGAGGGAGGGAACTGATTTTATAGGGGATCTTGGTCTTAGAATCCTGGGCTGTTTCCATTAAAATCTGAGGAAAAGTGGTGGTTGGGGTGGCGGCAGTGTTGGTGTTTCATTTGTTGTCTCTCTCTGTGTAGCAAACTGTCACCAGCTGGGTCACTATATTTTGGATACCTTCTAGATTGACAGTGTTTCTCCTGAATTGTAGCACTCAAAAGTGAACATAATGTTCTAGAAGTGATTTGACAAGATGGTGAAACCATCATCAAAATACTTCTCTTGGTGAAACCTAAGATTTTTAATTCCTTTTTTTAGAAGACACATCACCTCACTGGTTGAACATTTGGTCAACTAATTTTCTATTTTCAATTCTTTTTGTTTTCAAAAGAATATCTTGATCTACTATTCACACAGTTCACTTTTTCAAAGCTAAATGAGTTTTGAATTGATCCTTATTAAATTTCATCTTGTTATTTTCAGTCCATACTCTCCAACTGTTGTAATCTCTTAAAATTCTGAAGATTTCATATAATACAATAGCCCCCCTTCAAGCTTTCTTTCATGGTCAACATGTTCAAATTTGCTCTGTGAACCTCTCTACCTTCATACAAGCTGTTAAAATGTTGAATGGGGGCAGAACCATGGACAGAACCCTGTGGATTTCCTAAAAATAGTAATCTCAAATGGATAAAAAAAAAATAGCACACAGAGGACTACAAAGGGAACCCATGGAAGTGATTATAGTTATCATTTTTTTTAAGTTCATAGACCCAACATTAACAACCCTTGTTCTTAGGCAGACTTAAGTGTCTGACTGTCTGTCACCTACTCTCATACTGCAACCGAAGGTTCCCACTTATTTCTGAATCTGAACAAAGTTACAAGTTAACTTTTTAAGGCTGGCTCATGAGTAGGACATTTGAGTTAGCTGGAGGCCCACTAGGAAAGTGTGATGCATAGTTTAACTTGGTTTAAATTATGCTGGTCTGGTTAAATTTTCTCTCTAAACAGGTATGAAAAGTGCTTCTCTGGTTAAAGATGCTTAAGAAGATGGGGAATCTGGATCAAAGCAAGTATGCTAAACTTCTTCCCAAGATTGCTCCATATGCCACCCTGTTCCCTAAAATTCCTCCAGTTTGATTTAATTAACTTTACCTTTTCTTACCCACAGACTCTTCAGCTATTTACTACAAAATGGTTGATGGGGAGACATGCTGTTTGAGGGCAAGGACTTTATTTTGCCTCTTTTTTCATTCCCAGCAATTAGCACAGTGCCTGGAGATGCTTATTAAATGTTTATTGGTTGACTTATTGTTTGATTGACAGACCAGCTTCCTCTATCACCACTTCTATGAACTGTGGGTTTCACTTAGATGCCTTTCAAGCAAAATCCTATATAATGGCAGAAGAGGCTGTCAGATCTGTGGTATGTTTTGAGGAAAACCTGGAAGGTCTTGTTACTTCTAAATATTTACCCCATTCAGGTGTGTTGGTGTCTGAAAGTCTATTATTAAAGATTCATTCCTTTTGTTTCCTCTCACATAATTCCTTTAAAACTGATTTCTTTCCATCAGTTAACTCCCAAATGTACGCAGGTCTACCTTGTCTCTTGCCCTCTGACCCAGGTGATTCTTCTAATGATTGCATTATTTCACTCTTTCCCTTCAGTATCATTCTTCTCAAACTAAATGACTAAGCCAAATATCTCTATTTCCTCACCATTCATTCACTCCTTAATGAAATTTAGTTTCTTTCCCTACTAGTGTTGAGTCTACAACTCTCTCCAAAGTCACCCAGTGATCTAATCACCAAATCCAATAGCCTCATTTTCCTTGACCTTTCTGCATTATTTGACATGATTGACCACTTTCTTCATGAAATCTCTTCCCTTGGCCTCATGACATTGCCTTTGCTATCACTCATTGCCAGCTCCTCTTTATCCTTTGATCCCTTAATTGTAGATCTTTTTCTCAAGGTTCTGTTCTCTGTCTGTCTGTACTTAGACCTCTGCGGCTCCCAAGATCTCAAAGGGAGCAGTAGCAAAGGGGAGATCCGGTCCAAAGATGCCCAAAGCAGCAGTTATTCAACTCAACTGTGCTGCTTCTCTCTCAAAATCATCAGCAATAATAACAATTAGTGATGGAACTCCTATTGAATCCTAGGTACAACATTTATATCCTTGGTCAAAACACAACTCATTTTTACTCCCATCTCTTCCTCTTCTCCACATCATGTGCAATTGATGATCCAGTATTGTCAGTTCTCCCTTTTATGTATCTCTAAAAGCTACACTCATAAAACCTATATTGAATTGCTTGGCTTCCCAGTGGGGGTGGGTGAGGAGGGAAGAAGGGAAAGAATCTGAAAATCAGAGTTTTAAAAATAAATGTTAAAAAATAAAATTAAAAAATAATAAAAGCTACACGCTTCTTTCTATTCCTATTTAGGATCTTTAGACTTGGTGCTGAATTGGGTCTCAGATAGAGGGTCCAAAGCTGTTGTTTTGTATGCAAAGAAACTTAGATCCAAATAAATTAAGTGATTTGCTCAAGGCTACACAGATTGATGAGTAGTAAAACAATTTGAAACCAGATCTCACTTGAAATCCAGTCCTCTCTTTTACTATAACTCGCATCCTTGTCTTTTCATGTTATGTTTAATTTGTTATTATAGATTCCTTCCTGCTCACCTTACTTCTGGGTTTTCCATCCTCTAGCCCAGGAGTGGGGAACCTGTTGCCTTGAGGCCACATGTGGCCCTCTAAGTCCTCAAATATGTCCCTTTAATAAAACAATTTGTCCTGTGAAATTTGGATTCAGTCAAAGGGCTACACTTGAGGACCTAGAGAATCACATGTGACTCTGAGGTTGCAGATTCCCCACTCCTGTTCTAGCCTATCTGGCAACCCAACTGCTAGAGTATCCATCCTAAGATACTTATATATAAAATAGCTACACAAGTTGTGGTACATGAATATAGAGGACTGTAAGAAATTATAAGTATGATGAATACAGGGAAGCATGGGGAGACTTATATTAACTGATGCACCATGAAGCAAGCAGAACCAGGAAAATAATCTATAGAATGACTACAACAATGCGTATTAAAAGAATAGCAACAAGACAAAAAAATGAAACTGAATTCTGTGAAAATGATAATGATTAAACTTGGCCTCAAAGAAGAGATATGAGAAATCCTCTACTTTTCTGGCTTTGTAGAGGCGGGGGACTATGAGCGTGGAATAGTGTGGATGTCAGATTTGTTTGATCTCTCTCCCTCTTCTCTCTCTCTCTCTCTCTCTCTCTCTCTCTCTCTCTCTCTCTCTCTCTCTCTTTCTCTCTCTCTCCCACTTGTGTCATAAAGGATGGTTCTCTGGGTGGAGGTACATTGGGAAGTATAAGATATAAAAAAGATGTCAATAAAGTATTTTAAAAGGAGACAGATCTAGGGATTGCAGGGAACTTAGAGGCCATTGAAACTTTTTAAAATTATTTTTTCCTGAGGAAACTGAGATTAAGAGAAGTTGATGACTTATTAAGATCATATTGCCAATGAATATATTAAACCCAGGTCCTCCACCTCAAAATTCAGTTTCCTTCATAATATATTACAATATGCTACCTAAACCACTGTCATTAACATCCCATTAGAATGTGAACTTGAAGGAAGAAGTATTGTCTTGCTTATTTATATTTATTTTTCCTAGGTCTGTGTCTGGCACATAGAAGATACTTTAAAATATTTTGTACATTTTCTAGCTAGCTAGCTAGCTAGCTAGCTAGCTAGCTATCATCTATCTCAATTTTGGCTTCTTTTAGTGCCTAAAACAATGCTAAGCCCCATATATGTATGTTGAAAGACTGGGAGAAAAATGGACAGATGAAGAAAGAATAAACAAAAGAAAGAAATGGTCCTAGGAGAGATCATACATTATAGTTACTTTAAATTAATATATAAATAACTTATTAAATCTTCTTAGTTAAATTAAGTCTGGTGCATGTGGATGGAAGAACAAAGAGGAGGATACTAAACACAGGGTACAGGTCATAGAAAGTGGGGATGAGAGTCCTCAAAGAGAAATATCATGTCATAATGTAGTGCAAGCTAGATTCTTCTTATTTTTTTAAAGTCCTTAAACCTCCTGGGGTCTGGAAATGTGGGTTACTTTTGCTTAATAGGCCCCAATACTGTCAGTTATGAGTTAAACATGCACATGCATAGCATCCTTGCTACACTGAAGAGTTAAAACTAATTTGAGGAAGTCCAGAATCATCAGCACAGTCCACTAAGCAGCAGATAATCCCCAGAAGTGGTTGGGGTGACCTGACCCAGGTGGGAGGAGCTTGTATACCACCCTGGCCTAGTAGCCTCCCTGGTCTGGTTTCTTAGCAGTCAGCCCAAGCACAGAAGATCTGTTTGAACGCTATAGTGACAAGGGCCATTTCAAAGAGAATGATGGGTCCCTTGAAAGAAGCCAGGAACCACAAAGGACAAAAAGATTAAAAGGATTCTAGGATTTGTTTATTTTTTTCCCCCTACACTGGTGGTTGTTGATGCGCAGCTAACTCCCCAGAGTTTCTTAGTGACATTTGTTACTTGGCTTTTTGGTCCTTAAATGGCAATTCTGTCCTTTCCACCGAAATTGCTCCTTCTTTGCTAATGCTCTATCTTCCCCCAAGTCCCACGCAGAGGATTTGACATTTGTTATTGGTACAAGAGCATCATTTGCTGAATGTGGAAAAAAAGTTTCCCCTGAGGGGGAAAAATGAATGATTAGTTCAGATTCCTTCACCTTTCCCCCCACCTCAGGTACAGCTCTTATAGCCATGCTGGGCTCTAGCTGAGACATGCCTTGGCCTTTTTCATTTTTCTGTTTCACAGAGACAGTTCAGGAGTAGGACCTGTAAATGTAGTATGGAAGGTAAGGTTGCTTAGGTGAGGTATTCAGGTTAATGCCTTTAGCTCTCGCTTAGTTGGGGAAGTACTGAACTTAAGGACAGAAGGTGGCTTTTCCAGGGCAAGGCCTGCCACTTGGTAGCTGTGAAAGCAAATGGAAGCCAGTGTGCTTCTGGGCAAACCATTTCTCTGAGTGGCCATTTCTTCATCTATAAAGTGAGGGCATCTCATGACATGATCTCAAACTTCTCTCCTGTCTCTAATATGGTATGACTCTGTGATGTATTCTCCATTAGCATCTCTATCCTTTTCCACCATATGAGTTTGTTCCTTCTGTGTGACTGGAATGTCCTTCCTGCTGCCATGATCACTACCTGCTTACACACTCCCCTTTCTTTAAGGACTAGCTCAATTCTGGTCTTCATGAAGCCATCCCACAGGGAGTAAACTCGCATACCACTTTGCTTTTATTTATAAAGATTCCTTTCTTTTTTGTTAGTGTTTCAACACAGAAATGAATAGTAGAGAAGTCCTCTACTAGACTTTGAGCTCGCTGGGACAGGGGTATATTTGCTTATGTGACCTACTGTGGACCACACAGGCTGTGTTACAGAGTAAGATGGCAAAATCCTAATTCCAGCATCGCAAGAGATCTCAGATGTCTTGTAGTCAAGGCCCTTCATTGAAATATGAGTAAACAAGACTTGTCCAAATTCCCATAAAGCATTGGAGGTGGCCCATGAAGCCAATGTTCTCTGCCTACTGACATTATTCTTTTTTCCACTACAGTGTGACACTTTGTTTTTGTTTTTAGGGTGGGGTTTTTTGCTTTTTTGGAGGGGGGAGGCAGGACAATTGGGGTTAAATGACTTACCCAAGGTCAGACGGCTAGTAAGTGTCTGAGGCCAGATTTGAACTCAGGTCCTCCTGACTCCAGGGTGAGTGTTCCATTCACTGCACCCCCTACCTGTCCTAACACTTTGTTTTAAAAGAGAGGGTTTGAATTGAACTCAGAGGAGTGAATCTGTCAGTCATATCTTCCATATACTAGATATCCCATAAATATTTTTTGGTTGCTTAATGCTTTGATATTTCATTTCCTATGTCCACACTCTTGCATAAGTTATCCTCCATGCCTGGGATGCTCTATCTTCTCACTTTTCCTGGAATACATAGATCCCCTTCAAGACTCAGCTCAAGTGTTGCTCCCACCCTTCCTGAATCTCCTATTGTTCAATCTTTCCCATTTTAAGTATTCTATATTTGTTTTGTTATTATAGATCTATCTGTGCACATTTGCCCTCTGCTATAATGCAAGGTTCTCAGTTTCTATTTGTCATTATGGAGCAATGGGGAGAGCACTAATCTTGGAATCAGGAAGACTCGTGTCCCTGAATTCAAATCAGGCCTCAGATGCTTACTAGCTGTGTGACCTTGGGCATGTCAGCAGTTAGCCCTGTTTGCCTCAGTTTATTCATCTGTAAAATGGGCTGGAGAGGGAAATGACAAACTACTCCTGTATCTTTGTAAAACAAACAAAAAAAAAAAACCCCAACTGGGATCAAGAAGAGTCAGACATGACTGAAATGACTGAACAACAAAAAAATCCTTGGTATCTAACAGTGCCTGGTACACAGTGGGTGCTTAATTGATGCTTGTTGAATTGTGCCCAGAGAGGGGAGGTCAATGTTCTTGTGGGGGGGGGGCACAACTCTAAGTCTAGGTTGCTTGGTTGGTGAACTAGGTGAATGCCCTGAGTACCTTGTTTTGGGGGAGCTCCTTGGTCCTGCCTGTTTTCACATTCTTTGCCCTCCCTTCCTCCCTTTCCTTCTCCTCCCTCTTCCCCCATTCAGTGTAAATCTCCTGCAGAGCACTGTTTCTCCTTGTGGTCACACAGTAACAGGCCACTAAACCTGCCAGTGCTGTGAATTACGAGTTAGTCCCTGGAGCCCAAGTCTCTGATGTCCATGGAATGAGTTGTAGGGCTCCACGGCTGCTGGGGGTTTTATTTATTTATTTGTTTGCTTTAGCATATTTTAATCTGATCATTAAACGGCAATCTGCCACCCATCCCCTACCCTGGCCATTCTCAGATGGAACAGATTTTTCATGGATAATGATACCTATAAACATTGATACTGACACACGGCTAGAAGTGAGCAGAATCAGCTGGTGAGAAAGTAAATCTCGGGTAGAACCTACCCCCTAGACCCACTTTCCTTGGCTCTGTTTTGGGAGAGAGGGAACTCAGCACCCATATGGCTCATCCCATACCAGAGCTAAGGGGAAAGGTCACATTGGCTAGGCTTGTCCTCCTGGAAGCTTCCACACTAGGGAAAAGTCTCCCTTGGAGTCAAAAGTGACTGATTCTGTGTATCCCATCACTGCATATAAACTGGATGCTGTTCTGCATGCAGTATGATAGTAAAAATGCTTTTATGTTACTGCCCAGGGAGAGAGCTGTGTTGATAAATCAAAGGTAAAAAGGGCACCAGATGGTGCCAAGGGAGCCTCTCTTGCCTAAGCTGTTCCTTCACATCCAGTGTACCTCCACAATGACAGTGACCATGTGGGTCAGTGACCCTGGGAAGTAAATTGAGAGAGGCACAGGGCATAACAGAAGGTGTAGCATGATGTAGTGGAAATAATGACAAATTCAGTCATGGAATTAGAGATAAGGAATTAGTAGGTACCGGAAAGGCCATTTCGTCCCATCCCCTCATTAGACAGATGAGAAAATCAGGGAGCAAATAGGTTAGTTGAATTGTGCAGGGTCATTCAGACAGTAAATGTTGCAGGTGGGATTTAGATCCAGCTCCTCTGACATTGAATTCACCGTTCTTTACAAGAGGAGCTGGATTCAAATTTCAGTTTGGCTGCTTACATTTTAATCTTGAGTAAGTCACGTTCCCTCCCTATATCTATTTTTTTCTCATCTATAAAATGATTTTGTAGACCATAGTTTGGAGATGGTGACCCAAATGACTACAATCCAGAACTTTGGTCATTAAAAGTTTCTCAGTCTTTCTTGTCCTAGTTGTTGTTTTAGTTAATTAGTTGTGTCCAACTCTTTGTGACGTCATTTGATACTGGTGTGGTTTGCCATTTCCTTCTCCAGCTCACTTTACAGATGAGGAAACTGAGGCAAACAGGGCTAACTGATTCACCCTGGCTCACATAGCTAGTAAGCGTCAGGGGATGGATTTGAACTCAAGTCTTCCCAACTCCAGACTGGGCGCTCTATCCATTCAATCACCTAGCTGCCCTTTATCCCACCATCCTACCTTTGTCCTACCACAGTGCCCCAGACAAACAAACAAAAGGCAAATAATAAAAATAAAATAAAGGAAACATGAGTAAATGAAAAAGATAAATGGTGCCTAAGTAGCATCTAGTAAGTATATATGCTACTTTGGGTCAGCATTTTGATTGGGTCAAAAAAATAAATCATGGAAACACTAGAATGCCTAAAAGGTGGAGAAATAAGTGTGAAGAACTGGTTTAGAAGTGTTGGGATGCAGGGCGATGAAATTACAGGAAGTTATTATTACATAGAGAAATTTCAAAATTATGTATTCTGGAGGTAGGACACTTGTGAGTGATGAAGTGTTGTTCATCATTCTTGAAGAGGATCAATGGTGTCAGGAGGGTGATGTCTTGACTTGCAAGGGAATTGGATTCAAATGAGGCAGGGTTTTTTTAGTCATCAGCCTCACTCTCTCCTCCAGTCATCAGAGCCCAGTTGCCAGACATAGGGCAAGATGACTGGTGATGGCCCCAGATGCAGTGGGAGACCAGACTTTTTATGCTAAGGTCTTTCCCAAGCAGGTCTCAGTTTGTCTGAGGCCACACCCATTCAATAATTAAATGCTGGGTAAGAATTGAAGGAAAAGATGATCTACTTTGATGATGAAATCAAGAGTAAAGTCATTCCTGCATGTGACTGAATGGGAGTGAAAGTGAAGACCATCATTGTTAAAGTGGTTTATGAACCGGGGATTAAGGGAATTTGAAGGGATATCAACATGTTAATTGAAGCATCAAAGTATTAAGACTGGCAGGCTGGAGACAAAAACAACAAGCCAGGTATTAATCTTCTTCAGAAAAGAGGGAGAATGACCTAGAGGCTGGTAAACGACTGCTACAAGGAGCTAAATAGTGTAATATATCTGAATAAAATGACTTTCTAAGGAGAAGAGGTTGCTGAGGAAGAGTGGGAGGGGGAATTCTGAAACTGGAAGTGAGAAAAAAGAAAAATGTGTATTCCTCATCTTAGTCTAATAGGTTTACAGTCATGACAGAAGCCATATCCAGTTCTAGAGACAGTGACCAGAGATGTGATATTTCTGGGGGAACTTTCTTTCCATGACTATAAGAAGGTAGGACCATGAGAATTTGAATATAGGGGCAATTTGTTACCTATAGAACAGGGTTTCTCTAGGGCAAAATTAAAGGGAAGAATAGAGTGGAATATGGTTATTGGAAGGGTAGGGTTGACATGGATGGCTGCGATGTCACAGGTGGTAGTATATCATGGAAGGGGGACATCTGCCCAGGTGTTTTATGACTCAGTCGTAGGGATTCTAAGTAGAGGAGAAAGTTAGTGAGTTGTAGAATAGATTACCATGCCTTTCCTGGTGGTAGTGGTAAGAGATTTGATTATCATTCCCTAAGCAGAAAGTGGAGAACAGGAAGAGGATTTTCTGAGACCAGCAGCAGAGGAGATGTCCTTCATGGTTCTTCTACTTGTTGACCTGTATCCATGAAAGGATATAGGCAGGAACATCAGGTGCCTGAAATATGGCAGCTTCAGTCACAGTGCAAGGGTAGCAGCTGTCAAACCATGGCCCAAAATTAATATGCTTAATAACCTGCTTTGGGAAATGGGATCCTTAACTGTAGCCCTGCCTGTGATCTTACACCTAATTGTCATTCTTATTAACCCTAACTCAAGCTACTCTACATCTAAGTTAGTGGATGATTTATTGATTATTTATAATTAATCCTCAAATGACCCATAGTGACTTGGAGACAATCCTAGATGCTTTAGAAGTTCTTCCAACGGAGTAAAAAGGCTGAGACGTATAACCTAGCTGTAAAGGCTTGGAATACCAGACCACTGGTCTACCGAAATTCCTATCAAATCATCTCAAGAAAGTGATGAATATTTCTGTTCACAGCAACCTGTGCAATAATTTGGGGACACAAGGAGGGATTGCAATCTGCAATAGCAGAGGGAGTGGTGCAACTGACGAAATCACAGGCTCTGTGGTACAGAAGCGTTACTATTAATGATAATAACATTGTTTCAGGTCCAAGCGCCAGTGTACTGTTCCCTTGCTTTAGACATTCATTTCATGACAAAACTCATGGAAAGGGAATCCAGTTTTAAAATATATGGAATCTGAGGCCTGAAAAATATCCTAGTTGTCATCGACTGGCCCTTACCTCCGTCTTATGGTAGAGTTTTAAGCTGAGCCATCTTGAATCATGTACAAAGGCAGCTGGTGCTATGATTATCACATAGATCAATTGTGGGTCATTGATTTCCAATAAGCCACCAAGTGTGGTATATTGAAAGGAGGAAACCTCAAGTAAAGACCAATATGCTGGTGACCAGCAAGCCTGCATTTCATTATTTTAAAGGTAACACGTCTCCCTTTTTGTGTGCTTTACTGTTTCAATCTGTAAAATGGGGTTAATTGGATCTCCTACTAATGTACCACATTCCATGGATTCAGAGGGGATTTACAAGGTAGGTACAGAAGAATTCTTTGAAGTCCTGGTGGATAAACTGACTGTTTAAAAACTAAGATGGGAAGGTAGCTTAATTCTTGGTGTGGGATGAGTGAATAGCTCAAATTTAGAGATTTGACTGTGATGTCTTATAGGCTTTGAAACTGGAAGGTATTGTAGAGGTCATTTAGTTTATCACGTGCACTTTGCAAGTGGGGAAATTGGAGCCGCAAACAAGGAAGTTATCTACCTGTGCACATACACATTATATGGGTGGTAAAGTCAGCATTTGAATCCAGATCTTCTAACTTGACATACAAATTCGTAAAGCCAGACTTGAAATCTCTACCTCTTCTCCTCCTACGCACACCCATTTCTCCTCCTCTTTCCTTTCCCATTATCTCAGAGATTTCATTAAACATTTCAGAGAAAAATAATAAACCAAAGAACCAGGCACCCAGAAGAGGAAGAAGAAGAAAAAAACCAGACCCCATTCCTTTCAGTCACTGCTCGCTGACTGCCTCATATCCCCCATGGATTTCTTGTCAATGACTATTCAATCTCAAGCTTGACCTTTCTATTCTAAATAACACTGCAATATCAGCCTGGTCCAGCCTGCAGCTTCTGCAGGAAATTAACTGTATCTGGCTTTCACAGGAGACCCACGAAATCCCCTCAGTAACTGAGCCCAGACTGGTTTGGAGGAAAAAAAAAAAACAAAAAACACCCAGCATTATCTTCCTTCCATACACTCCTCCTAATACCCGTCTAAATATCACAGAGCTCCCAGCTGTTTAATTCTAATAAATACTCATCTATTCTCAAAACAGACAAATGTTAGGTCTCAGGTGGGCATCATGCCTTTCTTGTGGCAAAAAGAAAGAGGAAAAAAGAAAGAAAGAAGAGAGACCCACGGCTAGCTTTAGATTTCCATTCATGGAAAATGCCAGTTTGCGAAAACAGCTGACAGTTCTCCTTTGGTCACAGTCAGAGATGACTTCTTGTGTATGTCATTGGAGAGCCAACTGTGACTCCCTGTGTTTATCCCACACTTCTGTTCTGTATATCTTGTAGATTGAGATGAGATACCACCAAATGAGTGTGCTTTGGGATGATCTTTTAGAGTCCACCAAGGGGTTAGGTATCACCTTATAAACCCATCAATTTGGTCAGGGAATTTTCCTTATCATCTCCCAATCAATTGATCAATCAACAGCACCTAAACACCCCTGTTGCAGGGGAAGCCTAGAAATTGGGCTCCCTCTTTTCTCTACAGTAATAATTCTTTGCAATTAACACAGAATGATTGGTGTTGAAGTATTAGGAAAGGAATGCAAAATTTATGACATTTTTGCTAGTGGGGTGCAGGATTTTTTTGGCACGAACATTAATGGAATTTCTGTGACCTATGTCCCATCTGTCTTTGTGAACATTCACAACCAATTGAGAACAAATGGTTGGGTATGCAGAGCCTCAGAGATAATAATGAGTTTTCCATTACTCTCTGTGTGCCTGGTGTGGCCATTGCATAACTTGATCTGTGTCTTTAGCCCTTACCAAGTGACACTCAGCTGGGGACATCACCTATTCAGCCTTGATGCCTGGGAATATCTTTGATCTTTGGAGCAATCTCATCAAGCCCTTGATAAAACGAGTGACAATCCTTTATTAACCTGATGAACTGGCTCCCAGATGAGGGCATTTAGTCACTTAAATCACAGTTTTAGGGATTCAAAAGAAGTTATTTGGTCCAATCCCTTCATTTTACAGATAAGGAAAACAGGCAAAGAGAGATTGTATAGCTTGCCTAAAGTCACACAGGTATTAAATGGTAAAAATTAAAACTTGAATTGAGGGCTTCTGGCTCCAAATACTTTTTTCCCATTGTACCGTGAGTATTGTGCTCATTTGAATTCTTGTCTTTAATGGTCCCTGAATGCATATAATCCCTGGTACTGGGAATGTGGAGCCTGAGCCTGGTGGATTGATTAAGTTTGGGAGTTCTGATTTGTAGTAAGGCTAGGGCTTCCATTGTCAGGTACCAATTAGTGAACCTTTGGCAAAGGAAGAGGAAGGGAGTAGTCTCAAAAGGGATGAATGGGCCTAGATTGGAAGTAGAGTGCCATTGTCCATGTCAGTTGACAGCAGTGTGGCATGTGGTATGAAGGAGATTGATAAAGCCAGTTTCAACAAATAAATAAGTAAATGTCCCCAAGCAAATATTTATTCTTCATCTACTAAGATAACAATATTTCAAACTGTGGTCTGGGAGGACACTGATGTTGAATAAGTATAGTCCAGATAGTCCATTGGTTAATGTGTTATAAGTATAAATGTCAAGATGAGCTTTTGACAAAGATTTTAAAAAAATTAACTCCTCAGGGTCTCATTCAAAGGAGCAGCAAGATTCTCATTTATTTTTCAAGATTTCCTTGAGTTGACAAATAGGAACAGGGGACATATGGTGTCTTGGCCCACTTGTATCCTTTCCCCAAAGGGCCACTACCAGGCATCTCTCTTACAAAGATGGTATATTACATTTAGTATTGGGAAGATCATTTGTGTAGCTTCAGTCCAAACCTATGACATGTAGCACTGCTGTTCTAATATCTCAGCTGATGTGTTCTCTCTGGGTTCTGGATGAGTACAAGGCCTGACTTTGGACCCATATGCAGACATTTCTAGGCAGACTGTTGTCTGGAGATGATTAGCTGTATAAGATCACCTCTGAAAAAGCACCAATGGCTCAAAATGGGGCTCTGGTACTTTTATGAATTCTCTTCCAACAAGCTGGGACATTATCTCTAAGAGTTTCACAGAATCACAGGATCTTAAATACCTAAAAGTAATTATCATGCTCCCTCTAAGTCTCCTTTTCTTTAGGCTAAATGTTCACCATTCCTTCATCTAATCCTTATATGACATGATTTTGAGACCCTTCACTCTTCTGGTTTTCTTCCTCTGGATGTCTTCCAGCTAATCAATATCATTTCTAAAGTATGGTATCCATGACTGAACATGATCTCATTGAATGGGTCAGACTAGGACAGTGTTTGGCGAAACTATTGCCTCCAAAGTCCAAGATACTCTCTCCTTTAAATTCAGTCTACTATCAAATCAGATTTTATGGCTAGCATATCACTCTGTTCATTCATATTGAGCTTCACATTGACTAACCCCAATGTTTTAGCACACACCAACTTGTGTTTAGCGACTTTCCCCCCATCTTGTAGTTGGGAACTTAATTTCTTTAACCCACAGTAGTACTTTAATTTTAACCTTATTAAATATTTTTTTTCTTAAGCTCAAAGTTCTAGTCTGTCAATGTTCTTTTGGATCCTGACTCCAACATTTAAACAACCTCATGCTTGCTACTTATGTGACCATGGGCAAGTCATTTGGCTTCAGTTTCCTCCTGTGTCGAATGATGGATTTCAACAAGATAAATTAAGGACCAGTAGGACAGATTTCCCAGAGTAATATGGAATTATTATACCCCTTACTATATTTGGCAATACTAAGATTGCCAGGAGGTAAGAGGAATGCTGGGGAATACAATTTTTCTAGATTTAGTTATTTCCAGGTTCTATGGAAGAACAATATGGTGGAACAACAAGTTCTTTCTTCTGAAAGCTTTGGATTAGTGACATAGGTTAGAGGTTGAATTTGGGGAAGAGAAATTGGAGAGCAACTGAAAAAAACTACAACAATCTCCAAACCTTAATTCTAATCTGAATTCTACTTTGAGGTTGAAAGAGGAACAGGATCAAGGTCAGTTAGTGAGGATATAAAATAGGTAAGGGAGGATCATATATCAGTAGGGAATAATAACTGAAAGGAGACTCAAGAAGTAGAAGATAGTTGGTAAACCAAGGTAAGGTAAATAAGAAAAGGTAAATGGAACAATTTGTAGGTGAAACAAATTGACAAAACAGGTTGGAAAGATGAGTAAATTCATGAAACAACAGGAGGTTGGTTCAAGGTGGAATGTGGAAACGGGTTGTGGCTATGGAGTTGTTGAAGCTAAGGAAAGGAAGTTGAATGGGAATGTCACATTTTAAGAGGTGATAATTGGCTATAAATGTTTTAACTAGTAGTTTAGGATGGAGATGTAAATACTTATAAGTAACTTTTTTTCTAAATGACTGAAAATTTAGGAGAATTGGGGAAATTGTGTAATAATTTGAATTAAGTATATGTTTATACATCCGCTACAGCAGAGCAAGTGTTATTTGTGTTTAAGTGGAGGCATCTATGTCACACAGTAGATAGATAGCTGGGCCTGGAGCCAGGAAGACTTAAGTTCTAATCCTGCCTCTGACACTTACTAGCTACATGTCCCATTTCTAAGAAAGGAGGCTTTTGTTGAACTTCCAACATAGTCCTCCTTCAGTTGATGTTGCTGATATGACCCGAATGGGGTCCTAATGAAAAATGTCTAACTTTCTTGGGTAAGTCATTTAACCTCTTGATCTCTGAGTTTTTTCTTCTGTAAAATGAGAACGATAGCCTCTATCTTTCTTTCATTGAGGAGAAAGCAATAGTATTTATGAAGCACTTTGCAAACCTTAAAGCATTATATAAGTATTTTTGTTGTTAGATTCACTCTCCATATTTTAAAATATTAGGGACAATAAAGTATTCTTATAGAAAACAGAAGTCAACATGCAATGGAGGAAAAAGAGGTCTGGCATGGAGGAAGAGACTTTCCCCTTGCCAGCCTGTTGGAGTGGAAGAGATGAGAAAGGATGAGAATGGAAAGGAGAGCTGTACAACCAGAGTGTAAAAGCAGATTTAAGACTCTTCTTGAAGAGTAGAGAGAGGGATGATCAGTGGAGGAAGACGTTGCTTGCTCCCAAAGAGTGATATAATTGAGCTACAAGATATATTGGGTGAGAGATCATAGGGAAGGATCAGAAGAAGAAGAAGGGAAGAGTCACTCCTTCATTCACAGTTGCAGCTGTTGATTCCCCAATCAGGGATATCTGTTGACATATCAGTAACAATAATAGAGAGGGGAGTATTATCTTCTGCTTCTTCTTCAATGGCATGTATCCTAGATAATACAGATAACTTATCAAAATATACCCTAGGTGGTGTAGTGAATAGAGTACCAGCCCTGGAGTCCTGAGGACCTGAGTTCAAATCTGGCCTCAGACACTTAACACTTATTAGCTGTGTGACTTGGGCAAGTCACTTAACCCACTTGCCCTGCCCTCCCCTCTCCAAAAATAAAACAAGGAACTTTGGAATTGATCACACGATATGGTAGACACTGGCACAGCACAGTGTGCCCTCATCAGAAAAGGTCCTGTTCTCTGTGAGCAAAACAGAATTGAAGGAGCTCAAAAGAAATGCAAGATGTGCAAATTTAGAGAATGTACCTCAATGTTTATATGAACTCTTTGTGACCAACCTGTGCTAAATCATTCTAAGCTCATATTGGTCTGATAAGCCACAGGCTGGTCTATAACATAGTGAGTCATTTTGGTCCTCTTCCAGAATAAAGGACAACAGCCATGTTGCAGGCACAGAGCTAAGGTCTGTTCAAGCCAAAAAGAAAGACAGTCTCTTGCCTACAAGTGGTATATGGAGAAAAACAAGACATAAAAGGGAACTGACCAGTTTGGGGAGGGAGAAATATTTATGCCTGATATAGTGTCAAAGTCTGAAAAGTGAAAAACTGAGCTGGATGGGGAATGAAGGATGGCTGTCCATGGCCCCAACTCAAAAATAGACGACCCAGAATGAATTCACCAGTGGGAGAAGGGAAATGGCATGGTAGAAAGATATTCTAGGATGAGAAGGCTGAAGGTGATAAGGGAAACCCCAGGGTGATATTGAAGTTAAGGCACAGTGTTCAGGCAGGTCATCAAAGTCAGGAGAATAGCCAGGAGAGGAAGTAGTGTCCCAATTTTAAAAAATAATAAAAAGAGTTGGGGGAACCAGAATGCAAACTCTAGGAAAATGAGCTTGACTTTGAGTCCAAGGAAAAATCTAGAATAGATCATTAAAGAGATTGTTGGTGAATACTGATAGAGTGAAGTGGTAATTAGAAAAAGCTAACACAGTCTCATCAAAGAATGTCATATCAACAAAATTATTTTCATTTTTTTTGACAAAATTATTAAACTAGTAGATAAAGAAAATACTGTGAATATAGTCTACCTAGAGTGTAGCAAAGCTTGTGAGAATGTGTCTTATAGTCTTCTTGGGAAGAAGATGGATTTACAACTGGTTGGATGGCTAGACTCAGAGTAGATTTTTAAAAATTAATTTTTTCCAATTATCTCCCTTCTACCATTCTCCCCTTGGAGAAAAAATAAAACATTTTTTTCAACAAACATATGCATAATCAAGCAAAAACAAATTCTCATGTACTAAGTCACTCTGGCTCATTCTCCTAGAGCAAGGCTAATATATCTAATAGAAATAATAATAGCTAATAATAGGTAACATTTACATCAGCATTTGCTATGTGCTAGGTACTGTGCTAAGCCCTTTACAATTTTCTGTCCTTTAGATTTTTAAAGCATCTTGTAGGGTATGTCTTTCTTTATCCCCATTGGTCAAAGCCCACCATTGTTGTTTAACTCCCATATCTAGGGGGGAGTGACTATCAACAAGCTCCATTTTGCCATTTAATATAGGGTTGATTTTGTAAAAGGATTTTTACTTCTAAGATAGAGTTAAAGCAAAAGTATGTACATTTCTGTGACTCCTTCTGGGGCATACTTTCCCCTACATCAAATTGGTATCTTAATGAGGGAAAGAGGTGGTTCAGTTCCTATATAGGATTGGTTCCCCCAAATGCCAAGACAGAAGTAATGTGACTGCCCTATGAATTCTTATCTCAGCTTTAGCTGCCCTGAGACCAGAAGATCACTTCCTGACCTTTCTGGGCATCGGTGCTCTGATGACTGAAAAACTCAGTGTGAAATGCTGGGACACTGAAGAATCTTCTGGACTCAAAAACTCTGGGTTTCTGAGGTTCTAGGATGTTGACTCACAAGATTAGACACTTCTTCAGGTAGCATGGAAAAAAAACAAACAAATGCGGAGGCTAAGGACTGAAGTCTGTTCTGCTGGGCCGCATGACTTTAGAGGGAAAAGGTCCTAAAGACCTCTGTTACAACATCATGGTATCTCACCAGACTTGGTGGGTGAAGTAATCATACCACTAGGAACAGAGCAGCCTAAAACCCTCTGTAGGCAATCAAAGAACTTCCCCCTTCACTATGTAGTTAGCCAACCGGAATCACTTTATCTCTAATGAATTTCTTCTTATTACATTCAACTTGTTTTACTAGCCTGTCAAGATCTTTTTGGATTGTGACTATAATTCTTTAAAAGGCACTTCTTCAGCCTTTAAAAGGTACTTTTCTTATACATTAGCTTGACTCTCCCAGATGCAACCTTCCCAACCCCTCCTTATGGAGAATTTGCATCTGTCAGACATGCACCAGACCCCAATTACATTTGCATTGGCCTGTTTGAAACAAAATGTCTCAATCTGCACACTGAGTCTATCACCTTTCTTGAAGTTAGCATATTTATTCCATCATGTGTGCTCTGAGCTATGTCATTGTATTGATTAGAGTTCTTGTCTTTCAATTTTGTTTGTCTTCACATGTTGTTACTGTAAAAATTGTTCTGGTTCTGCTCGTTTCATTCTACATCAGTTCATACAACTCTTATCAGATTTATATAAAATCATCCCCTTCGTTTCTTGTAGCCTAAAAGTATTCAATTATATATTTGTCCCCTATAAATCTCATATGATGATTTAAGCCACTATCCAAATGGTGAATACCTTCATTTTTAGTCCTTTACCACTACAAAAATAACCGCTAGAAATGTTATTGTTCATCTGAGCCCTTTACCTTTCTTTGATCTCATTCAGATATAGTCCAAGTACTGTTAACAGAAAGGAGTTATAATTAGCTTATTGTCAAAATGTCAGGAGTACCTCAATGATCTGTACTTGGCCTTAGGCTATTTAATATTCTTATGAATGACTTGGATAAAAGAATGGATGGCATGCTCGTCAGAGTTAGAGATGAGCCAAAGCTGGGAGGAATGGCCTACACACTAGATGACAGTCAGAATCCAAGAGAATCTTGACAGGCTAGAAAACTGAGCTGAATCTAATAAGAAGAAATTCATTAGAGATAAAACCTTACATTTGACTACAAAAAAAGTTAGCTTTAAGAAAAACAATAGGGGAAAAGTGGTCCAACAGAAGTTGTTCTGCAAAAAAAATTAATAGATGATTCAATTCAATAAACATTTATTAAGCACCTATTATATATCAGGCACTGTGCCAAGAACTTGGGAGACAAAAGAGAAATAGAAAAACAGTCCTTGCCCTTGAGAAATCCACAATCTAACAGGAGAAGGAAAGACACAAAAAGCTGCTAAAAAGCATGGTGAATGGGTAGAACCAAATGCTACCAGATGCATGGACATGATATTCAATGGATGGGAACCTGAGAAGATTACAAAGCTGAGTCAATCAGTGTTGTGATGAGATTTCAAATGATCAGCTCATTCCTGAGACGCACAATGTTCCCTGGAGTCCAAACCAAACAGAGCTGCTGCTGGAAAGTGGAGGCAACAGGCTTAACATTAGCCGGCAGTGTGATATGGTCAAAAAAAGCTTGTATTGTAAGAGTCATTTACAGGCATAGGCAGGTGATGGTTCTACCAGCTCTACCCTCGCCAGACCTCACCTGATTGTGTTCAGTTCTGATTCCTTCAGTTTCAGAGACTTTGGATCAGTAAGTTAGAGAGCATACAGATCCTACATAGTTTAAGCCTGTCCCAGCTGTCCTACTTAGCATTCTTCACACACTGGTGGTGACTACTTCTGACTTTCTTTGTATCCATGGTTCTTAGAACAACAGTTCCTGGTTCATAGGGTGCTAATGGAGGTTTATTGATTGATACATTCAATACATTAGAGCTTTCTTTATAATAACATTCTTTGAATATACACTATTAGATATCTTTTTTCTCTTAAATATCTTTACAATTTGGTCTTCTTAGGACTTAGTGACAAAACCCACATGATTGGGGTCAAAGGAGGGACTGATTGAAGCTAAATAATCTGTCAGAAAGAAGTGTGGTAACTTTATTATTTTGGCCACAAAGTGATACTAACACTCACTTACTATTTGTGAAGCAAAAAGGAAGGTCATATAGACACATGCTATATGCTAGAGAAGACAAAAAAAAATCGAACTGTTTTTCATTAAAATATTTAAAGACTGGTCCTTGGGGAAGCAACTGAAAATGGCCTAAGGTGTCTCCAGGGTGGAGGTCATTGAACTCAGGACAGCCCTTTAGATATTCTATTAGTGAGTAGTTAGATGAAGTAATAAATAAATTATTATTAAGCACTTTGCAAATATAGTATTATGGAAATGCTAAATAATCATAATAATATAGTAGCCTCCTGATCTTGATGAACGGGTCGACTTCCATGTCATTTAAAATGGATGGCGCAGCAATATTTGTGAAGACAAAGGAGTTTTGTATTCAAAAGCTCAATAACCATACTGTCTGTTACATTTCACAGCTCATGCTTCCCTAAACAGGACCATGCTCTCCTCCCTCCTCTATGGGACAGAAAGTAATCATGGGTCTTGATGCTGCTATTGGTGAACCAAGAGTCCATATGTAACTCTATATCTGTAGGGTCATAGATCTAGAATGGGAAGGGACCTGGGGAGTCATTTAGTCTAATCTCTTCTTTTTACAGAAGAAGAAACTGAGACCCAGAATTGTGAACTGACTTTGCAGCTAAATGTAAATGTAAATGATAAATGGACTGGGTCTGTGATATTTTTAGTAAAAGGAACTCCCTGTGAGGGACTTCTTATACTAATATAGATCATCCACTTTGCTGCAACTTAAAATATAAGGAAGCATTGAAAGTTAAGTGACTTGCCCAGGGTCACAGAGTCAATAGGAGTTAGAGGCTGTTTTTGTTGTTCTGCTGTGTCTCTTTGTGACCCTGTGGACCATGGCACACCAATATTGCCAATAAGATTTTTTTTTTTTGGCAAAGATACTAGAGTGATTTGCCATTTTCTTCTCTAGCGGATTAAGACAAAGAGAGTTTAAATGACTTGCCCAGGGTCACAGTTAGTAAGTGTCTGAGTCCAGATTTGAACTCAGGAAAGTGAATCTTCCTGTTCTCCCTTTTTTTCTTTAAATTAAAGGGTCCATCCGTTGACTCACTTCTTAAAGAGGCCTATTCACTGAATGGGCATCACCTCACTCAAAGTGAGAACCTGAAAAGACCTTAGCCCAAAAGGGCCAGGGTCTCCCACTGCATCCTGAGCCATCTCTAGTCATCCTGGTGAATATCTGGCCACTGGACCCAGATGACTCAGGAGGGGAAAGTGAGGCGTTAATGTGGCTTTTATCTGTGTCTCTCATAATCGCTAGCTTCTCTCAGAGCTCACCTCAAGCAGCAATGCTTAGAAGTGTTTACAAAAATCTCCCAGGTGCTAGTGCCTTATACCCCCAATTTCTCTTTACTTTGTATATTTTGTACAAAATTGTATAAATTGTATGTATTGTATACACACATATGCAGAGACAGAGAGGAGAGAGAGAGAGAGAGAGAGAGAGAGAGAGAGAGAGAGAGAGAGAGAGAGAGAGAACATAACTGTATAAATGGCACACGTTGCTTCTTTGAAGATCATAGGAAATAAGGAGGGAATCATTAAGTACCTAATATTTGCCAGTGTAAAGTAAACACTTTACAAATATAATTTCATTTGATTTTCACAACAATCCATAAATGTAGGTGCTGTTACTTGCCCCATTTTATAAATTAGAAAAATGAGGCCAATTCAAGTCACTTGCCCAGGGTCACCCAGCCTCCTGACTCCAGGTCCAGTGCTCTATTCACTGGGACTTCAAAGTCCATCAATTATAACCTGTTCATTTAATAGATGAGGAAACTTGAGCACATAGAATGTGGGTGCCTTTACCAGGTGAGCCACAGATGGTATATATCTGAGGTAGGATTTGATTCCAGGTCTTTGTGGTTCCAAATTCAGCTCTTTCTGTCTGAGAGAGCAATAACTTTCCCTTCTGTCTTTGTGTCCCTACCACCTAACACAGAATTGGACATCTTAAGTACTTAATACATACTTGTTTGCTGATTGCCCAAGGTCCCCCAAGTAGAGAGAGAGACAGAGGCAGGCTCCCAACCTCGGTATTCTGGTTTCAACCCCAGTGCCTTTTCTATTAAAGCCCACTGAGTCCTCAGTGCCTTAGGATTGATATATCTGACAAGAGAGGCAGCTCCATGACAGAGATGTCCTGGAGCTCCAGAATATGGTATAAACAGACCCTACCATCCCCTGAGTTAGAAGCTATCCAAAGTTCTGTTCCTTGAAGCTGGAAAGGTTTAAGGGAAGTCAGGGTGATGGTATACAGTAGGTGGAACACAACTTCTCACAGAGCCCCATTGGACCTGTGTTGCTCCTCAGTCACTAAAAAAGTGACTCCTTCCTCAAAGCAGTTAGGCAAGATCTATGTTCAGCCAAGGCCATGATTCTGGTGTTCCCATCAGCCTCTTTCCCCAATGTTTTGGGGAAGGTGACTGTAGAGCATAAGATCAGTGTTATTCTATAGCGAATACATCAAGCAGCATTTAGGAAGTCTTCCCCTAAGGGATTTATGATTCCTTTTCCCAGCTGCTTCTTTGCATTAGCTGATGTATTGGTAAGAGCCTTAAGCTTTGGTTCAATGGCTCATCTTTGTTTTCCTGGGAGATTGTGGTCCTTACATGTGAGTGTGAAGGAGAGAGGACACTAGTGTCTGTCCATGTGTGGTTTGCAGAGGAAAGATGAGGAACTGACCAGAGTGGGTCATGTTACTAGATATAGTGATTGCCAATGGGAAATGGCCCCAGATCATGCTAATTAGACTCTTAGAACCCAGCCATGACATTCACTTTGTCTCTATTATAAAAGGAAAAAATATTTGGGGAAAAAAGGCAGCTCTCTCTTAGAACTTACTTTGAAAGATTCCCTAAAAACATCTACTTCTGAAAAGTCAGACTTCAGACCACACTGTTCTGATGATCAGAAAGCCTAATGCCTCTAGTGAGCACTTCATTCACTAAGCTATGCTGCTTCATCCAACTCAGCCCATAGCTCTATTCTGAAGGGTGAGAGAGAGGAAGATAAGTGCCTGGGTCTAGAAAGTAACGTGCCATGCTCAGCACTAACTTATGCGAAAGTGGGGCAGTTTCTGCCTCCAGAAAGCTTACATTTTATTATTGGGAAACAACACCAATAGTACAGTGTGATTGGATTTTTGTTTTATTTTACCCAGGGCATCATTGGGTTGGGATGAAAGGAGGGAGGAAGGGTGTGATGAAGGGACCAAAGAAAATCTCACCTGCTGATTCAGAGCTAGACAGCACTTTCAAGATATACCTTGTCACATTTTGACCTGTTGCAACATGCCTGACTGAATTTGGAATTCAAATACCAGCTCTGATCGTAAGCTATGGAATCTTGAGCAAGATGCATCAGCACACTGGGCTTCACCTACTATCTGGAAAATGATATCGTTGAATTCAATGATTTCTAAGGACCTTTCCAACTTTAATCTTATAGTATTATCAATACAGCTAGGTGGCTCAGTAGATAGAGTGCCCACATTGGAGTTAGGAAGACTCATCTTCCTCAATTAAAATCTGATCTCATGTACTAGCTGTGTGAACTTGGGCAAGTCACTTAACCTTATTTGCCTCAGTTTCCTCATCTGTGAAATGAGCTGATGAATACAATGGCAAACCATTCCAGTATTTCTGTGAAGAAAATCCCAAATGAAGTCATGGACAATCAGACACGACTGCAAAACAAATATAATTATCATGTTGGGGTCATCAGGATTGCTAAAAATGGTATAGAATGGATTTCAGCCCTCAGGAAAGTGGCAACCTGGTCTCCTAGCTTATCCATTCTCTTTCATGTCCACCTTCATCCTTTATCTTCCTCCCATCCAGGTGGTACAGTAGAAAGAAAACTTGACCTGAAGTCAGGAACACTTGAGTTTAAATTTGGCCTCAGATATTTATTATCTGTGTGATTTTAGACGAGTCACTTCAACTATCTGCCTCTGTTTCCTGTGCTGTGAAATGTGAAATGAAATAATAGGACCTGGAGTCCTGGAGTTGTTGTCAAATCAGGATTACATGAGATTATACTTCTAAAGTACTTAGCATAGTATCTGGCATATCATAAGCTCTTAAGAAATGTTTATTTCCTTCCTTCCCCTTTCTCCCAACTTCCCTTTCTACCTCAGTCTCCTCATTTGTAAAATGAACTGGAGAAGGAAATGGCCAACCAAACAAATATCTTTGTCCAAGAAAACCCCAAATGGGATCACAAAGAATCCAACACAACTGAAAGAACAACAACAAAATGATAATTAATACATTAATAATGAACTAAGGCTGGCAGGATCCTTGACATATAAAATCTTATTTCATCCTTGTATCTCTGCTATGATTTAGGTGCTATTCATCTCCATTTTATTCATTTATTTATTTATTTGTTTGTTTATTTATTTATTTATTTATTTTGAGGGGAGAAGGCAAGGCAATTTAGGTTAAGTGACTCACCCAAGGTCACACAGCTAGTAAGTATGTCAAGTGTCTGAACGTGGATTTGAACTCAGGTCCCCCTGACTCCAGGACCAGTTCTCTATTCATTGCATCATCTAGCTGCCCCTCCATTTTATAGATGAAGAAAATAAGTCTCAAAGAAGTTACCAGGTTCCTACAGGTGCCTGAGGCAGAATTTGAATCCATATTTGCCTGGCTCCAGGCTCAGCACTCTCTCCACTAAGCTAGGTTGCCTCTGTGTTATTAATATTGTTGTGTATCCAGTTCAGCCCAGAGTTCTGCCCTGAAGGGTGAGAATGTCAAAGATAAGGAAGTGCATGGGTCTATAAAGCAAAAATTCTGCCAGCCACAGCGGATTGCCTTCCGAAGGAACAGCAGAATTAGTGAGTGATGAGGTTATTGGTGATGACAGATTTTTAGATTTTAATAAGTTGGCTGATGCAGTGGCACAAAGTCCCATCCACAAGATTAATTCAGATCAGCAGGGACAGCAGCATTTTCTTCCCAACCGCAAACTGGCTGAATCATGATAAAGACAAGGAAAGACTGCAGCAATCTAGTGCCGGGGCTTGGAGATGTAGGGTTGTCACCTGTTTGGATTTGGGTCCAATGGTAAAAAAAATTCAGTTTACAACCTGGAGAAACTTTTGCTCTGAATCAACAGGTACATACTCTTGCACTCTGGTTCAGTTTTTCCTGAGACCTTTGGGGTATGTAATGCATCACAATCTCTTCTCCAACCACTTTTTCTATGGAGGGACAGGAATCAGGGGCTGTATCTCCTCAATCACCACTGGGAAGAAACCACCGTCACTAGACCATTGACTCTCATTGATGGATGATGGTCGACCACAATAGCACAGAAGAGACTGTGGGCTAATGTGTCAAAGGAAGAAGGGGTGGCCACAGTACGTAAATATTCGATTGGAGTGAGAAACCTGGAAAACATAGTTATATTGAAAGAGATCTAGAGGTGAAAGTCAGCAGCAAATGAGATATAGTTATTTAATGTGGTTTGGAAACTATAAATGTCCAGATCTCTTTGGAGCTGCATATGGACTTGTCACAGTACATGGAAATAATAGCCTCACTCATTTTCCTTCCTGGTGTGAGACCAATGCATTCTGAAATATGCCGTTTTGACCTAGGGAGCTCTCACATAAGGAAGACATATACTTTTGAAGAATTTTAAAGAATAGTAACAAGGCTACTGGTAATCAGAACTGTCTTTAAGGGAGGGCAAGGCTGGTCAAACAGCCACCTGTACCCTCTGTGGAAAAGTGGCACTACCACTGAATCTGTACACAGATTGGAAGATGGTAACACTAATAATGAAGATAATGAGGATCATTTAGTGATGGCTGGAATAGTTGTACTGATCCCATCTCAAGGATCATTAGGGAAATAATAGTAATAACAATAATAATAATCACATTCATATAACACTTTAATTTTTTTTTTTTGCTTTATAGATGTTAACTCTTAGGGAAGAAAGTACATTCTAAAATTTTCTTTACAAATCAAAAGCTGGAATTAGCCAGGTTTTGAGAAGATGTAGAGATCGTGGCAAATGCAATTTTATCCCCAGAAGGTAGTATATAGAGCACTGGACCTCGAGTCAGGTTTTAAGTCCTGCCTCTAACACTAGGAAAGTAACTTCACTTCAGAGCCTCAGTTTCCATATCTGTAAAATGACGATGATAATATTTAAGCAAGACATTACATTCATTAACCAAGATCCAATGAAACTGGACTCCTCAGCTGACCTTTTTTTCTAATCAGTTTAGGAGGAAAAGATCAATGCCTTCCTTCTATTGATTATCTCAATTTGACCCTGTATATATCTTGTATGTGTATATATATATATATATATATATATATATATATATATATATATATATATATATATGTTGCTTACATGTCACCACACCTATTAGATGTGAGGTCCTTGAGGGCAGAGGCCATTTTTGGTCCATTTTTTAATATTCTCAACACTTTAACACAACACCTGACACATGGTAGGTGTTTCATTGTTGACTTGGCTTGAGATGATGATGATAATGATATTTAGCATTTATATCAGTGGTTCTCAACCTTCCTAATGCCATGACCCTTTACTACAGTTCCTCATGTTGTGGTGACCCCCAACCATAACATTATTTTCATTGCTACTTCATAACTGTAATTTTTCTACTGTTATGAATTATAATTAAATATCCGATATGCAGGATGTATTTAAATTGAACATAACCCACAGGTTGAGAATCGCCAATCTATATAATGTTTGAATGTTGGCAATGTGCTTTAGAAATATTATCTTATTTCATTTTACAATAACCCTGTTTGATATGGACTATTACTGGCCCCATCTTGTCATGAAGAAACTGAGGCAGACAGGTTAAATGACTTGCCTAGTGTCATAGAGCTGGCAAGAGTTTGAGTCTATATTTGAACTCAGATCTAATTCTAAATTCTGTGTGCTATCTGGGCACCACCTTTTGTTGTTATTGAATTATTTTAGTCATGTCTGATTCTGTGAACCCATTTAGGATTTTCTTGGCAAAGATACTGGAATGGTTTCCTTCTACAGCTTATTTTGCAGATGAGGAAACTGAGGCAAACAGGGTTAAGTGACTTGTCCAAGGTCACACAGCTAGGAAGTGTCTGAGGCCAGATTTGAACTGAGGAAGATGAGTCTTCCTGACTCCAGGCCTGTGCTCTATCTACTGTGCCACCTAGTTGTTACCAAATGCTGTTCTAATTATTCTTTTAACATGTGCTATGATTCTCTTAGGCTTAGCACTTCTGTTTTGTGAATAGGAAAAAAAACCCTGCCAATCCCATACCTAATTTAAATTGAGCATTTGGCTTCTCTTTTACTTTATTCTTTAGAGAGACTCAAATAGAAGTCTCTGAAACTATAATTAGCATTGTCCTTGGGATGCTGGGTGATGAATTTGTCACTGAGTTGATAAATGTGAAAATGGGAAGCCTAATCCCCCTTATTAAAGGTGGGTCTTTCCTAGGAATGAACCAGTCACAACAGTTTAGGACATCAGACCTGTGAGTCCCAGCCAAGTGGTGTGTCCATGGTAGACCTACATGAGTCTGTGTTGTCCCATCTGTAGTATGTAAGCTCCTTGAGGGCAGGAACTATTTCCTGGTTTTGTACCCCCAACATCTAGCTCACTACTTGGCACGGATTAGCTCTTAACTGTTTACTGATTGCAGCTTTAAATCTTTTGTCCTATAAGCTTAATAATTAGTAGATCTAATCTATTGATAAGGATTTAGCTTTATGGCAAATGAAAATTTGGAACAGAGGCACACAGAACTCTTAAATGGGGGTAGGCATGAGAGGTGCACAGTATTGTGCTGGAGCCAGAATCTTACCAGCTAGAGCACTGAATGTTTAATTTTTAGTTTGAGCCTTTATATCTCAGAAACTGGCAAATGCCACAGATCAGGGCTTGGTTTAATGTCCTGTTGATTGATTGAACTTAAGACAGTTATGAGAAAATGTTAACAATGAAGATTAAACTTAAAAAGTGTGTTGTATGTTCATTACCCCCTATCCTAGCTGAGTGTAAAACATTTATTAGCATACCACTGATATACATTAGAAAATGAGGGAACATTTTGGATGCAGATGAGAAGCATCAAGAATGGAACAGTGACAGAGACATTGATGTTGGTGTCAATCTGGTAGCTAAGTCGTTTTGAGCTATGAGACAGAGGGAGATTGGGAATACCTATCCGGTGGCTGAGCTATTTGCAAATGTTGGTCAAACCTATTGTCCATGGCCAGTATAAACAACCATGTGAATGGCAAAGCACCAATTGCTCCCATTGTACCATAGTTTAGATGGACCCCTGGCTAGATAATCGGAATCAGAATTTGTGGTTCTGATTTGCAGTCACAAGACATACACAGTCTTAGCTTTGGGGTCTCTGGTTGTCTCTGTCCTTGGACCATAAAATGCTAGAGTTTCATGCCTGTGCAAATGGAGAGACCATCAGCATTTGTAATGGTTAAAATGAGTCTGGACCAAATGTTGAAAGATGTATTGTCAGGAGCAGCCATGCACCGGACCCTGGGGATGAACGAGATTGCCCTTATAGATCTTTCCTATTCCAAACTTCTTCAAATTTGCCCATTTCAAACATGCTCCGTTTATTCCAAATGAATAGTAAAAACTTAGCTCAGCCCCATATAGTCTAAACATTCATGCAAAGCATATTTGAGCTTCTTTGAACTACAGCACTAAGAAAATTTGGAAGCAAACCCCCAAAAGCTTCAAGTCACCTTGACCTGGGCTGTAGCACCTGGCAGGAGAGCAGCTGAGATAATACATGGTGTCACTTGAGGAGGAATAGTTTCATATCTCTCTGAAATTCCATTTTTGTTTGCTTATTACTATCATTGTCATTTATTTTTCTTGTGCCCTTTCTGAGAGAAAAAGGAGTGCTATCTCCCTCTGGAATGGAGAGCAACCTGAAAGGGGAAATAGAATTATTTTCTTTGCTAAGTATTCAGCTCTCAGCCTTGTCTTAAACCCAAATTCATAGGATTATGGTATTTAGACTGAAAAGGCCCTTAGGCATCCTTTAATTAAGTCCCCTCATTTTACACATGAGGAAACTGAGGCCCAGATTGATGATAGTACTTGCTAAAAGTCACAGAGATCTTGGGTGTATCAGAGCTGGGATTTGAATCTAGGTCTTCCTCTGGACTCCAAATCTTTTATTCTTTACATTAAAGTGCTCAGCACTTTAG
The DNA here is from genome assembly GCA_028646575.1 of Pseudocheirus occidentalis. NCBI lineage: Eukaryota > Metazoa > Chordata > Mammalia > Diprotodontia > Pseudocheiridae > Pseudocheirus > Pseudocheirus occidentalis. The sequence continues at coordinate 46,143,424 of CM053593.1, forward strand.
TCTAATCTAATGATTATTAAACTTATGTGGTTTTATCTTTTTGAAAGAATTTTACATTGACATTCCACTTGATCATCACAATGACTGTCTGGTGAGTAGGTCCATTGGACAGATGAGAAAACTTGTCCAGACTGTTAACTTCCCGAGTCACCTACCTCAGATCATATGGACAGTCTCACTCGCCTCTACAACCCGGTCCACCCGGTCGGGATATTCTCGGATTAGACGGACAGAATAGTCAGACACCTTGGTGGAGTAGTATAGGTCTCTTTATTCTATCCTATTGTGTGCCCTATCTCTATGTGTGCCGTGCCTCCTTGTGCACCTGTCCTGCGCTCTCCCATGCTCCTCTGCCTTATATAGACTGTCCGTCTTCCCCTCGTCATGTGCCTCAGTAACAGTATTCTGATAGGGGGGAGAGCTCCTCCGCTTATTGGCGCATACACTTTGCCACCTATGACCTTTTATTCTCCAAGACCCCGGTACCCGTGGGACACGGGACAGAGAGTGCTTGGTAAACAGGAAATATGGTCACGGGGGGGGGGGGGGGGGTGCAAACGCATGGATGCCTCTTGGACCCGCCTCAGGTCTTCCTGTTTATGAGGACACACTGACCGAGTTCAGACCTCTAGTCATTCAAGGCTTAAAGTGGCCCTTACAATAACTGACCAAAAGAAACTAAATGACTTGAGAAGAGGTCACACAGTTGCTTTGTGTCAGAGTAAGAGAAAGAGCCCTGATTTCTTGATCCCTTGACATTATTTCCAGTGCAGGATAAAGTTTTGTCAAGTGCTCACATTCTAGCTACCCACCTTTGAAATTTCCTAGTTGACTGATTCATTTCATCAGCTACTTTTGATAGATATCAGGGGACCGGGAAACATTGGCCTGTCTCTGGTCACGTGGCAGATCCCAGGGTACCTGGAATTAACTTTAGAGGGCTCCTCACTACTCAGGATGTCCTCCCTCAACTCTGACTTGAGGGAAGTTCTGTACTCTTCCAGCACCTTAGCTTGCAAAACCAATTAGCTCAAACTAGTTGCTATTTGGACTGGCTAATTAAATTAGCTATTGTTACTTTGCTGATAAGGTCAATTTGGAGAAGGGAAGAGGCCAACGTTGCCCAAACTAGACATGACAACTCTCTCAGTGGAATCTGATAATAGGAACACTCAGAAAGCTGCCTCCTTGAGCCTGCTGAGATGAACCTAAGAGTTTCTGGTAGGTTTTCCTCATTCTATGTACCCTAAACTTCAGAGCTCCCTGGCACAGAGATGAATGGACTTCACTGGACTCCAGTTTTCCAGACTTGAATTCAGTCTCTCTTGCTCATTGAACCTCCTATGGATTTGTTGTGAATAATAATTGTAGGCTATATATATGATATCTGTGAGTAGATATACACTTATATGTGGATGAATATGTATATTCTACCCAAATACATATCTGTACCTATATATACATACATATATACGTATATGTGTATGCGTGTGTATGTGTGTGTATATACTTTTGTGCCTGTGACATACTGGGATAGGAGGAGAAGTTGGGATACCCGGTTTTTTTTTTTACTGCTCCTTTAGACTTTCTCCTCAATTGTCATAATTTCACAGCCTCCCTTCCTTAAATGTTTATTCTATCCATATGTCACACTATCCAAACCCTGGTTTTTCCTGTTTACTAATTTCAGGTCATTCTCCCTTCTATTCCCAAGCTAAATAAGGAATTAATTATAATTTATAAAAATAAGAGAAATTGGGCAGCTAGGTGTCATAGCCAATTGAACACTGGCCCTGGAGTCAGGAGGACCTGAGTTCAAATTTGACCTCAGACACTTAACATGTATTAGCTGTGTGACCTTGGACAAGTCACCCAACCTCAATTGCCCTGCCTTCCCCCTGAAAAAAGCAAAAAAGAGAGAAAGAGAGAGAGAGAGAGAGAGAGAGAGAGAGAGAGAGAATAAATGATACACTTCAACTGATAAATGGTCATTGAAGGCAATTTTATTTTTTTTAAATATTTTTTATTTGTTTTCTTGTTTACATCATTCATTTTCATTACATTTTTGAATTACAAATTTTCTCCCCATCTTGCCCCTGCCCCAACCCCAAAACAGCAATCCCACTGTAAAGCCACTCCCCTGCTCTGCTCTCTTACTCTCTGGTAGGGCAGTGAAGGTCTCCCTATCCCAGCCCCTATATATCTTAATTCCTAGTTGCAGGTATTGCAGAACTTTAAATTCTAAATGCTTTCCATTCCTCCCTTGTCACTCACCCCCACTGGAAGGACAATCAATTCAATATAGGCTGTGGATGTGTGATTATACAGGATATCTTCATAGTGGACATATTGTGACAGTGATCATCTGTCTCTCCTTCCTATCCCTCCCCCACTCCTGTTCTCTACTCTGTCCCTGTCCCTTTACTGAAGTGTGTGCTTCCAGCATCCCTCCCCCAGACCCTGCCCTCCCCTTGGTCATCCCCC
>CM053593.1:46146407-46193150 GCA_028646575.1 Pseudocheirus occidentalis
ATGTATAGCTTCTAAGCATTCTTCAACTGTCTTGGAAGCATTTGGGTGGGAATTCTGAGTTCTGGGCTGTCTTCTGCCTGTTCCATGCTTTGATCCTTTTTGTCCACAAAAAAGGATTCTAGAGTTTTATTGCAGTTCTTATTTTGCTTCCTTTTCCTCATGTTGTTCAGTCAATTAATTGGTTGGTTTTTTTTAGCTCTGTGAAACTCTGCTTCCAAGGGGGAAAGCTCTGTTCCAAATCACTGGGGTTTTCCCAGCTGCTGGAGCATTTAGGGGGGTGTTGCAAGTCCCCCCAGCTTTGGCTTGCTGAAAGCGCACCCCAGGACCACCACCCAAGACTACGATCCGGATCCAGGCCGCTCAATGCAAGAGCACTTGGCCCTGAGCAATCGACACAGCCCCCCTGCAGGGACCACAGGCCAGGGGCTCTGAAGCAGCCCAGTGGGGGCATCTGCCAGTTAGAGCTATTTCTGCCCTTCCCCCACTGCTTCCTTGCCCCGGGGGTAGATTGGTCGAACTGCTTTTCCTCTCCCAAATTTAGCTTGAAAGCTTCATTCACTTTCACTGACCTTTAATCCTGGCTTATATAGTTTGCTCCAGGTGCTTTAGATCTTCTCTGAAGTAGACTCACGCTGTGGCTTGGGAGACTCAGCTCCTCCAGGCTGCCCCGGAGCCTGGCCACATGGTGGTTTCAGGCTGGGCTGGTGTCAGCTCCCAGCCTGGGATGAGCCCCTCCAGCCAGCTGCCTTTCTCTAATCCCTGTTTTTCACACCTTTCTTTAATCCCTATTTTTCACACCTTGGTAGATGTGGAGGTGCTGGAGGCTGCAGATCTTCTCTCTTATAGACTGGCTGCAGCTCAGCTTGGCCCCTTCCTACCTCCCCGGGGCCTGGCCGTGGTTTCAGTTTTAAGCTGGGCCTCCCTCGGCTTGCGTCCTGCCGCCATGATCCCCTGCTGCTGAGCTGTCTTTCACGAGAGATGTGCTTTCTATATTTTTTGAGTTTGAGAGTCCTAGAATTTGTCCAGTGTCATATTTTTATGGGTGTTTAGGGTGGCTGCATGGGAGCTGTGGGACACTGCTGCTTCTATGCCACCATCCGTAAACCCATTTCTTAAAAACGAGAAGGCAATTTTCTTTACTTTTTTTGGGGGGGGGAGGGCAGTTGGGGTTAAGTGACTTGCCCAAGGTCACACGGCTAGTTTTTTTGTGTTAAGTGTCTGAGGCCGGATTTGAACCCAGGTACTCCTGACTCCAGGGCTGGTGCTCTATTCACTGTGCCACCTAGCCACCCTGAGAAGGCAATTTTCAAAGGAAGAAATTCAATCTCCAAAGCACTAATAATTAGAAAAATGAACATTTCAAGCAACATATTAGTTTTCCTGTCATAACCATCATGTCAGCAAAATTGATAAAAAATATTGACAAAAAACAAATATGCTGGAAGGTTGATAGGAAGACAGGACATACTAATGCATTGTTATTGGAGCTGTGAATTACTTGGATCATTCTAGAAAATAATTTGGACCTATGTCTCCCCAAAGTTACTAAACTTTATAACCTCTTGGCCAACAATAGCAGTATTGTACCTATACCCCTAAAGAGATCAAAGGAAGATGAAAAGACATATGTACAAAAATATTTATACTATTTCAGTTAACTAGGCTGCTGTCTTATTCCCCCACTACATAATTCTCACTGAGAGCACAAACTGTGTCTTTTGTGAGCTTTGTATCTTTCCCAGTATTTGGGCCAATTCTCTGTTTAGAATAATAGAACCTTAATTTTTTTTAGCTACCACAAATCCCCAAGTGTAGATAATGAGGCATATCCCCAAATATATTTGGAGGTCTGCTCTCTACCCCAATGTCAAATGCACTCGGGGACTTTAATATACATGTTGATGCATCTCAAATATTATGGCCTACCAAAGCACTGGCCCCTCTCCCCCAGTTCAGTGCCTGCCATATCTGATCTACCTTGGAGAAGATAAAAATATTAAAACCTTATATAAAACATCTCACTCTAGCATGAGCTTGTTTATAAAGAAGGATAAATCAAATTCACCTAAATTCAGACAGACGTCAATACCAGCAGATAAGACTGATGACAGAACTCAAACCATGTCATCTGAGGATCAATGGCAGGAATTGGGGCTGTTTAACCCAAGGAAGAAAAGACTCAGGGAGTGCTTGCTTAAGTTCTTCAGTTATTTAAAAGGTTGTCATATGGATGGAGGAATGCACTTATTCTTGGCCAGAGAGGGCACAATAAAGTGGAAATCAAAGGCAGACAAATTTGATCTCAATAAAAGGAAGAACTTCCTATTGAATAATTGAATGGGTAAAAAAAGCATTCATTGGGCACTTACTACTACCTTATAACATATAGGCTTGCTATATTAGATATTTAGGGAGATTACAGAATAATGAAAATGTAAAAATCATAAAATCTCAAAGTTTTAAGGAACCTTTTCCCATTATTCTGTAATCTCCCTAAATATCTAATATAGCAAGCCAATAAGATTTATCTCTTGTCCTCAACACCACTAATATTCTAATAGTCTTCCCCTTTCTCCTGTGCAGAGCTATCATTAAACTTGGGGTTACCAGTGATCTACATTTGCTAATTTTACAAGCCTGCCAGTTGTTAATAAGTGGAAATAAATCCATATAATTTTGTCTATTTGAATAAAAAAAATGCAGGAGATCAAGGAAATAAGATGTAAGTAGCATTTCTACCACTCAGAGGCAGTGGGAAGATAACATAAAGGACCCTGGACTTGGAGTGAGGACCTCATTTAGAATTCTGACTCTGCTATTCACTACTCTTACCACAGGCAAACCAGAACTTCAGTTACCTCATCTGTAAAGTGGGGATGATAATATAGCATCCATCACACAGGGTTATGTTCAGGATCAAATTCGTCCATTTGTAATCTGAAGTCTTAGTTACAAAAGATGTAATCAGTGCAATGTATGATAGGAAGAGAAAATTGTCTGCTCACATAGTCAGGATGCTGGGTGACAGATGGATCAGTGGTCTGCTGCTAGCCTCTCAACATCATAATAAAGTGAGGAAGGTTTTCAATACCTTGGGTGGACCCTCTATCATAAACTTATTGGAGGAATGTACAAGAGTCACACAGGATGGGTAATCACAGATGTGTTCTGTTATTGTTCAGTATTCCCAAATCAGAGAGATCATAGATCCTTTGAATTACTATTTGATCATTGGGGATAGGTTAAACAAACTGAGAATGTTAAACGAACTTAGTCTTTATGGGGTGAGGAAATCTCTTGGGGCTCAAAGAGCTAAGAGGGAAAGGAAGAAATCCAGTAAAAAAAAATTATAGGCTGAAAACACATGTCCCACAAACTTTTAGTATTCAGAAGTATATGTCCAAGTGAATAGAATCATAGATTCAGACCTAGAAAAGACCATAGGGAATCCATTTAATCCAACCCCTCATTTTTCAGATGAGGGAACTGAGGTCCAGAGAATTTAGGTAACTTGCCAACTCATAGTAAGCATGAGGAGGGGATGTGAACCCATTTTAGTCAGTGGTTTTTCCATTGTATCTTTCCTCCATTAAAACTTTAGCCAATTGACCTGTGGCATCACAGGATGTTACCAGGGTCCAATTCTCCATTAGCCATGTCCTCCTAGAAAATATTCTGTGCCCTCGAATCATGGAAATAACTCATCCTTATAGGCAGAGGTTATACCTAACTGGTCATATGGATATTTTTATTGTACCCAGTACAATCATTGGCACACAGTAGGTACTCAGAAAATATATTTTGATTGGGAAATTAAATGCCATTTGCCAGGCTAAGTTAAATTTGCAAATACATGAGATCAGAAATGAAGAAATCTGATTCTACTAGTCATGGGTTCTCTCACATTCCCTACATATCAAATGGGGACAGTTATCGCTCTTTCTCTTTCCTCTGTGACTGAGAATACGATGAGGAGTCATGTCCTGACAGCCCCCTGAGCTTCTCAGAGACAAGTGCTAAATAAATCTGAGACACCATTATTAACATTTGAAAAAGTAATTTCTCTGAAAATTGCTTTTTATTAAGGCTAGGATATATATATGCTTCCCTGAAAGGCAAGACAATCTGAAAAATATATTTTTCACTCACCCCTCTCACCCCTCATTGCCCCATGACAGGACTGCAGTGTGGAATTTCCATCATTAACCCTTGCATTTTCTTTTTGTAAGAAATTTCCAACACATCTGTGCAAGAACTTTGAATCACTCCCACCTGAAGTTTGACACATTTTCTTTTGTATGTTTTAACCACAGAATTCTCTTTCCTTATTTTTCAGAATAGGACAACTTTGCTTGACAGTATACAAATGAAAACAAATTATAGTCAACTCTCAATTATTCAGTGGTTGATTATTCACTGGGTGCATCATTCAGTCCCTTTACTTTTTTTCTCCCTTTTCCTACAGGGACCCTTGGCTACTCATCAGATGCTTTTCCATGGAGTAATCCAGGGAAATAAAAACTGGAATTAGTCAACTTTGTTCTATATAGTCATAGCTCTGCTCGATGGTTTGGTTGGGGGACGAAAAAAAAATCGTGGGCTAAAATGAAGTTTTCGTTCTTGATCAAAAAGTTAAAAGGACTAAAAAGTATAAAAGTGATTTCTAATTCTCTTTCCTTCTTCTTCTTCTTCTTCTTCTTCTTCTTCTTCTTCTTTTCTCTCTCTCTCTCTCTCTCTCTCTCTCTCTCTCTCTCTCTCTCTCTCTCTCTCTCTCTCTCTTTCTCTCATCAGTCATGTTATCTGTGTGGCTGTCTAGCCCCAATGCAGTCAGGAATCTCCCAAAGATGGTTGTGTGGCAAAAGCATGACAGATTTAAAGTCAGAAGCTGCATTCAAATCCTCATTCTTCCACTCACATGCATGATGGTAGGTAAATCACATGACCCTTAGGTCCTCAATTTCCTCATCTGGAAAATCAAGGGATAGATCTAGATATTCTTTAGGTGCCCTTTTGCTATGGAAATCTATGGTCCTTTGAGGTAGTATTTATGGAGTTCCTATGTGTCCAGTATTACTTGGACAGGGAACTAGAGAGAAGGGGTAAAAGACATATTAGAGGTAATTCCTGTTCTGGCAAAGTCATCTGAGGAAATAAAACTTATGCAATGAAAAAATAACTAATAACAATCCAATAAACATTATTTATTAACTACCTACTGTATGCATGCAGCAATATCTTATATGTCAGTTAAAATACAAATGTTACAAGAGAGTGTCTAGATGTCCAGATGAGGACTATCAAAATTATAAATAATCATAATATAAAGGAATAAATGACAAATGGATGAATAAATAAAAAACATTTACTAAATGTTTGTCATATGCAGAGCATTGTGCTAAGCAGATATGCAAAAGCATATTCCACGCTTTCAAGGAACTCACATTCTAATATGGGATGACTACATAGATAGGAAGTTTTAGCTAAAAGTCAGATAGAAAGGTTCTATGTCCTTAGAGTACAGAAGTAGAGCAGATGTTAATGTATCTTCCTTAATGTCATTTCCATTATTAATGAAACCATATTTGCTTTGGATGTTGACAGAACCAAAGACTTTGGGTGGTGAGAATTTTCCATTATTTGTCTTCAGTAGCTGTGCTGTTTAGAAAGTAAGGATGCCCACAGCTGTTAAGTTAGTTGATAGGATGTATCTTCAAAAATGTTGTTCCTTGGGATAATGGTTATGTTGGATAGGTATGATAATGGATAGGTTGGAAGTAGGACTGATGTTTGGGGGGTACTGTACTTCCCAGGGCTCTTAGGCTCAATCTTTCAGGGTGTCTCCACCAAGCACTGAGAGGAGGTGATAGTTGAGATTAGTTAATATGACAAATGTTAGAGAGGATGTGGACAAATTGGGAAACTGATGTACTATTGGAATTGTGAGCTGAGTTCAACCATTTTGGAGAACAGTTTAGAACTATTCCCAAAGAACTATAAAACCATGTATGTTTTTGACCTGGCAATACTATTACTAGATCTCTTTCTCAAAGAGACTAAAGAAAAAGGAAAAACAAGACCTATATGTACAAAAATAATTCTAGCAGCTCTTTTTGTGGTGGCAAAGAATTGGAAATTTAGGAGATGACCATCACTTGGGGAATGACTGTCCAAGTTGTGGTATATGATTGTGATAGAATACTACTTTGCTATAAAAATTGCTAAGCCAGGATGCTTTCAGAAAAACCTGGAAAGACTGGTGCAGTGTAAAGTGAGCAGAACCAGGAGAATATTCAACACAGTAACAGAAATATTGTAGTTCAATGATCAACTGCAAATGATTTAGCTATTCTTAGCAATACAATGATCTAAGACTATTGTGAATGACATATAATGAAAAATGCCATCCACCTCCAGAGAAAGAACTGATAAAGTCTGAATACTGATCAAAGCACACAATTTTTAAACTTTATTTTTCTTAGTTTTTTTGGTCTGTTTCTTTCACAACATGGCTAACACAGAAATATGTTTTACATAACTCCATATATATAATCTATATCAAATTGCTTGACTTCTCAGGGCTGGGGAGGTAGGTGATGGAGAAAGAGAATTTGGAACTCAGATTTTTTTTAAAAAGGTGAATGTCAATAATTTTTATATGTAATTAAGAAAAGAAAAGAATATTCTTTAAAAAAAGTGGTGTCTGGCCACAGCTTAATTTAAGTACTTATTTTATAGTATGACCTTGCTAGCATAGCAGGAAGCATAGCAAAAAGGCCAGATGAGTGGTATAGACCACTGCTAACTTGAAGCTCAAAGGATCATTATAAACTGTGCTGGTTGTGATACAGCTTCCCAGAAGCCATTCCACATATCACTTGCCACAGATGTGGCAGACTAACTCTTTGGTTTCACAATAGTTTATACCTAGTAGATAACTGAACTGAGGAATGGTGTGGAAGTCAAACCAATCTTCAAGGGATTGGTTGAAGGAATTGGGGATGTTTAAACCAAAGAAGAGAAGACTTTCTCCATTCCTTTCTCTCTTCCTTGCTTTAACTTCCCCATTACTTCCTCTCTTCCTCTTTCTTACTTTCTCTTCCTTCTCTTCTTTCTTCTTCCCTCCATGCCTCCGCTCTTCCTTTTTTCCTTCCCTTTCCTTCCTCCTTCCCTTTGTTCCCTCCCTTCCTTCCTTCCTTCCTTCCTTCTTTCCTTCTCTCTGTCTCTGAGTATGTGTGTGTATGTCTCTCTGTCTCTGTCTCTCTCCACCTGAAAACAATGAGGGAGAGAAGAGAACAGACTCTGCAAATATAGGCCCCTAAATTGACTGGAGTTACCTGGAGACCAGCTCCATTTTTGTCATCTGTTACTGAACAGGCATCAGAAAAAAAGAGCTTCTATTAGTGAAGCAAATGTAGGGAAACTTGATGTACACAAACTGATTTACTGTTTTTGGTCTTATTCAGTAAGTAGGGGCAGGTGTAGGTAAGGAGCTAAGCATTTATATACTGCATACTATGTGCCAGGTACTGGGCTAAGTTTCTGTTGTTGTTGTTGTTTGTTTTTAATAATATCTCATTTGTTTTTCACATCAACTCTTGGAGGTAGGTGCTCTTAGTAAGGCTTCTCGTCTAAAATGAACTTTGTTTTCCTAAAGAAGAATACATGCCTTACACCTTTCCTAACTTTTTATCATCTAGTTTCAGGCAGAGAATTCAAAATCATGGGAAATTCCAGAAATGAAAAAGCATTTTAAAAATGATTCCTCCTGGGCATATGGGGCAGAATAGGGAGAGAGATGGCATCCTTTGGAAGTCATTGAAATTCCATTGATTTCAAAGATGGAGATTTTTTCCTAATATCAGTGACTGGTTGTCCAGCTAAGATCCTCGTCTGACTGGTGTGAGACATGTGCCACTGGACAGCCTAGAAACAAAGAAGTTGTGGCCATACCATGATGGCCAGTTTGCCCTGGGAAAACATTGGAAAACAAAATGAAGGAAGCAGAAATGCAAAAGAACTCTAAAATATTGGATTACATTTTCAGTGTATTTTATACTTTTTGAAACACTCTCCAAGGCATCACCTAGTGGCCACTAGGTGGCACAGAGGATAGAGAGTTGCTCCTGGAGTCAGGAAGACCTGTATTCAAATTTGACCTAAATTACTTTTGTCGTTTAGGAAGTTCTAAAGAACTGTCAGCCTGCCATTACCGGGAAGCACCTCTCAAAGTGGCATCTGTAAGGCAATACTATGACTGATGAGTGAATTGGATTTAAGTGAAGAAGGGCTGTGAAAAGCCACTTGCCTCATTTTCTCCTCTGGAATCATCTGGGTCCAATGACATGATATGGATTGGGACAACTGGAGATGGCCCAAGACACAGTGGGAGGCCTTGGCTTTTTTGAGCTAAGGTATTTCCCAGGTCTCAGTTTGACTGAGGCAATGCCCATATAGTGATGAAGGCTAGGTAAAAACAAGGCAAAGAATGGCCTTTTTTGCCTAGTCAAAAAATTAAAATCAATCTGGGAAATACCCTCAGGGTTTCTGCCCAAAACAGAAAAAATTGCTATTTATAGTCACTCTGAGCCATTAGAAACCAAGACAACTGATAGTCTTGTAGGAAGATCGATGCTTTCACTGATGAAGAAATAGCACCCAAAAACCCACACAAGGTTGTTCTTCTGAAATATGAGGCAGAAATTCAGGCTAGGAAAAAAGGAAGGAAATAGCATTGATTTAGGCCTCACTACGTGCCCAGTTTTGTGCAACGTGGGTCAGGACCAAAGATCATGTCACTAAGAATTGCCTTTTAAAAACAAAACAAGGTCTTGGGAATATCTAACTCAGCATTAGAATATTTTAGGAAGAGAAGATCTTGGGAATATCTAGCCTACCATTTGTAATAAGAATATTTTGGATTTTGTTAATTGGGTGGGGTGACTGTTATTAAAGAACTATCAACCTGCCATTATCTGGGAGCACTTCTAACCATTCTCCTTTAGCAGACATGTTGAGGAGGCTTGAATGGCCCTAAAGAGATGCACCCCAAAGTTAGTAGCAAGGAATAATACCCTGCAGAGACACTGTACGCAGCAGCTGCCAGAGCACAATAGAGCTATTTTTGAATGTCTGTAGATCACTATTCTAGAATTCCATATGATCTTCTTGTTTATTGACTAATTGGTGTGCAAAGCTTTTGACTTTATTGACTAATTGGTGGGTAAGCTAAATCTATTTTTACATGCCATTAAATGTGTGTTGATTGAATAATTGATTGATACCATTAGAGAAACTGTAGTTGTTCTTTAGTGTCCTGGGAGGCTGGATTTTCTAGTACCTAAATTTGACTGCCAGAATCTGTCTGGTGTGTCCAGCTTCTGAACTATCCCAGTCTAAGCCTCCTAGCCATATTTAACCACTCCTTGAGATGTCAGTCACTGGATTCTATTTCACAAGGAAGATTGTAAAAGACAGGAAGTCTGAAACAAGATTTACCTCAGTTTCAAATTCTCCTGAACTTCTACGTGTTGCCTGGTTTTGGTTTCCTGTCTGACTAATTACCTTAGACCCTTTGCTTTGTCTTGGCCCCTGCTTTCTAAGTAATACTTTGTTGGTAACTGCTTACCTGGCATTGACTCATTACTTACCTGTGACTTACCACTATATCCTGACATCCTGTTTCTGTGTATTTATTGGTATAGATCATCTTCTTGACCTAGTGCTTTATTCCAACCTCTGCTTGGGCTCTCTAGGTCCTGGCTTGCATTTTTGTCTTACCAATCCACTGACTCCCAATGTCCAGTGTGATGGAGATGCTGCCCAATAGATAAGGTTTGACAAACCCAGCTGAGTTGACTAAATTCCATGGTCTCAGGTAGATTTACAAGGAACATACAAGCCTAGCCCAAGGAAAAGTATAATATAGACTTTATAAAACTGTGAAGCATTACTGAGTACCCAATCCCGTCTCTCTGTCTCTAAAACTCCTCTTATATACATACTGGGCTCCTGTCTCAGCTAATCGCCTTCTTCCACATCAACAGGGGACTTCACACCCTCTGAACAGGGGGCAAAGTTCACACCTTCCATGTTTAGCCCTAAGTTACTAAGTGCTAAGCATCTGCTAAATTAATTGCTGTTACACTTGTCTAAGGTCACACAGCTGGTAAGTATTAAGTGTCTGAAGTCAGATTTGAACTTAGGTCCTCCTGACTCCAGGAGCCATGTTCTATTCACTTTACCACCTAACTACCCCAGTGTTTCTAATTCTATAGTTAACCAGTCCACACTGGTGTACTTGCAGTGATTATCAGTGAATAACAATTAGTCAGGCAGAAGTAACTTTTTGCAAGGACCATTTACTAAAGTGGTCTAGTAAGAACAGTTGGTACAAACAACCCCCAACTGTCTGTGACACACTTTTTCATGAGTACCTATAGAATACAGGGAACAGTGGGCTCAAGCTTAAGATACACATGCCCTGTTGCTGTTCCATCTTGATAGTGACTCTGATAACACTGGTTTTAATAACAGTTCCTTCTATTTTATTGCGCCTGAGTTTCTAGTTGTCTTTTCTTTTGGTCCTGGGTTGGAAGCAGTCACTTATGTGAGTTTTTCATTGGATTTCTTCATAATTATTGGTCTCATGTGAACTTGTAGGAACTTTGCTGGAGTAGGAATATGGGAACTGGGTTGTTTATCACTGGTTTATGCAGTCATCTTGGCCAGAAGTCTCATTACATTTATATTAAACTGCATTCTGCTTGCCTTTAAGTTGTCATCCTCATCATCAATTACCATCACCATGATCATCAAAACATTAAGAATCTAACTGTGCAAGTTGGTAGGCTAGGTGCTATTCAGCATGAGATAGACGGATGTAATCCCTCATCTCTAAGAGCTTAAAAATGGTGCAAAATATGTCAAATATATCATCCGTGATAGGAATAATAATATTACCAGCATTGATAAGAACGAATATAATTATACACCGTTATATATCAAGGTGATTTCTTTATCACAACCCTCTGTGGGAAGTAGTACAAATATTATTAGTTTCGTTTTACAGATGAGGAAGCTGGAACTCTAAAAGATTAAGCAGATTGCTGGTGGTCACTCAGTCATTCAATTGATATTAATTAGGTTCCTATTACATGCCAGGAGAAAGGCAAAAGACAGACTCTTTCTTTAAGCGTCTCACATGCAAACTATACACAAAAAAGATATAGACAGGATAAATTGGGCGGTAATCAACAGAGGGAAGGCTCTAGCATTAAAGAGGATCATGAAAAGATTCTTAGAGAAGGCAGGACTTTAGCTGAGTATCTAAGGAATGTAGGAAGGGCACATAAAGAAATAGCTAAGGGGCGGCTAGGTGGTGCAGTGAATAGAGCACCGGCCCTGGAGTCAGGAGGACCTGAATTCAAATCCGGCCTCAGACACTTAACACAAAAAAATCTAGCCGTGTGACCTTGGGCAACTCACTTAACCCCAACTGCCCTCCAAAAAAAAAAAAAGCAAAAAAAAAAAAAAGAAATAGCTAAGTGCCTAGAATGAGTACTAGAATGTGAACAAACTATAAAATGTTCACATTATAGAGATATCAAGGATGAATACAAGGTATGGATTAGGGAATGAAAGTCTAAGCTTGTCATGAGATGTTCACTCTGTACTCTACAACTTTTAAAATGTTGTGAACTAAAGACTTAGGCAGAGCCCCATCTCAAGGCTCATGACCTCAACCAAATGTCTTCCCTGGGAAGGTTTACTTTCCCAGAGCCTGTACCTCAAAGAATTAAGGAGAGCTCAAAAATGGGGGAGGGGTCCCAGAGCCTACACCTCATCATTTTGATCAACACAATGATCCAAGACAATTCCAAAAGACCCATAATGAAAAATTCCATCCACCTCCAGAGAGAGAACTGAAGAATTCGAGGTGCAAATTTAAACATACTTTTTTACTTTCTTTGTTTCTTGCTCTTTACTTTTTCCCCCAAACATGGCTAATATGAAAATATGTTTTTGCATGATTTCACGTATATAATTGCTATAATATTGTTTGTATTTTCAATGGATGAGGGAGGGGTAGGACAGAAGGAAAGAATTTGGAATTCAACACTTAAAAACATGAATGTTAAAAATAAAAACCCCAAAATGTATTCATCTTTAATACCTCTAAACGCCTAAATGCATTTCTTTAACTGTTATTCTTACCTCTATTAACAAGCTTTCTGATAACAAAATGTATCATTAAAATGTACTTTACTGTCAGAGGTAGTTTATGAATTTGACCCTTTGACCCCTCATTGTCCCAGATCATCCAATTGAATAGCAGCAGTTTTTTAAGGCCAGTCTTGGTGTAGTCAGGAAACTGAAGCAGTTAAGTGACTTGCTCAAAGTCACATAGCTAGTAAATGTCTGAAACTGAATTTGAATTCAGGTTTTCCTGACTCTAAGCTCAGTGTTCTATCTACTGAGAAACCTAGATGACTTTAGAAGACATAACTTTCTTGGGATTGACTATCCAGCAGAGACTGAATATGGTCACAGCTTTCACACTTCTTAGCCTCAGCTGAGTGGGATATTCTACTCCTAGACATGTGGACTGTCCTCTCAGGTGGATAGTGAGACTTGGACTTAAGACAGGAATACAGTCTGATGACCCAAGGCCTGAGTGAAGAGGAGCCCAAAAAGGGTTAGGGCTGCCTGAGACCCCAAAATAGCAACATGCCGGGTCCTGTGGAAAGAATTCCACTCACGTCTTTTCAGCCAAGGAAAAAGTAAAGTTTATTGAAAGTTCAAGTTCGCCACGTGGGGTGCTAGGCCATTTAAAGGTGCTCTCACAGAGCAAGTCTGTGCTAAGCTATCTCATGGCGCTCTCACACCACATGGAGGGAAGATGGGGTTCTATATACAATCAGGTTGTGGGAGGAGTCTAGGGGTGGTCCAGAGGAGGAGATTGGGGAGGGTCTTCAGGAGGAGTCAGATGAGATCAGACTCCAGTAATGAGTGGTTCAGGGTGGGAAGTTGCTGGAGGCTACCTGGAGACCACAGACAATGGTGGGCCAGGCCAATTCAAGGGTGGGAAACTATTGGAACTAAGGGAGCTAAAGACTTGGGCAGAGCCGCATCTCAAGGCCCATAACCGCAGGCAAATGTCTTCCCTGGGAAGGTTTACTTTCCCAGAGCCAAAGAACCAAGGAGAGCTCAAAAAGGGGGGAGGGGTCCCAGAGCCTACACCTCATCATGAGACACCAAGTATTTCTTTTCCCATTTCAATTTATTTTTTTAAAAAGTATTTCTTAATTGATGAGATCACAACTCAATCTCAGCATTATTTGAGTAAAAATGATTCATTTACGATGTACTTCTAAGTCTGCGGAACACTTAAAAAAAACCCCAACAATCCAATGAGGTAGGTGGGGCAAGAATTATTGTCATATGTACATTAAAAATTCTTGCTTTTGTTGAGTCTTTTCTTTCCCAAACACTGGTGTTGTTTGTCATTTCCTTCTTTGGCTCATTTTACAGATAAAGTACTGAGGCAAACAAGGTTAAATGACTTGCCCAGGGTCACACAGTACTAAGTATCTGAGGCCAGATTTAAACTCATAAAGATGAGGTTTCCTGACTCCAGGACCAGGGCTCTATCCACTGTACCACCAAGCTCCAATATCAAGGCTTTGCAAACTTTAAAAGTCTCTCTCTCCATCTCTCTGTCCCTCTGTCTCTGTCTCTCCCTGTTTCTCTCTCTGTCTCTGTCTCTCCATCTCTCTCTGTCTCTGTGTGTGTCTCTCTGTCTCTGGCTCTCTGTTCTCTCTGTCTCTGTCTCTCTGTCTCTGTCTCTGTCTCTGTCTCTCTCTCCTATAACTCCTTCCTTCTCTCTACGCTCTCTTCCTTTTTTCCTTTCCCCTTTTCCCTCTCTCCTCTTTGTCTCCATGTCTCTTGTCTCCTCTCTGCCTCTGCAAATCTCTGTCTCTGTCCTCTGTCTCTCTCCATGTATGCATTTATGACCTCATTAATTATTATTATCCTCATTATTGTCACCTCCATTTTACAGCAGAAGG
Source organism: Pseudocheirus occidentalis (assembly GCA_028646575.1). Taxonomy (NCBI): domain Eukaryota; kingdom Metazoa; phylum Chordata; class Mammalia; order Diprotodontia; family Pseudocheiridae; genus Pseudocheirus; species Pseudocheirus occidentalis. The sequence continues at coordinate 46,160,474 of CM053593.1, forward strand.
GCTCCTGGCAGTCGAAGGTGACATGCCTAGGGTCACACAGCCAGTAAGGCGGCATCTCAGGCAGATCTCTCCAGAGCCCAAGGCCAGAATACACCACACCAGCTTGCACCGGCTGGCCTGGGGGCCTCAGAGTTTAGCATAACGCCGTGTACCCTCTGTCTACCCTCCGCTCCATTGTGCCATAAGTCGCCCTGATTTACATCTCTTGGAAAGCCTACAGCCCACGTTTCCTCGGTGACCTAGCTCTCGGAGCCACTTTCCCATCAGGGGTGCTACGGTTCCGCTCAGCTGCAGCCGGGCCAGGCCAGCCTCAAGTTCACAGCCACGGCCGCCGCGGCTCCCAGTCCAACGTTCCATTTCTCCCCAGGTCGCTGGCTGCCCCCGCCGCTGCTCACCCCGCAGGCTGTTAGCTCCTCTTTTTACACTGCCTGTCATTCTTTCCAACCGTAGGTGTCCCCACTGGCAGGAAGGTGATCAAGCACGAAGAGGCCCCTATTAAATTTCACTCCTGCCTCGTCAGCAGATTTCCTGTTGAGACCTGCAGTGTTTTAAACGTCAGTTCTTCCCCGGGAAGCTTGCTGGGGACGCCGGGAGGGGAGGGAACGAGGGACTGGCAGTTTGTGAAGCGCTGGGAGAATTCCATTCTTTTTATTATTATTATTATTTTATTTTATTGCTTTTCGGATGCCTCGTGGGATGTCATTTTAATTACAGTGGCTTGTATGGAAAATATCTGGGCCCTTTGGAAAAGGCAATAAAACTTGGTGGGTTTTGTTTGAAAGGTTCTAGTTCACATGTGCAAATAATAAAAGAAGGGACTCCCAAGTCAGAGAGGATCTCCTAAACCTGCCTCCTGCCTCCTCAGTTAAGTGGTTTGAACATTACCTTAAAAGAGCAGCTGGGGTACCTGATATTGGCAGCTCTAAGACTATTCAGATCTGTTTTGTGATTCAGTCTCCCCCTCCAGCTCCCTACCTGTGGGCTGCTTAATGAACATTTCCAAGGACTGCTGGAAGTAGCAAATCTGGCTTTGGCATGTTATCCCACAGTGGGGCTTAGGCTGGTGGTGAGAGAGGGAGTGTGGAATACTGGATTTGGTATCAGGATGTCTGGGTTTAAGTCTGGGCTCTGCTGTTTTCTTCTCTTGAGCCTTGGGCAAATCCACTCCCTCTTGAATGAAATGATGGAATTAGATTCAACCACATTAGGTACTAGGCACTATGCTAAACACTGAGAATAGAAAGACAAGCCCTGCCCTTAGGGAGCTTAACTTTTAACGGGGGGAGGGGGATATAAAACAAAAGAAATCTGAAGAATTGAGGGGTGGGGGGGTTGCAGGTGGGGGTGGGATGGGGTCCTGCTCAGGGGTATGACAAAGACAGTCTTGAGATTTAGGATTGCAGACCAGGGTGGAATGAAGACAAGGCTGACCTGAGCCTTCTCTTTAAAATGGAGGTTCTGAAAGGAACCAGACAATCAGAGAAAGAGGCTGGGAGTGGGGTACTTCTGATTTAAGAAGTCTAGTGTAGAGTGAGCTTCCATGGTGAAGGCATGATTGAGAATATCCAGACAGTCAGGATAATAGCCTGGAGAAGCTACACTTCTGAAGAATAATAGATTTTGAGCTGGAAGGAGGCTTAGAGGCCATTTAGTAGATATTAGAGGTTATTTAATTACATAGTACATTGGAATAGTTAGGTGGCACTGTTAGTTAGAGTACCTGGCCTGAAGTCAGGAAGACCCATTTTCCTGATTTCAAATCTGGCCTGAGATACCTACTAGCCATATGACCTTGGGCAAGTCACTTAACCCATATTTGCCTCAGGTCTTCCTCTATAAAATGAACTGGAGAAGGAAATGGCAAATCAATCCAGTATCATTGCCAAGAAAATACCCCAAATAGGGACACAACTGAAAATAAGATAGAACACTGAACTTGAAGGAAGACCTGAATTCAAATTCTACCTCAGACACTTACTAGCTATGGGGTCCTAGACAAGTCATTTCACCTCTGCCTGACTTCTTTTCCTCATTTATAAAGTGGGATAAAAATAGCACCTACCTCCTAGGGTTATTATAAGGATCAAGGAGTTCATTGCAAACCTTAAAATGATTTATAAGTGCTTGTTATTATTATTAGTCCAACCCTATAATTTTACTGATGGGGCTCAGCTCTCAGGTGATTTACCCAAGGTGATTAAGGTAGGAATTAAGCATTAAGGTAGCGAAAGAGCTGGGCATCAACTACAGGTTCTCTGACACCAAATCTAGCTGTCTTTTAGCTACACTTGCTTTCTCCCCTTGTGACTCTAAGTAATAATGGAAACTCATTTATATAGGGCTATTAGACTTACAAAAAGCTTTTATAATAATCCTGTGAGGTAGGTAATGTAAGCATGATTATGCCCATTTTTTTCTTTTTCTTTTCACAGATGGGAAAACTGAGGCTTAATGAGGATTAGTGTGACTTGCCCCAGCTCAAGACCAGGAAACAAACCCAGTTTTTCACTCCATGAGAAGCAGAGTTTGAGTCTAACTTCCCATCTGCTGCTCTACCTGGTTTCAAAAGAGGCCCCTCCTAGGATAAACTCATCACTTCTAATCCCATCACCCTGTTGCTAACTCAAGCCTTTACTGATATCATCTGTCACAGCCTCCTCCTCTATTTGGAGGCTAGTACCAAACTCCTCCCAATGCCTTCCTTTATAAGAGGGCAGAAACTGGCCTCTCAACTTCACTTTGCATCTATTCCTCTGCCTGGTTTTAACTTCACAGAATAAGATGTCACTATTCCAGGTACCCCCTGTCATAACCCTTCCCCACCTTTGCCCATCATTTTTCTTCTTCCATTTGTGTGTGTTGTTTCTACCCGTTAGATTATCAACTCCTTGAGGGCAGGGACTGTCTTAAAAATTTTTTTTATTGGTTTGTTTGTTTACTTTTAGTTCACTAAATTCAGTTCCACAATCCCTTGAGTTTCAAATTTTCTCCCTCCCTCCCCCCTCCCCCATGGAGGCATGCAGTCAAGTATAGGATCTGCAAATATTTTTACATTAGACATTAGTCTGGTCATATAGAACCAATGGAATGAACAATGAGAAAGAGGAAACAAAACCAAACGTGGAAAAGAAAGGGGGCATGTAGTTTGCTTCAATCTGCATTTGAACTCTGTTCTTTCTAGATCTTTCTCTGAATGTTGACATCTCCTTCCATCCTGAGTCTTTTAGAGTTGTCTTATAACCTTGCATTGCTGAGAAGAGTCCAGTTTATCAAAGTTGGTTGTTACATACATTGTGTCTGTCATTGTGCACAAATTTCTCCTGTTTCTGCTCTTCTCACTTAGCATCAGTTTGTATAAGCTTCTCCAGGTAAATATGAAGTCCATTTGTTCCTCATTTCTTATAGCACAATGGTATTCCATTACATTCATATACCACAACTTGTTTAGCTATTCCCCAATTGATGAGCATCCCTTAATTTCCAGTTTTTTGCCACCACAAAGAGAGCTGCAATAAATATTTTCTATACGTATGGATCTTCCTCCCACTTCTATGATCTCTTTGGGATACAACCCTAGAAGTGGTATTACTAGGTCAAAGGGTATGCAAATATTTATAGCTCTTTGGGCATAGTTCTAGATTGCTCTCCAGAAAGGTGAATCAGTTCACAACTCCACCAACATTGCATTAGTGTTCCAATTTTTCACATCCTCTCCAGCATTTGTCATTTTCCTGTTTTGTCATCTTAGCCACTCTGACTGGTGAGATGTGGTACCTCAGAGTTTTTTTGATTTGCACTTCTCGAATCAATAGTGATTTAGAGCATTTTTTCATATGCTTATAGATATCTTTAATGTCTACCTCTGAAAATTTGTCCTTTTAAAAAATCCATTCTATCACCATTACTCAGCACAATGCCTGACATATAGTAGGCACTTAATAATTGTTTATTGGGTTGATATGGTGGAATAGTAGATAGAAATGTTGACTGTGACATGAGTTACAGGCTGCTGGACAATCACTTAAGTTTTTTGAGCATCAGCTTCCTTGTCTTAAACATAGGAATGGTTATATTTGTGCCTTAGTGGATTGTTGTGAGGAAAGACTTTTCTGCACCCTAGAAGTGTTACATTAATGTGAGGGGTTATAAGTCTGATAATTTTGGCATATTTTTATCTAATATGGACTTTATTTAGGCTTCCCTTTCTCTTGCCTATTGTGTAACATGCATTCAAATCCTCCCTCCCATCGCATGGTTGATCTCCTCATAGAACTGCTTGGTGCTTATGGCACTATCTGGGAATATGATCTTCATAGAAGTGGTTGGCCCTGGTCCAGGCTCAGTGAGGATGGGACTGGGACAGGCCAGCGTTGGCTGTTCAGTGAGAACAGGTGTCTCTGGAGCACCTTCATCCAGCCCCATCCTTGGTGCCATTGCACTGCATCTCTTTATAAATTATTATTTAGATGTTGGAGAATGTGTCTCATTCCCAAACTGTCTTTGGCCTCATGTATCCAACTTATCAATCTCTCCCCATGTAGAGGAAAGCAGACTGGAAGGAAGCCATTGGCATGCTCACTTACACAAATTCTAGGAGCGTCAGGCCCCTCTAGTAAAGGTCTTAGCATAGATGGATGAAACCCATTTTAGACATGGCAAAGGAGAAATAAATTAAGGGGGAGCCTATTTAATATCTTGTTCTCTCCCCCATAAAAATGTTCTGCATCCCTTACTCCTTAATCAACTCCTTATTTCCATTTGTTTTCTCTAAATCTGAATACCCAAAAAATGTTGATTTAGACCAATGGGGAGTGTGAAAGTGTGAAGGCAGGTCTGAGGGCAGAATGTACAGAGATTAGAAACAAGGCAAACTATGGGGCCTGAGTTTCAGTCTTGGAAGAGAGGGTATTGTGATATAGTGGAAGGACTGCTAACCCCAGAGTCAAGAGCCCTGGGTTTGAACCTGGTTCTGCCACTAGTTACCTATGAACAAGTTCTGTGACTCCCAGATTTTCTTCATCTGCAAAACAAAGGGGCTGAAATTTGGAATTATGCAGGAAAAGTCACTAAGTTTTCAATCCCCTTAGACCAGTAGTTCTCAACCTGGGGGTCGCAATCCCTTTGGGGGTCAAATGATCCTTTCACAGGGGTCACCTAAGACCACTGGAAAACACATATTTCTGATGGTCTTAGGAACTGAGACACTACTCCTCTATCTGTCTCCAGGGAGGTCCACCCACATGCAGATATGCCCACATAAGAATATTAAAGGGTCAGTATTAGGAAGGTTGAGAACCACTGCCTTAGACCTAGTGTTTCCACTGCAGGAATATGCCAAGTAAGTCAAAGATGAAAAGTGAATGGACCAATATGTTTCACTTTCTACGGAAACAAAATCAAAACCAAAGTGGATAGCTGTTGACTGGGTAGTGACCAACCACTCTATAGCATGGAAAAGTATTTTGAATATGATTGTAGTGTGAGAAAGTGACCTATATAAGCACAATATGCCTTTTAGGCTACTCCTCTAACTTGTTCGATTCACAGGTTAGTTCAGGGATGAGAGGGGACTGGGGGAAGGGGGGATGGCTTCTCTAGATTCTAGGAGTAATTCTATGAGTCTTTCCTCCTAATGCTATGGTGTGTGGGCCTCGATTAGTATCATATTTCCCATGAACACTTAAGCAGTAGATTCAATTATCTTTAAATAAAGGCATTTATTTATGATAGCAAAATAAAAACAGCATATATTAAAATATTCCCCTCATAAACTTAGGGTACATGATCTCACGAGTATATACAATGTATATGGGAAGGGTGGCCTCAAACTTATAGCACAATGATAGTTAGGCATACATAAAGGGTATCCTTTGGCAAAACAGCTTGCAACTCATGGTTCTGCAAGACCTAGCAGTTCTTTCTGTCTTTATTGGGTTCTCATGGCCCTTTGAACCAGCATCTTTGCTAGGTAAGTTGCTGAGCTGGTGAAGTAGATAGAACATTGGAGCTGGAGATGGGAAGACTTGAGTTCAAATCCTCCTTCATATATTTACTATTTGGATAATCCTGGTCAAGTCACTTAATCTCTATTTGCCTCAGTTTCCTCATCTGTAAAGTGTGTGTGTGTGTGTGTGTGTGTGTAAAAGAGAGAGAGAGAGAGAGAGAGAGAGAGAGAGAGAGAGAGAGAGAGAGAGAAAGATAATAACTAACGCAGGTTATTGTAAAGATCAAATAACAAAGTATATAAAAAACTCAGAGCCAGATTCATGCTAGTTGTTATTATTATTTCTGTTAGCAGTAAGCAGTACTCTGTTTTCTTCTCTCCATGACCAGCTCTCTTCTATACTGCCAAAAGGCACACTTCTTGAAGTTGCTTCCTTCCTCAAATGATTACTGTTTTGTATGTGTGTGTTTAGAGTGTGTGCCCATTCCTTCAACTTCTCTTTCACTAAGGAGTTCTCACAAATTGTTGCTAGATGTGATAGCATATGGGGAATGGGGTCTGGTAAAGAGAAAACTTCCCCCTCCCTCCAAAGAGTTGATGAGCTGGGTTCTTCCCTGGATGCTGACTCCAGCCTTAGTTTCCTCATCTGTAAAATGGGGTTAATAATAGGCCCCACCCCCCAGGATTGTTATGGGGATAATGCATCTTTGTAAACCTTAAGATGCTATCTACTGTAACATGAATAATGTAACATGTCATTTTTCAAATGTTATATATTGCAACATTATATATAACGTAGATACCTCTCCTCCCTCTGGAGCTATCTTCTGTAAAACTATAAACAGGCTATATTTGTCTTAGCCTACTAGTCTATGCTGTCTCCTCACAATCTCATGTCGTTATGGGGGCCCCCTTCCAACCAGGAGGATTGGCAAAGAGGTCCACAATGAGGTTTCATTGAATTGATGGGGCACTCCTTCAGGAGGCTGTGAGCTATCAGACAATATAGCCTCTCTATTGGGTGTGGGGCGTGTAGTTTTCCAATCCTGGCTCCCCTCAAGTCCCCACCTCCCTATAGGCAGCCATCTATTCTGCCTTACGTATAAAGGTGGACGTGCTGCCTGAAATCTCACCCAGACTGTGAGGGAGCGTACCACAGGGGCACGGCCGACCTCTGCTGTCAGTGCCAATCTCTCTCCCTCCCCACACACAGGATGTTACAGTTGGCACCTGGGATGTCACATTCTGACATGTGAGGCTGTGTCAGGAGGGGAGGGAATGAGGGGTCGGGCTGGTAGGGAGAGACCTTGGCTTTCCCAGCCAGGTACATGTCAAACCAAATCCCACTAATGATTCTGTGTCTCACTTGGACCTAGAGCTGATCTGTATCAGAGTGACACAGCTGAAGTCAAATGACAACGTTTGTCTGGCTGGGGCTTATCTGACAGGACAAGCTTCCCAGCAGCTCACACTGTTGGCTAGGGAGGCTACCATGGGTGGGTGGGGGCAAGCAGGGGGGCTTGGTCTCCCTCCCTCCTTCCTCACTTCCCCAATCGCCACCTTGTCCTTGAGTTTGTTTCTGGTTTGTGTTTGCTGACATCTGAGCAGATTCTGCTTATGCAAATCATCTTGTTTTCCTTTATTTGGATTCTTGTACATGTGTGGCTACCACTGACTGGCATGCAGGCTTATTTGCATCGTGCTAAGAGCCATCCTGGTCACTCAAGCTGCAGCAACGGAGGCTGGGGCAGGAGCGTACTTAATATTGATGCGAATATTAATATATTTTCGTCTGTTGTCACTTCATGACCATTCCCCCCTTCCCCGTTCTTATCAATGGACACATCTTTATTGAGCGTTGACTACATACAAAGGCACTATCTCCGAATATTTGATCTTCTAGGGTGGTGGTAGTGAGGAATGGTGGCTGACTTTTTCTGCTTTGCCTGAGGACTAGGACCAATGCATAATTTGTAGGGATGTAGATTTTGCTTTAACATAAGGGAAAATATCTTGGCAATTGAAACTGTCCAAAGATGGGGCAGGTCATACCAGGGGCGGAGAGTGGGGGAGGTAGAGAGCTCATCATTGTAGGGTCTTAATTAAAAACTGTATGTTGTAAGGGGAGGTTCATGCGACCACAGATTTAGAGCTATTGGGAATGAGGAGGTCCTGAGAGACCTAGTACCTCTCCTCTACGGCTGCTGCCAGCCTAACCATGTCACTCCCAGGATCACTAATCTCCAGTGGTTTCTTGTTACCTTAAGACCATTAAAGGTTTTTCACACCCTACTACTAACCTACATTTAAAACCATTATCATACATTATTTCCTATAATACACTCTAAAATAGAGACATCAAAGACATGGTTTGAAGACCATTGGATGGTAACATTCCTCAGTTCTACAAGGACCCCTATTTCTATTTGTGGGTAACACCACCGGTTTAAGACTTGGGCATGTTGGCCTTCATGCAGTACTTTCTTTCCTCGTAACACTCCCTCTTTAATCTCCATGCCTAGAATGAATTCTCACTTCTCTTTTTTTCCTTTAAGAATTTTTAGTTTCCTTAAAGACTCATTCTGATAAAGCTCTACCTTTTCCAGGAGGCCTTTTCTGGTGTCCCAGGTACTAGTGCTTCCTTCTAAAAATGACCTTGTATTTATTTTATGTTTTATGTATTTATTTTGGAATATGTATTATTATTTAATATATATGTATTATATATTTATTTATGTGTACTTATCTATGCAAATATCTCCCTTGATAACAGGAAAGCTTTGTGAGCAGGAACTACTTTTTTTCTCTCTTTGTATTCCTATCATCAGTAAAGTGGCTGATGCATAGTAGACAGCTGTATTTAGAGTCAGCAAGATCTTGTTCAAAATCTTGCCTCAGATACTAGTTATTTGACCCTGGGCAAGTCATTTAACTTTTATCAGTCAAGTTCTTCATCTGTAAAATGGAGACAATACTAATACTTTCCTCCAAAAGTTGCTGCAAGGATCAAATGAGAAAATTGTGTGTGTGTATGTGTGTGTGTGTGTGTGTGTGCGCGCGCGCGCACGTGTGTTGTGTATTTAAAGTCCTTGGAAAGCCTGAGTGCTATAGGAATGTGTACCATTTTGTTAACTGACCTTGTTCAATTCTCCTTTGGTCTACAAATGAGGAAAAGAAGGCCTTAGTGGGTAAGTGACTTGGCCAAAGTCTCAGATAAATGAAATTCAAACTCAGGTTGTCTCATTCCAGATATAATGTCCTTCCTAAGGTACCACCATGGGTTATAGTAGGGATTCATGATCTAAGCAGGATTTAGTTGATTATGCCAGGCCCAGATACAAGGCAAAAAATGAAACAGCTACATTTTATTTGGAGGCAACAACACACCCACAATAAGTGAATACAATACAAATTCAGAGGAATTCCCAGAAGGAGGAGAGGAGGCCACTAGCCACTGGGGGATGAGGATGTGAGCCTCTTTCAGAAGGTAACTGTTGAACTGAGTGAGTTTTGAAGGAAACCAAGGATTCTAAGAGGGATTGGTGAGGAAGGAGCCTATTAGAGTCATGAGAGTCAGCCTGCTAAAGAACACAGAAAGGTTAGCTTTAGGGAGCAGAAAGGAGGCAAGTGTGTCTGGGTCATGGAATTTAGAAAGGAGAGTGATGTGTAATAAGCCAGGAAACATGGGTGGGTAGGAGTCAGATTTGAAGGGTTTATATAAAGAGGTATTGCATTTTATCCTAGGGGCAAGAGGGGGCCAATGGAGATTTTGGAGCAGGGGAGCAGCATTATCATATCAAAGCAGATCCATGCAGAGAAAAGTAATAAAAGAAAAACTTGTGGTGAATAAACACAATGGAATATTACTATTGTGCTGAAAGAAATGAGGAAATCAATGATTCCAGAGACCTGGAAAGACTAGTTTGAACTGATGCAGAGTGAGGTAAACAGAACAGAGAAGTAATTTATACATCTATATTGTAAAAATGAACGGTTTTGAAGACTGATGAAGAATGAAATGAGCAGCCAGGAGTTGTACAACACAGCACTGTTTGCAAAACAAAACAAACACACAAACAACTTTGAAAGCTGTTAGAATTATGCTCAGTTCAATGATTACTTAAGATTCCAGAGTAGGGAGAATGAAACACGCCATCCATTATAGAGAGGTGATTGATCTAGAAAGTGAAACAACATAAATATATATATATATATATATATAGTTATATACATAACTATATACATACATATACATGTACACATATATATGTATAGTTATGTATATATATTTATGTGTGTATATATATATTTATGTATATATACACACACACAGCCAATGAGGAATTTTTGTTTGACTAGGCATATCTATTAAAGTGATTTTCCCCACCCCCATCCCATGGGGTATGAGATGGAAGGAGAGAACTCTGAGCATGTTGTTTTGGGGGAAATGCTTTTGTGGAAATTCTGGCAGCAGTGACATCATCACCATATTCTTATAAAATACTTGACATATATGATCATATTTGGTCATCAGCATCAAAAAGCAGTGAATACCTATAGTATAAGAGGCACTGTGTGGGAGCTGTATATCAATAAAGGAAGATCACATGGACCGATGATGGCAGTTGCGGTTTGTGTAGTATTGGGTGATATAGCACTTCTGTAATGAACTCATCATGCAATGTCTTGTATTTTAGTGATTTCTCCTTAGACCCTATTAGAATGTAAGATCTATGAGCGTAGGGCTACTGTTTTAGGTAAACTTTGTATCTCCTCTAATTAGCTGAGTGCTCCACACACAGCAGACATTTAACACATATATATGGTCATATTATAATTCATCCAGCATAAGACACTGTCTTCTGTTCTAGATTGTTTTGTACCATGTCATCACAATTTACTCTTTGACATGTCTCTAGCAGTCAATACAAGTCATATGAAGTTTAGAAACGAAAGTAGCCCAAACTTATAAGAGAAGCATAGAATCTGAGGCGTGCTCGGTCCTATTCAAAGCTTAGTGAAGAGCTAGTCTCATTTCCAGAAAAACTAAAAAACATGACAAAGGGGAGTATTATTAGTTCTTTTCTTTCTACCATCCAACAACAAAAAGGTTAAGTCCTTCCTTTGGACATTAGCCACCAGTAAAATAAGATAAAAATTTCAAGGGGCTTACCCTAGAGACTAAGTTCTTTCCTCTTAGGCATAAGGTAGCTGTCAGCAGGTCATGTCATGTTTCAGAAAATGTGGGCTAAGTGATCAAACTTATTTTCAAGTATGGATAACTTATGTAAGATGAAGCTCACATTCCAACTCTCTTAGAATTTCAGTTTTGGAAGGAACCTCAGGAGTTATGTACCGGTTGAATATACAAGGTTTCCTTATCTGGGAGCCACAGACTCCCAAAGGTCTTATGTACAGATTTCAGGGAGACTGTGAATTTAGATGGCAAAAGAATAATCTTTATTTCAATATAACTGTTTTCATATGTAATCCTATATATTATATTTTATATATTAAAAAGGACCATTTTGTAAAGGGATTTCTAGGCTTCACCAGACCACTGAAGGAGTCCATGACAGAGAAAAGGTTAAGAATTTCTATACTAGAACGTCTCTGAGATTCCTACCAGTTCTAAGATAATATGATCCTATGATCATTTCTTCCAGGCCATATCTGAACAGGAATCCCTTCTGCAGCCTCCCTGCTAAGTGGTCTTCCAGCCTGCTTCTGGACACCTTTAGACATGGGAAAGTCCAAAATATTTCACTTTCAGAAAGATTTGGTCATTAGGAATCTGTTCTTTGCATACATGTAAATAATTCTGTGATCTCATTAATTGGACATTTCCTCTAATGATGCAGACCATAACTCTTTCCATGCCTGCCCATCCTGTGAAGTCCTGTCTATGTCCTAACAAAAGTTCCTTGAGCCACCATGCTGGAAGCATTCCATACTTTCTCTTAACATTATGAGTTACAATCTACTTTTCTGAGACTTCAATTCGTTGTTTCTAGTACTATCAGATTGGATCAAGCTGAATAAATCTAATCATTCTTCTACAAGCTTCAAATAATTAAACATAACTGTCATGACTTATTTCCTTCCCCTGTCCCAAGTCTTTTTCTTTTTTTTTCCTCTGTTAGCGAAAAAATTCTGAGTTCTTCAAATGATTCTTGTAAAGCAGGGTCTCTAGTCCTTTTATCATCCTTTAGACTTCCTTCTCTTGGTTAATGGCCTTCATAAAATGAATTAGATTTTATACTCCAAATAAGCTCAGGTGCCTTTTTCTCTCTTTGACTCAGTAATACTGATATTTCCAAAGATTTTGGATCTATTCTATTTCTTCCTCCCTTGATAATCTCATGTTTTTCCATGGATTCACCTCTTGTCACTATGCTATTTTCTCCATCCCTGCTCTTTGCAAAAGAATGAAGAAAATTATTATTTGATATTATTTTTAATATTTAAACTTTAACATTAAAATAGCATTAGTAATGAAAATAGTATTTATATAGAGTTTCAAGATTTGCTAAGTGCTTTAAATATATCCTCTCATTTGGTCCTCACAACAGCCTTTGGAGGGAGATCATATTATCTCCATTTTGTAGAACAGGAAACTGAGGCAGACAGAGGTTAAGTGACTTGCCCAGGATCCCACAGTTAAAGTATCTGAGGTTAAATTTGAACTCGAGTCTTACTAACTTGAGGTTCATCTGTCTCTCCACTGAGCACCCAGTTAATAATATCAGAATATCTACTTCGCAACTTTTCCCATCAACTCCACCTACCCAGCTAGTGTGGCTTCTTTGAGATACCAAGAGCTTAATAAGTTTTACTAATAAAATGAAATGAGATATTATGGAAAGTATATTGACCTTTAAGTCTGAAGATCTGAGTCTGAACTCTGAATCTGACACTTTGTCTACCTTTGTGACCCTGAGCAAGTCACTTAAATGCATCATGCCTCAGTTTTCCTTTTTGTATACATATTTAAGGCCCTGTGCAATTTATTTTAAACTTTCCATGCCTCAGTTTACTCATTTGTAAAGCTGAAATGACAACAGTATATGTACTACAAACCTCATAGGATCATTGTGGGAAAAACTCTTTGTAAACTTGGAGGAATTAAAGAAATGTGAGCTTTGATTTTCCCCTCAAATTAGCTGCCCGCTTTGAGTACTTTATTTTTGTCAGTGATACTGGTATTCACTGAATCAGTCACTTTAGAAACCTTGGTACTATTATCTTTGACTTTCCCTCTCCCTCACTCTCCTACCCCATGTCCAATCAGTTGTCAAGTCCCATCAATGCTAACTCTGTAATCCACTCCTTTATCTCTATTCTCTGGGCCACAGCAGTCCCTCAATCTTTCATCACCACCTGCCTAGACTATTATAAACACTTGAGACAGTTTTGTTTCTCTTCACATGGAAAGAATAGGGAAAAATTAGACTTCCGCTCATTGACTCTATTATTGTAATTAAAAATGACAGGAAATATCAGAAAACACCAACCAGCAGTCCATGGCAGGGGTGGGGGAGGGGGAGACCCCTTCTTCTGATCAAGACCAAAGTTTACTTTCTTTATGATTGACAAGCATAGCAACTAAGCTGCTAAGTAGTCATGGCATCATAAATTTGAAATGGAAAGGGCTCTTCGGAGCTCATTTTACAGATACAGAGAGAGGATTTGAACTCCAATCTTCCAGACTCCAGGTCCAACCCTCTACCCACTGAACAACTCTCCCTAGTTTTGATGCTCCTATCAGCAGTAAACAAGGATATGAAACACACCGGCTCGTGGGCAGTGCAAGCAATAATAACAATGATGGTAACATAAACTCACACTTAGACAGTGTTTTGAGGTTTACTAAACATTTCCCTCAGAGCTCTATGGGAGTAAGAAGCAGAGGCATTATTATCCCTAGTTTACAGAGAAGGAAATAAAGCAACTTGTTTGAGGTCACATGGCTAGTTATTTGACAGCCAGAATTGAACCATGGTTAGAAGGTCACAGGATTTAGAAAATGGAGAGGGGGGGAAAGGAGGAGGGGAGAGAGTAAGGAGGAGAGAAAATGAGAAGAGGTAAGGGAAGGAATAGGAGAGGGAGGGAAAAAGGGAAGGATACAGAGAGGAAGAGAAGGAGGGGGAAGGGAGGAAGAGAGAGGGAGAAGGAGGGAAAAGAAAGAAAATGGAGGGAGAGAGGGGAGAGTAAGGGGGAAAGGAAGGAGAGGGGGAGAGAAAGAAAAATAGTCAGTCACATTGGCAATATATAATCACCACAAAGTAAAAAATCTGGGCAAAACTCTTCATAAGTGAAGAAATTGAGACCTTGGGACAGCTAGGTGGTGCAGTGAATAGGGCACCAGCCCTGGAGTCAGGAGGACCCAAGTTCAAATCTGTCCTCAGACACTTAACACTTACTAGCTGTGTGACCTTGGGCGAGTCACTTAACCCCAATTCTCCTGCCTTCTCCGCTCCAAAAAAAAAAAAAGAAATCAAAGTCTAAAAAAGGAAGTATTATGGTTCAGTAGGACAACTACTACAGGTGTAGTCAGAATTCCGTATTTGGGTTCAAATTCTGCCTCTGCTACTTACCCCCATGTAACTTTGGGCAAGTCACCTCACTAAGCTTCAGCTCCCTCAAGAATAAAATGAGAATTGGACTTCATAAGCTCTAATTAGCAGCTAAGTGGCCCCATAGTACACAGAGCACCAGGCCTGGAGTCAGGAAGAATCATCTTCATAAGCTCAAATCTGGCTTCAGATACTTCCTAGTTGTGTGACCCTGGGCAAGTCACTTAACCCTATTTGCTTCACTTTCCTCATCTGTCAAATGATCTGGAGAAGGAATGGAAAATCCCTCCAATATCTTTGCTAAGAAAGCCCTAAATGGAGTCACAAATAGTCAGACAAAACTGAAAAAGCAACAACCTCTAATATCCAGTCTATCTATAGAGTTTTGGGGGGGTTCCATTCAGATTCCAAGTGTCTTGGTAGATTACACAGAAAGTGATTAGTAGAATCAAGATTTGAACCCAGCACCATTATTCTTTCCATTAGACCATACTTCCTACAATCAAAGTCACTAAAGCTCTTGCCTGTCCAGAACAATTGACCATAGGAAAAGGCCTACTCCCCCCCCCCCCATTCCTTTGCAAAGAGCAGGGATAGAGAAAACAGCAGTAGCAGCTGCCATCAAGGGTGAATGGTCTCTTTGACACCCCATATTTAGCCCAGCATCGTTAGGTTGAATTTGGATGCTTGACTACCGCTGATATTTTGTGCTGTTCAGCAAATTCTATATTTGATTCACCCATCCCAGGGGCCTTTGTGAAACAGGGAGCATTGTATCCAGAACAGAAGCAGCAGTCAGCCTTATATTCATGACTGTGGGATAAATGGTCAGACATATAGCACACAGCAATGAAAAGGCCAGTGGGTGGAGGGGAAGGATGGGGCCAGATTCATCTTTTTACTATTTATCCTGTGCCTTTCACTGGATGGGTTGTGCAGGACTTTTATTTCATTATTCCTTATAACAGCTCAGTGGGGAGGCTTGTTTTACAAATAATAACAATAATCACAGGAATAGAGTCTTGGATTTATATAATGCCCATCTTTCTAGGAGCTCAAAGACGTAAGTACATATGTTTCTATAGACAGACATAGAGATGAAAGGTGGTTTAACTACTAGTCTATCAAGTGAGTATGAGCTTTCCAGGTAGGAAAGACTGTATAGACTTAGAAATAGTCATATATGTGTGGGGATCAACCCAGCAAATCATGGGCAGCTTCATCACCAGAAGGTTGTCTCCCAGGGACCTTTTTTGGGGGGTTGTTTTTTCCCCAACCAAAGTAGCTAGGTAGGACCTTTTTATAAAAGCATGCAGAGGTAGGTATTTTTGTTGGTGGAGGGATTCACATTGATGAAACTACTGGTGATCCTTAAGCATACTGAAGCATGGCTAGAAAGATAGAGAAGAGATGGAGTCTTTTATTGCTTGTTGTTCAGTCAATCCAGCCATGCCTGGCTCTTTGTGACCCCATCAGGGGTTTTCTTGGCAAAGATACTGGGGTGGTTTGCCATTTCCTTCTCCAGCTCATTTTACAGATGAGGAAACTGAGGCTAATAGGGTTAAGTAACTTGCCCAGGGTCATGTAGCTGGTATCTGAGGACAAATTTGAACTCAGAAAATTAGTCTTCCAGACTCTATTCACTGAAACACATAGCTGATCTGCACATAAATATGCCCATACTTAATTTCCTTTGATGCTGGGGGGAAGGTATTATTATTAGCCCTCTATAACGTTAATGGTATTTAAGATCTATCACTGCCTATTACTAGGCCTCACATGGAGCCCATTAGGGGAAGCTTGCTTAGAGAAGGCTTGCTTGTAGGATTACACCTTTGGCTAATTTCTAATTAGTCACTGAGTCATGAGGGTTGTGATGTCTTCTGGCTCTGAGAAGAGTATATATATATATATATATATATATATTCTGAGTTGATATTTTCCTTTTGGGGCAGTGGTTCTCAACCTTCCTAATGCCACGACCCTTTAATACTCATATGTGGGTGGACCTGCCTGGAGACAGATAGAGGAGCAGTGTCTCAGTTCCTAAGACCATCGGAAATATGTGTTTTCCAATGGTCTTAGGCGACCCCTGTGAAAGGGTTGTTTGACCCCCAAATGGGTCACAACCCACAGGTTGAGAACCACTGCTTTGGGGGCTCATGTATGAGAAAGATCTTGTAATTCTCTGGTCGAGATTCTGAGTGTTCATATGTTCAGAATTCCCTTACTGCTCAGGTGTAAATCTCCATCCAGGGATGTATGGAAAGTATACAGTTGATTCAGGCAGTCAGAGCCCTGCCCATTGGTCTTTATTTCTCAGCTTCTATTTTCTTTGTATTTTCTCTGTAGTTTAGGGTGCTGACTTTTCCCCTGAATTAGTGAATATAATTTAAAAAGATTGTTGGCCCCTTAAACAGCTATCTCTCCTAGTAAAGCAGATCTACGAATCTGTGCTAGTAGCCATCCGGGGTGTGCCAGTTTGGTTGTTGCTACACCCAACCCTACCCATTGATGAAGAAACTTAGGTTAAGAGTTTAAGTGCTTTTTCCCGAGACCACACAGCCAGCAAATGTCTGAGGGATGATTCTAACTTGGGTCTTCTGGGTCTAGGTCCGACATTTTATTTCCTATGCCAAGGAAGTGATCTTGGTATTTGACATTTCCTTCAAGGGTCATTCTTTGTGATCTCTGCATTCCATACCTACATCACACTGTGCACAGCATTCAATCTGTTTGTCCCAGTGCTATAAACACTATCAGGACCTAAATGGATATCTACAAATGGCATTGCTCCAAAAGTTCAATGGTGAGATTTCCCCTGAGATATCTCCTCTTGCAAGGTCTTAAGACCTTAATGATAGAAGAGAACTTAGTTAAGTGCTTAGCACAGAGCCTAGCACACATTAGCCACTTAATAAATGCATCTTCCTTCTCTCCCCAACCCCTCTTAGAGACCATCTGTTCCAATTCCCTCATCTTGCAGAGCAAGGACAATGGTTTCAGGTAGAGAGAAGGACAGAGGAAAAGAACAAGGGGCCATGGGGGAGAGATGGTCCATGTTGGCAAACCATTTAGAAATAAAGATGGGTTTTCTGCCAACAATGCTAAGTAAGAAAGAGTGACAGGAGAGGAAGATTGACAGGTTGTGGCAGAGGATAGGACACAGGGGGCAAATTATTCTCCATGGGAATGTTTGCCAAGTGACATTAGCAACTTTGTCTTCTCCCTTTGTAGGCCCTATTTTACTGAATGCACAGTCTTTTCCTTTGAAAACTGAGGTATCCAATCCAGTAATAAACATGGTATTTGCAAAGAAGAGATTATTCAAAAGGCAAGAAATTATGTGGAGGGGAGAGCCTTATATTGGAAACTCAACTGGAATTCCACTATTACTCTCTTGGATTTCTTCTTTAAAAAATGCGTTATTAGGGGCAGCTAGGTGGCTCAGTGAATAGAGCACCGGCCCTGGAGTCAGGAGGACCTGAGTTCAAATCCGGCCTCAGACACTTAACACAAAAACTAGCCGTGTGACCTTGGGCAAGTCACTTAACCCCAACTGCCCTCCAAAAAAAAAAAGCAAAAAAAACCAACAAAAAATGTGTTATTTCCCTTTCCTATTGATATAACATCTGAGAAATAATTTGAGTCCTCAATATAAGAAACTCTTGATTTAATAAATGAGTAAATCAGGTGCTAATTATCCACTGTACAAAATAATTATTTACAAGGGAATTCAGTGATTGGGTCATTTACATGGTGAACTTAGTACAATTAAAATTTGATTTGATACAAAAAAAAGACATACCCATTCCTCCCCCCTCCATATGTCTTTTACATTTAGTAAGGCATAGCAGCTAAGTATCAACACTTCATCATTTCCTAAATGTTTTTTTTTGGTCCAGAACTGTGATTTCATTGAGGAAGGGAACTGCTGGTGTGGAGAATTCTTCCACTGATGCCACACGGCAATTCGGTGGTATGGTAGATAGAATGCCGAGCCTGGAGTCATGAATGCTCAATATCCTGAGTTCAAATCTGACCTCAGATACTTACTAGCTATGTGACCTTGGACAAATTACTTAACCCTACTTGCCTCAGTTTCTCCATCTGTAAAATGAGAAGGAAATGGCAAACTACTCCAGTATTTTTGCCAAGAAAATCCCACATGGGGCGATGAAGAATTGGACATGACTGAATAGCAACAACATTCATATTCCCATATTCCCTTCAACAACATTCATATTCAGCAAGCATAGAACTCTTTCTGGGTTTGGAGTTGGCAAGACCAGAGTTCAAATCCAGCCTCAGGTACTGGGCAAGTCACCTAATCTGTTTACCCTAGTTTTCTCAAGGGCAAAATGCGGATGATAATACCACCTAATAATTCACAGAATTATTATAAGGCTCAAATGAGATAACAGTTACAGACAGAAGTTCCTGGTACACCACGGGTGCCACATAAATGCTTATTCCTTTTCCCATAGTAGGGTACATCATTTCTTGATATTCCTGAATCAATACTGATATAGTTCAGTTCTCTCTATTTTCTATAGCTATAGCTCTGTACTCGAAGAGTTGATTTTAAGTCTGGTGACCTGAAGTACTAGAAGTATGTTTTGGATCATCAAAGAAATATTACCTTGTCTACAGTTTAATTTGGCTGTTAAAAGGTAGCATAGAAGAGGGGAGTGGCATGAGCAGCCTTGGAGTCAGGAAACTCTGGGTTCAAAGTCCTGCCTCTGGCCCCTGTGAGCTGATCCTAAAAGATAAGACCAAGATTAAGGGGGAAACAGGTAGAGGAGCTGCACATCTATCCCTCTGCAGCCCTATGGCTCCCAAAGCCCAAAAGGTACCCGCAAAAGGGGAGAGAGGGTAGCCAAAAGAAAAGACTGACATTTGTAACAGTGAGAATGAAACTAAAAAAAAAAAAATGGAAATGCCCCGAAATAAACAAGGCACTGAAAATGAAAGGTGCTGGCCAAATAAATCGTGGGACGTTTTGATAACTGTGCACTTCTGCTCCCCATGCAGTTTGAAATAATGTTGATGGTAGGTTTTATTAAATCTTGTTTCAAAAAAATTTGGAATTTTGTTTTACTTGTGTCATCATGGCCAGATCACTCTGAATGTTTAATACTTTGTATCATTATCTGAGGCCATACTTTGGTGGTGGGTTCCAATCTGAATTAGTGGAGGGTATTTCCACAGTGGAAGTTCCTTGCATCAGTGGAATCATAGATCTAAATAGCATCCTACCTAAGAAAAACAAAACACACCAAGAAGTACGGTGCTTCTTTGAAAAGCTAATTTGTATATTATATGTGACAACCCTCAGTCAGAATATTCAATTAACAAATATTCCCCATCACCCAACCATTTGATTAAAGGCCTGTTTACTGAATTCTGATCGTTTTTAGCCCTTGTCATCCTTAGGAATCATGGATTTTGGTACTGTCATTTCTCTGGGGCAGCGATGAACACTCCTGAGGTCTGGGGAACAAGGCAGAGTACTCAAGCAGGGAACTGTCATAGTTACTCAGCTGGATGAGTTCTAGGCATGGCTTGAGGGCTCATGGCCTTATTGGTTTTGTGTGCCTTAAAATCCCACTCTTGTAATGTAGTCCATAACTGTTGGGAAAATTATATTCCTTTAATATTTAATATCTTTAGATCCCTTTGTGATTGGGCGAGTTACATCCTTTATTTAGCTCATTTGAGCCCCACAACAACCAGTGAGTGAGAGGCTATTAATATTATTGCCATTTCACAGATGAGGAAACCGAAGCTGTGAGTTTAGTGACTTGAATAGAGTTGTGCAACTAGTTAGTGTCAGAGAAGCAAGCTGTGAAGTGAACTTCTTGAATCAAAGCCCAGCATTCTTTTCATTACACCACCTATTTGGGACACATTCTAGTTGATTTGATAACTATTGTTTTACCTCTCCTATCTAAAGAGTTATATATATATTTCAATATTTGGTGGCTCACTATGTGAGCATTTTCTCCATCAGTGTTGTTCACAACCCATCTCTGCCTTTTTGTTCTATCTGACATGTGTCCACGACTCCTTAGGGCATCATAGTAAAGTGACTAAGGCACTGGACTTAGAGTAAAGATCTGAGTTCAACTCCCACCATAGATACTAGCTGTGTGACCTCGGGAAAGTCACTCATCCTCTGTGTGCTTCAGTTTCTTCATCTGCAAATTTGATGGTGTTGGACTTGGAGACCTTTAAGGTCACTTCCATCTCTAAATCAATAATCCTATAAGTCATTGTTCTGGGACCCCTTATTTAGAACACTTGAAATCGGGTAAATCCCAGTGGAGCATCTAAGTGGTCCAATGATTGTCTTTCCCTCTCCTTTTGTAACTGACCCATCTTTTTCTTTCTTCTTCCAGTTATACAGTCCTCTGATAGCACCCTTTATACAGTTTTTGTCATGTGATTTCTCATTTTTGATACACGCAGCCTCAAGAAGAACAAATATAGTCTCCTTTTAATCCCTGTCTCCCATAGAATTCTTATATGCTTTATTTGATATTTTCCCCCTCTTGAAAATGGACAAAAAAATGTCCCTACTTTCCCCATCCCCCTTCAAACACCAAATGGCCCATCCTTATCCAATGTTGCATTGTGCTTGGTTCCAGGATGAGAAATAGATATGTGTGGTGTGAGAGCATAGGGGCAAAAAAGCACAGACCGGGGCTGCTGTGAGCAGAAGAGCCAGGATGCACCTAAGAGAATTTAATGCTGCTTATTTATCAAGCATTTTCTGGGGAATGCTTTTGGAGGAGCAATTCTGCACCAATTCAGGAATCCAGCTGGCAGCTGAGTGTTTAGCAGAATGTGGCCTGTCAGTCAGTTCACACTCTCATCCTATAATGTCTGTTCCCTTGTCATTTGCCTGGTGTACATTGCCTCCTTTTATTTTAAGTGAATTTAACAAGGCTGAGAGGTGCCAGGGTGAGGTCCCTGGAGACCAGCTCCCATGCTCTGCAGGCATATCAGTCAGGGTGTAAGTTTGCGCTTCCAATCACAGCCCCACCCCAGATAGAATGAGCCCTTTATCTGGAGGGTTACCCCTGGGGTTGAGCTGAGAGCTGGAGAGCTTCCCCCAGGATCTGAGAAATAGCAGCCAGTGAGACAGAGTGGAGGCAGCCCTGTTTCAGGACTGGCAAATCCAGAGACATTTTGCCAATTGCTTTCCTCTTAATTTTCCACCCAGGGGCACTTCAAGAGGAATTTAGTCTCTATGTTTCTGGTTCATTTGCATTTAACTTGTCACAGAATTCTTTCCTAAGAGCGACTTGGTACTCCAGAGAACTTGGGAGGCTTTTAAATTTCTGTCTTCCTACTCCCTCTTCCTTCTCTCCCTGCCCATCCCCTGGGAGAATTCAGTGCCAGGTTTATTCATTACCAAAAAGGGAAAATTCAAGTTTATCTTTTTAATCCTCATTATGTTTTCTTACCTATGATCTTTTGAATAGTATATTCATTAATTAGTGAGCACTTAATTATCTGTCAAGGCAAAGCGGAAGGCATGATTCAAGTGTATCAAATTCATGAATTTGATATCAAGGGATTAGGGTCCAAATCCTATCCCTGCTACTCTCCATGTGACCTTAAGCCATAGCCTCTCAGACCCACAGTTTCTTCATCTATTAAAATGACAGGATTGACCTAAATCATGTCTAAGGTCCAACTTTAACTCTTTGTGCTTCTAGGAACCAAATAATGCAGCTCCTCATCAAGTATTGGTAAATTTAGGAGGAGTAAGAATAGAAATGGAACAATTCCTTAGATCAGCTTCTCTTGTTGCTAGAAAAACTCATTCTCCCTAGTGAACAAAAGTAAGAAGCATTTATATAGGACCTACTATGTGCCAAGCACTGTGCCAAGCATTCTCGAATATATAGTCTCATACAGTCCTCGCTATGTCCTTGAAAAGTAGGTACTAATATCACCCTCATCTTACACTTGAAGAAAATGGCTAACAGAGGTTAAGTGACTTCTTGCCCCAAATCATGGAGATATTAAGGATCTGAGGCCAGATTTCAACTCAGTTCTTCCTGATTCCAAGTCCAGTGCTCAGGTCACTGGGTCATCAGCTGCCCGCTCCTGCCACAGGAAACATATGCAGTTTAACCTACTCTTTCTTTCATCACATAGGCCCAGAGATTTAAAAAAATATTTTATTCTTTTCTTTTCTCATGGTGCTTAAATAAATGCACAGGGTCTATTTGAAGTTTTAGGAAATCGACACAATTGAAAAGTCCAATTCTATGTATGCAGTGCCTCATACATAGCTAATAGCTAACTTTGAGCCACCAAAACATAAAACTTAATACTGCACTGAGACTTTTGGGACACCCTCTGCATGATGAGTTGAATTAAATTGAATTGAATTGGTGCTAGCTGCTTGAATGGTGCTGTGGGTAGAGGCTTGAATTAGACCATTTCTAGTTAGCAGACATCACACAGCAGCATTTGCTGCTCATCTCTGGATTCAGATTAGTCGGTGCTAAAAAGGCAGAAATGTGGCCTTTCTGCTACCACAAATTCAGCTGTAGGTTTAGTCATTATTGCATAAGATTTGACTTTACTGTTGTGAAAAATCAGGGTTTCCTGGCACCTGGCAATTGAAATCTGCTTATGTTCTTTGCTCTATTGTAGATTTTAAAAAATCATTTTTATGTTGTGTGGGGGCAGGGAGTGGGATAATAAAATACACAGATGGAGAGAGAGAGACAGAGACAGAGACAGAGAGACACATAAAGAGATAATGGACAGATAAAGATGAAGAACAGAGATAAGGATGAGATGATAGGGAGAGAGAAGGAAATATACACACATGCGTGTATGCATGTGTACGTATGTTTATGTGTGTGTTTGTGTGTGTGTGTTTCTGTTGTTCAGTCATTTCACCTCTGTCCCACTCTTCATGACCTCATTTGGGGTTTTCTAGGCAAAGATATTAGAGCTGTTTTCCATTTACTTCTCCAGTTCATTTGACAGATGAGGAAACTGAGACAAAGAGAGTCAAGTGACTTGCCCAGGGTCACACATCTGGTAAGTGGCTGAGGCCTGATTTGAATTTGGGAAGTCTTCCTGACTCTAGACCTGGTACTGGCACACAATCCACTCTGCCACCTAGCCACATATATATATATATATATATATATATACACACACACACACATACTATACGTGTTTATATATAATATATAGGTGAGTATGTATATGCAGATATATATCTGTGTATGTATATGTGTATGTATGTATGTATGTATATATGCATGTGTATACATACACATATACATACATATATTTCTAGAGATAGAGAGACAGAAAAAAGGAGAGAGGGATAGGGGAATATATGTATATATGTGTATAGATACACACAACCATTTATTCCTCTCTCTATCTCTTTGGCTTATATCTATATATGAAGAGGGAGAGAGGACAGAAGAGGTGATGGGAGAGAAAAGGAGATGGGTAGGAGGGAAGGGGAGTGTCACTCAACTCTCTTTGACAGCCATGTGCTCTTCTTTCCACAGCAAAGGTTTGCTTACATTCTGTACTTTCTTCTCTGAGCCTTTAGTTCATGAAGTGCTGAGGACCTCTGATGGTAAGACTGCTGTACTTGGCAGGAGTGTTGTTGCAGCTGGCTTGCTGGATGAAGGGACACCCTACCACCCAGCACATTGCTCTACTGCCTTCTCACTGGCACTTTATCAGTCTTTGCATTTGCATACATGATTCCAGGTGATTTCAGGGACTAGGGATAGCCAAAGACTACCTCCCTCACTTGGAGTACATTTTCATCATTGTGTTCATGCAGGGTCACACTTTTTCTTTCAGGATTTATACTTAATAAGTGATATGGACATCTGGGATACAGAAGAGGCAGGATGTGGGATTGGTGTCGGGAGGAACATACGTTCCTCTAGCACTTATTGGTTAGATCATTCCTCATTCTTCTGAGTCTCAATTTTCTTTTCTACGTGATGGAGGTGGTAGTACCTGCAGTATCTATTTTCCAGGGTGGATGCAATAGGATAATGTTTAGAATTATTTTTAATTCATTAATGTTAATTTTTAGAGAGGCATCACAGGACATAGTTCTAAATTCTGAATCTGGAGAAAAGGGTTCAAATTATGCCTTAGCCACACTAGCTGTGTGATGATAGAGCTCAGTTACCTCATCTGCAAAATACCTCAGAATCAGGAAGACCTAGGTTCGAGTCTTGACTTTGCCACATATTCAATATGTATCATCCTGGACAAGGTACTGAATTTCCCAGGGTCTCAGGCAACTCTCTAAGACTGTTGGTGACATTGATCATGCTGACCTGCGTTAGGAAATAAGCTCCTTGTTGTGAACTCCTTGTACCATTCTAGTCAAAAAAATAAAAGAAAATGGAAAAACATTCTACAAGGTACCTGGAATTCCATCATCTTTTGTAACAGAATGTCAAAACTTCTATATTATTGTAAAAGGATATCACACCTCTCCACCTTCACCCCTATCCAAGAGAGCTGTGCTCATTATGGCATGACTTTTACTGAGGGAACCCTCATGGTCCAAATTCCTGGGGATGCCTTTGTCAGAAACCTAGTAAGAGAAGATTTGGCTTTGATGTGTTTGCTTGACTACATTCCCCAGAAACAAGTAAATAAAAGCCAGAAGATGAATGTCCTTTGCTACTGCAAACAGCTGCTGCCTCTCCAGCATCTGCATGGCCAGTTGATTTAAAGATTTGTGGAGGGAGCCTCTGAGCCCCTCATTTCTGCCAACTGAATTATCAGGAGTTTCCTGTGGTGAGAATTATCTTACCAGTCCAGGTGCTTTGGGAATGAGTGCCACAGAACCTGAGGATGAAATACACAGGCTCTCAGAGGAGATGGCAGAAGTACAGGAGCTAGCCTTGAAGGTGAAGGGCACTCGGTGGTTAAGATAACTTGGAGATGACTCTTCAGTTCATGTGTTGAATATCTACAAAAGATATCGGTGATCTGTTGCACAAAGTCATTTTTAATAAAGTCAGTTTTTCATTATCTTTGCTAATGGAGTGGTATAATTATATGATAGTCTCAATAATAGATAATTCCTTTTTTGGGGGGGTGGGGAGGAACTTTAGATTTTACTAAGTGTTTTACTCAACACTTAAGATTTTCTTCTTTATAATCATATTTGGTTCAGGCTAAAATGAAAATAGGTTCCCTTCTTCCTCCTTAGTAGAATAAACTGGTTGAGAGCAAGGACAGGTTTGTTCTTATTTTTATATCTAACATCTAGCCTTTTGTTCCTGGACTAGAGCAGGTATTCAAGAAATGCTGAATCCTTTCTCTCCTGTGCTCTACCTTTTTTTTTTTAAGTTTGAGTAACTTGGGAAAGCAAAACTTCGAGGAAAAGAAAAAGTTCTTTTTGTTCTCCTTCTCCTTTATCTTCTTGTTTTGGTTGCTGTTGAAACGGGATACAAGGGCATATCCAGGAATGCATGGTTATCTACATGGTTATTAGCATGCTAAGGCACTATTTTTCTTTCCACAATTTTTTCCACTTCGATTTTCTCCTCTCTATGGGTGAATCATGGACAGGAATTTGGGAGGAGAGCCTGTCCAGTCTGCTTCTGGCCCTCAAGCAGCTGGGCATCTGTGCTACCTCCTTTTCCTAGCATCAAAATATGTTGTGAGAAGCTATCTGTTGGGCTAGAACACTGGACCCTAATGGTAATAACTAGATAGAACAGGGACAGGCTTCTCTTCCTACCTCTTCTCTGCATCAGAGTTTGGGTTTCTCCAGCTTCAACTTCTTTTACTCACCCTCCTCCCTTCCTACCATCTTGCCAAAGGAAACATGAGAGACAGTTGAACTGTTCCTGCTACAAGAGACTCTGCCTACCCATATTCTTATCATCCTGTTCCCAATGACCACCCTGCTCTCAAACACAAATTTTTTCCTTAGATGAATTCAAGCTATGTCATGTGTTCTTTAAATATCCACCCTGGCACAAAGTTCTGCCACCATACCCTAGTTATAGTTCTGATTTAGCTATCCATGTTAGTTGGACAAGAGTTAAGGATACATGGTGAACTTGGATCAGAAAGGAATGGGTGTGAAGCAGAGCCAAGATGACATTTTAACAGGAAGAATTGCAGCCTAGCTCTTGCCCACAACCCCTCTGTACAGTACTTTCAAAAATGCACCAAATTGAGTACTGATAAGGAAATTCAAGTAAAAATCACAAATCAATTTTCCAGTCCTGAACATCATAGAGAGTCAGAGAGAGCTAGATTTTGGGGATAGCATGTAGCCAGGAACATTCACACGGAGCACTCCAGCATAGGACCTGAAAAAGAAAGAAGTCTGCATGTGCACCACAGAAAGAAGTCAAGGTAAGCGTCTTTGAGAGACTGAGTGTCTCTAATCAACACAAAGACCAACCAAAATTTTAGGCCACCTTCTTCAAGCTGCAGAAACAGGTGCCAAATGAGAATGCTATCACTCATTGTCAAGTTCTGGGTCACAGGTCCAGAGCAGATTGGAAGCAGATCTACATCTATGGGTAGGGAGCAGTCATGCACCCTAAGAAATGTACTAAATGAGGAGAAAGTTCAGAAGCAAGCAGGAGTTTTCCCTAGGTTCTGAGTGGGATGTCGGTGTCTAGCACCCAACCCCGTTTAAAATCTGCAGCAGAATAGCCAGTGAATGAATCCTGAGACCAAAGAGGAATCTACATTCCTGTCACTCTGAACCAGGATAACTTGCCATATGGTTGATGGTGGCTAAGTCCAGCAAGAGTCCACCGGAATTCCAACCAGGGAAGCCCCACAGATGTGTTGTTCAGAACTAAATCTTGGCCAAGAACTTGCAGAGCTCAGGTCAAGAAGAGAGAGAGAGAGTAATCAGACTTTGCCTTTTGGAATGAAGGTGTACCCGAAAGAATTGATGGCTGTTCCCTCCATACTCATCTCCTTGCCGTAAGTCTTGAGAATAAGAACCATTCTTCTAGAAAATTTAGTGTCTAATTACCTCCAAGGGAGGCCAAATTTCAACAGCTTGTCTGATATAGTTCTGAGGAGACCTGAACTCCAGTCCATGCTCTGACTCCAGTCTTAGGTTTCTGTTGCTTTATATAATCCTTTATTTTTCGGAAGAGGTAATGGAGCACACTTCCAATTCTATTAGGTCTATTAGACTTTGATATTTGGGTTTCATTTGACTCAAACTGAATCCAGCCTTTATTGCTGTCAGGGTTGAATGAATCTTTTGCTGTGACTCTAAACAACTCACTTCAATTTGGGGCCTCAGTTTCTTACACTATAAAAATGGAGCGGATGGTTCCTAAAATCTCTTCCAACTCTAAATATTGGTTATTTTGAGGATTCAGCGGTGGTTGGCTTCAAAACCCCTTTGACCTCACCCAAAGAATCAATGTATTGGCTGTAAAAGTTCTAACTTCATCACCTGTGTGCCTAAAATGAGACTTCTTGAATGTCAAATGTGAAGAAACAATCTTACCCTCTAGTTTCCAAGAATAATTGCTTGAAATAGTAAGCTATGGAATGGTCTGCTTTCTCTGAGTGGGCGTGGTGTAGGGGTTACCTTTCCAGACTTATGGTTTTTGCATCTCCATTTCCTCCCAAGGGATGGTGTCCTTCCTTTCTCTGCTGTGGGTGCCTATAATGCTATTTGCCTGGGCACGCTTTATGGGGCCTGCTTAAGGTACAAAACTTATGCATGAAATAATGCACATATTTCTCGATTTGCAGTCAGTCACACATGAGTTTAGATCTCATTCAACAGGCTTAACTTTTATTAGCTCTGTGACCCTGAGCAAGTCACTTAACTTCTCTGAGATCCAGTTTTCTCATCTGAAAAATGAGGACATTAATGCCTTTATTAAATGCTTCACTGGGACTGTGAGGCTCAAATCAGATAATAAAGTGCTTTGGAAAAATTAAAACATGTACACACACATATATGTGTAGAAATATATATGCATACATATATATACATATATTATATACATACATACATATATATATATAATATGTATACATATGCATATGAAAGTATATGTCTGAATCAGTTGTATTTAAAAGTGGATACTAGTGGGTTAAGTCAAGGGTCTGGTCATTGATATCCATGCATAACTATGATTTTTAATGAGATAAATACATAGACAAGTGCTGTAGGAAATTTGAAGAGAGATCACTTTCACTTCTAGAAGAAGAAAGGAGTAGGAAAATAAATGAGAAGGAGATGACACCTCAGTTAGGGTTTGAAAGAAGAGCTGGACACAATCGAGTAGGGAGAGATTCCATTCCAGGTATCAGGGGTCACATAAAAGGATAAATAAAAGCACAAAAAAAATATTAACGAGAAACACATTCAAGTCAGTGATAGGCACAGTCTTGTCCCCAGTAATACACTGATTGATTTTCTTGCCTTGGAAAGACAGGGGAAATATCACTATGCAAAGTACAGGCATGAAACTTGAGCATGGTCATAGATCTTAGAAAGTTTTTTCCCACCAGCTTTGGTCTCAGGATTCTATTCTTTCTTCCCAAGCTGTGACTTAGTGTTTCTTACTGTTCTTCCATTCTGTCAGATTGTAATTAAGAGAAACTTTTTCTGTCAGTGTTCTAGGGAAAACCGAGAAACCTCCTCTATACTCTTATTTGGGCAGGTGCAAAGAATTAAAGAATCAACCTTACATCCTGAGATGAGTGTATGGGGGGAAAAGATGTAGATTAAGCATCATCTCAGACTTCACTAAAAGTTCACTCAGCATGTCTGGGTTTCTATATCTAAAGATTCTGCTTCTATTCTTGAGAAACAATACCCATGGGAAAAAGTATAGTCTGTACATGGGCAAGGCATAATCTAAAATTAACAGCAATGAGGTGGTTATGTCCAGGGTGTTGAAAATAGAGTGTAAAGAATCACAAAGCAAAAAAAAAAACAAAAACAAAAAAACAGGTCAAAGTAAAATTTTTTCCATGTTTTGCCATTTGAGATGAAACAATTCTGTTAATGTGTCCTTTGGTTAGGAAAGAGGAAAATTGTGAGGAGGAAATTAGATGACATATTTAAAGAATTTTTCAAACCTTAAAGTTTGACATAAATGCTATATACAACCATTGTTAGGGTATAGGCTTGACCATAATCTATTATGTAGAGAAAAGACCAGTTAGGTAAGTCTGGCTAAATCATAGACTAGGTAATAGATGAGTGATGTTTAATAAATCTGTAAAAGTCAGCTTGACCCAGTTTATGAACAAATGCATATATCAAGTAGGGAAGGTTTTTGTTTGGTTTTGTTTGCTCCTAGGGGTAGGAGGAACCTATGAGATTTCCTTGAGCAGGAGATTGTCATAATCTGTACTTCAGGGTTAGCAATCTGTCTATTTATTACAGAAGGGAAGGAAGAATCTCGAGACATGGAGTCCAGTTAATTCATTTATGAACGCTAATTTCACTGCTGTCATTTGATGTAGTATCTCCATTCAATGACCAATGAGTTTTTACATAGTGTAATTGCACCACAAAAATATTGAAACCAGAAGATATAATAAAGATTCAGCTAAATGAAAAATGTCTCAGAGAAATAAATGAGTTCATGGGACCATAGCTTCAGACCTAGAAGAGATAGGAAAGATTTAGTCCACCCACCTCCCTTTCCACTTTACCAATGAGGAAACCCTGTGTTTGAAGTGTGATTCAAACACAGAATTTTCCTGACTCCAAGTTCAGTCCTGTTTTTTTATCATGTGCCCCAAATAGCATCGTTTTAAAAATGTACTTGACTAGCATATGCAAAGTGACCACCATGATGATAGATACCATCTATGGGTCAACATTCATTACAAAGGATGAAAAGGAGAGAAATTTCATGCAGAACATGACCAGATCCTTCAAACAAAGTCAACATATAGCTTAGTACTGGAAGGCTTTCAATGCCAAGATGTATAGTGTTGAGGTGTGTTTGAAATTAATTAATGACATTGTGTTCTATGCATTGATGCCTCAATGAACTCCATGTTCACTCAGCAAGTGACGAAGTTATTGAATTAACAAACTTCAATAGTTTGTTAGTTCCGTGATGCAATCAATCTGGATATTCCTTCCAATGTTATATGGTGCCACTCATAATCCCTTCTCATCCTGTGCAACTCTTATTCATGTTTTCACATAAATCCTCCACAGAGAGGTCCACCTAACATTCTGGGGACTTTCCTCTAGATCTCCTGACATTTATATAGAATCTAAAAGAACAAATATACTACCCATCAGTCATCTCTTCCTTGCTCTTGCTGCAGGACCTGCCTGCTTCCTTTCAAAATCAAGTGTTTCCCTGTTAATATTTTTCTACTCTTTCCCTTATACAATTCTTCAGAGGTAGTCATAAAACCATGGGTTTTATGCCATTGACCTCTGGATGACTTTTGATTTTAATTCTTTTGATACTGTGGTATTACGTACTTTCTAGCTTTGCCAGGGCTCATGTTTAAAAGATTGGCCTTTATTTCAGTGAGAAGCTCTAGGTCATTAAAAATATGGTGCAATTTTCCAAATGCAGTTCAGCTTGCTCTCCTCTTCCTAGTCAATTTTTGGCCTAGATCATTGTTCCTCTTGTTCTGTCTCTCCAAGATGGATGTCTAGATAGACAGGATCTTGTGCTTGTCCATCTAACTGCAAATTGTAATCTGGACAGTCGACATCTATCTTTCACTTGCATTTTTATGTGTCGATAGTTAGGCTGAACTTGCCTGAGTGATTATAAATCTTTTTTAGGAGGCTCTGCAAATGTGGACTTGATGAAATCAGCACAATGTCATCAGTAAATAGGAGTGTGTGAAACACCTTCCCCTCTAAAGGGTATCCTTCTCACATTTGTCTGTGCTGGATACCTTCCCTGATAGTGCTGAGTACCTTTGGCAGACACCTATTTCCCTGTTGGATAGTTTTCTTGATATAAATAATCAGAGGGTCATTGATTAAAGTTCACTCTGTTGAATATTTTGAGGAATTTTATATGATTTAAATGTGTATATGAGGTGACCATATAGGCCTTTATGCACAAGGAAGACAAAGCCAGAAGGAACCAATATGTACCAAAAATATTCATTGGAGCACTTTTCATAGTATCACCGACCCCCCCCCCCCCCAAATTAAGGATGTGCCTTGACTGCAGAACAATTAAATATTATGTAGCAACATTTATTCTACATTGTAAAAAAATCACAAATAGGAAATGACCCTTTGAAAAGTGAAGAAAGCAGAACCAGGAAAACAATTGTAATGGTAATCAATTTGTTGGATATTGAGGGCTAAGTATGGAGGGTGTGAGCTCTGTCTGGAAGGTATGAGCCTTGTCTGGAAGGTGTGAGCTCTGTATGGAAGGTGTGAGCCTTGTCTGGAAGGTGTGAATTCCCCTGTTGTCTGGAAGGTATGAATTCCCCTGTCGATGTGGAAGAATGCCATTGGCTGAGACACTCCCCTGTTCACTTGGGAGAAGGCCAGTGTTTATAAGCAGGAGAATTTTGGAGAAACACACAGATTTTGGATTTGGTTCCTCAGTGAAGCTGACTGAAGATATAAACAGGTTGGGACTTTGTTGGTGGCCTGGCTGATCCTTGAGTTCCAGGCAAGAGATGTCCTGAAGGGTATGAGGTGTGCTGAATCCGGTGAACTTCAGTGTGTGCCGGGGATTGCCTTGAGGACTGGACAAGGACCTGGGAGCTGTTCATTCCTGAGGACTGGACGAGAACCTATAAGCTTTCAGCTCCTGAATCTAGGTGATTGTCTGGTAGATTCAGGAGGGAGCTGGGACCAGGGAAGGGGATCCAGGGAATCAGAGAGACCACCCAGAGTCAAAGTGAAGAAAAGGCCTCCCCTTGGACTAAACTGAGGTTTGTTGGAAATCAAGGGATGGAAGGATTGTGTGGTTGTCTAAGAACTTTATTTGGATGGTTGCCCCAGGAGTGGAAGATCAGTGTATTGTGAATTGTTGATTGAATCTTAAAATGTGAAGCTGATTTCTCCCTTAGGGAAAC
Source organism: Pseudocheirus occidentalis (assembly GCA_028646575.1). Lineage (NCBI taxonomy): Eukaryota > Metazoa > Chordata > Mammalia > Diprotodontia > Pseudocheiridae > Pseudocheirus > Pseudocheirus occidentalis. The sequence continues at coordinate 46,193,063 of CM053593.1, forward strand.
CAGCTGATTCTTCTCTTGTTCCTTGTTCCTTTCTGTAATAAGATATAATATTGAGACTTTCCTTGTTCTGAAGATTGTATATAATATT
>CM053593.1:46193650-46207182 GCA_028646575.1 Pseudocheirus occidentalis
TGTGAACTGTTGAAACTGTGAACATTGTACGGAATAAAGATTTGTAATGGAATAAACAGAGTGTTCACTAATACTATGTAATCTGAATCTTAAAAGCTGTTCACAGTAGCATTCTCTCAGGAATCTACTGCTGATTGGCTTTATAACAATACACACAAAGAATACAACAACATCAATAGGAAGAAAAGAAAGTAAGATAAAAAAATTTTATGATGATCAAGCTTGCATCCAAAGAGTTGAGAAAATATGTCTCTCTCCTTGTAGAGAGAGGGATGGAGAACTATGAATGTGGAATATTGCATGTACCATCAGACGCAACTGATGCATTGGCTGATTATTATGTAACTCTAAAACAATAAATCCTACCAAAATGCACTAAAAATATTCCTTTTCTCTCCTTAGTTGATTTGCTTCTTTCTCTACCCCTCCTTCTCCTGTGAAATACTCTATTTATCTATCCTAAGTTGGTACAGAATGTGGCTGATTGGCTATAAGTATGTTTTATAATTTATAAATTTAATTTAATAAGAATTATGAAAACAAAATTTGTTTTTGTAGAAGGATGAAGTTGGTATATTCCTTAGCACTCCAATAAATATTTTTTTGTTTTCAGTTTGACCTTTTGTCTTTGATCCACAGTCATAGGACCCTTGGTAACCAATATGCCTCTCCTAAGAGGTCTCATTCCTCTTGCTTGTTCTCCAACATTAAGCTGGAGAAAAAAAAAAGGCTTGAGGCAAACATTACAGTTGTTTTCAGCTGGACATCCATGCGAATAAAGTACTAAACATTCTTATTGCCCTCAGAAGCAGGACTAGGTTGAACGGGTAAGATTTATAGGCAGGCAAATTTTTGCTCAATGGAAGAAAGAGTATCCTAACATTTAATGTTATACAAAATCAAATGTACGCCCATCCCCATGTCTCCAAGGTAGCAACTTGCCTATTCCTAAAAACTGTCAAGTAGAGAATGGATGACCATTTGTTAGAAATGGTCATATTAAACTCATTCTTTAGAGAGAGATTGTGATGAGATGTAGGCTATTTCCACTCCCCACCCACCCTTTCCTTTGAGCTCTCCTTGAATCTTTGAGGTACATACTCTGGGAAAAACCCCTTGAAGTCTGATTGAATCTTCAGGAGGCATTTGCAGAGGCCATAAATATTTCATTGTGGCTGGGCCCAAACCTGTTATTAGCCTGGTCCTCCATTGTCCATCTGCTTCCCACCCTTGAGCCTATCAAAATACCAATCCACTCTTGCATTGACCTCATTAACTCCTCCTGAAGACCCTCCCCAGGCTCCTCCTCTAGACCACCCCTAGATTTCTCTGTATATAAGACCCCATCTTCCCTCCAGCTCCATGAGAGCACCATAGAATAGCTTAGCAGAGACTTGCTTTGTGAGAGGGCTGTAGGATAGCTTAGCACAGACTTGTTCTGTGTGAAAGCTCCATAGAACAACCTAGCATAGACTGGCTCCTTAAGAGTCTACTCCATATGGCGAATTTGAACTTTCAATAAACTTTTCTTTTTCTTTGGCTAAGAAGACTTGAGTGGAATTCTTTCCACAGGACCTGGCTTGTTGGTATTTTGGGGTCCCAGGCACCCCTAACCCTCTTTGGGTATCTCTTCAATTGCATTTCTAACTTTAAGATTTTATGTTTGATGACAGACTTACTTGTAGCAGTCTAGAGCTAAGAACTCTGGTGAAACTAGAATATCCATAGCCAAGTGGATTCATAAACAGCAGAACATAAGAAAATGGATGACCTGTGATCCTCAGCCTTGCCTTTAAAGCTCTGGACAACCTGGAACCCACCTACATTTTCATTCTTATTTAAAGTTACTCCTTTTTACATGGCCTATGTTTCATTCACAATGGCCAACTAGCTGTTCTGCATAAATAATATTCAATCTCCCAATTCTATGCCTTTGAAGACCAAATGAAGTATCTTGCACTTAGTCCTCACTTCAGTCTTTTAGAATCTTGATTTTCCTTTAAAGGACTGCTCACAGGGCACCTGGTAGAAAGTGTAAGCAAGCTTCCAGGACTATAGAAAACTAGCCCCAAGAGCTGAGAAATTAGAAGCCACAATCCAAGGTAAATTAGAGTCAAGGGGATCAAAATTCTCATTCCTATTTGGTATATACACACACATACATACACACAGACATATATATATAATTTGTGTGGGGTACAGGGACCGTAAAAACCCCCTCCCCAAGAAAAATAAAAAATCAGAGGTATCTTGAGGAAGGAACAGAGGAACAGGAAGTTTTATTCTCTCCCCCTCCCCCCCCAAGAAGAGGGCTGTCTTCTCCATGGGCCTGTTACAAAAGACAGAATATATATATGTATATATATGTATATGTATATGTATATGTATATGTATATGTATATGTATATGTATATGTATATGTATATGTATATATATGTATACCCTAAGGAGGTCAAGCCCCCTTCCCCTGGCTGCCCCTTCTCCCACTGTCTAAGAGGATTCTAGGTCTTGGTGTGCAATCCAACCCAATGACAGATAACAAAGAAGCCCCGACTATCTCCTATTGGCAGGGAGGTGGGACAGTAAGCCAAGGTATCATCCATGGCCTTATTTGGTAAAAACCAAAGCAAGGGAGGGGAAAAGGTCACAAGCAAGGGTGGAGGTCAAAAACTCCTGAAAGGAGCCTAATGCTTATGACAACAAGGGAAGGGATAAAGAGTCCTAGGTTGTATACACCCAGGACTCAGGTCTGTCTAGTCTTACAAAAGTCTATCTCTGGTTTCCAGATAGTTTCTCTCCCTTCTCATTCTGAGGAGTCTTCACAGAGGGTGCAGAGAGTGTACCCCACTCAGTCCCCCTTCCTTTCATACTATCTGAAGATTTCTCACACCACTGTTGATATAACTCATCCACCAGTTTATCACTTACTTCTATACTATCATACCACACACTTTCCTCCAAAATTCTTATTCTACCATTCCTCTCTTCTCTGCTTGCTGCAATAGAGAGAGAGAGAGAGAGAGAGAGAGAGAGAGAGAGAGAGAGGGAGAGGGAGAGAGTACATTAGGACCTAGAGATCAGCTGCTTCAAGAGAGACTGAATGAAAGACCTTGTGGTCTAAATTAAGGAATTGGGAAATCAGAGCTAGTCAAAGGATTCAGTCACTGGGGTTAACCATGGCAGCAGTCTAAGGAAGTTCAAAGCTAAGAGTGGATCTCCCTGGGGAGTAGAAAGGGGTAGGGAGAGGAGGCAGCTGCTACTCTCTACTAAGTGACTACCAGTAGATGCAGCCAGTGCCTCCTGAGGACAATGATCCTGAGTCTGTGGGACTTGAAAGTAATAATCTGGGACTTGCTCAGGCAGATTTGACTGAGAAGTATGTGCATTTTAAGCTCTAAAACCTTTTGTAAATCCAAATCATTCTAATTCTCATTGATTGGCCAATAATAGGTCCCAGGCCAAGTCCTCCTTTATCCTTCTTTGGGACTTGATTGGCTAAAGTGAATGGAAATAATAATTGTTTCTATTTTGGCCAGAAACCCTGAGGGTCTTCCCTTCCCAGGCTGATTTTTTTTGACTAGGTAAAGAGGCTATACTATGCCTCATTTCTTTCTTTTTTTTTTTTTTTATAACAGCTTTAATTTCTTTTTTTTTTTTTGGAGGGCAATTGGGGTTTAAGTGACTTGCCCAAGGTCACAGGGCTAGTTTTTTTTGTGTGTGTGTTAAGTGTATGAGGATGCATTTGAACTCAGGTCCTCCTGACTCCAGGGCTGGTGCTCTACTCACTGCACCCCGTAGCCGCCTCCTATGCTTCATTTCTTAACTAGCCTTAATCACTAAATGGACTTTGCCTCAGTCAAATTGAGACCTATTAAAAACCTTAGCTTGAAAAGGCAAGGTTTTCCACTGCATCTAGGGCTATCTCAAATCCTCCTGATCTATAGCTCAGCACTGGACCCAGATGGCTCTGGAGGAGAAAGTGAGGCTTTGCACAGCCCTGCCTCACTTAAATCCATTGCACTTGCATGTCATGACATCACCTCCCTGATATCATGGTCCTCTTTGAGAACAAAGGACAAGCAACAACAATATTTGAAAGGCATTCAACACCAAAATATTCCTAGTCATAGACTAGGAACCCATTCTTCCATCAATCAATCATTCAATAAGCAAACATTTATTAAAAACTATTTATGTCCCATGTATCCTATCAGGCACTGAGAATACTGACAAAAATGAAATGCTCTTTCTCTGAAAGGAGCTAGCATTCTATGAGGGAAAGCAAAGTAGGAGTTTTGTAGGAAAGCAAGCATGACAAAAAATAGATTGTCCAAGGGGAAACTGGAGATGTCAATCCTTACTTTGAAGGAATTCAGAGGTTTAAGGATACAGATAAGTAAACCAGCAAGTAACTACCCAGTAGATAGCCTCTTGAACTGTGAATAGCCAGTCCTAGACTAGCTATAAGATCATCAACAAGTCAGCTTGCCTCACAGGAGATATTAGTGATACTATTAATGTCATGGGATCAAGATTTAGGATTGGAGATACCTAGGAGTCATCTAATCCAATTACTTCACTGCCCAGCTGGGGTCTGTAAGGCATGGCCAGAGTTCATGAATTGTCCAAGGGTGGGCACTCATGGCACAATGAAGTGAGTTCTGTCATGGTAGTTAAGAAAACCTGCTTCTAGTCTCTGTGCAGTCATTCATAATACTGATATAGCATTGCTTTGTGCCAGGCATTTTGCCAAATCCTTTATAATTATTATTTCATTTTATCCTTACAATAAACTTGGGTGTAGGAGGGAAATAGGCACTATTATTATCCCCATTTTACAAATCCTCATTTGTAACCTGAGGCAGACAAAGATTATATAGCTAGTAAATGTCTGAGGTTGGATTTGAATTCAGATCTTCCTGACTTGAGACCCTCCAGCACTACATAGCTGCCCTATCTATAGAATTCTCAGCGAGTCATTTAATCTCTCTCCAAACCAGTTTCCTCATTTGTAACACGAATAGTTAACTGGATGATTGCTAAGGCTTATTCCAGAACCCGGACTCTGCTGGTTACACATATTACTCTTCTCCCAGGGCCATTGGCATGGGACTCTCTCCTCTCTGAGATTTGATGAACCATGAGAATTTCAGATTGCAACAAACCCTCTTACAGGGTAGCACATTCATCTGTTCTAATAAGGAGAGAGTCCCATTATTAATGGCCTTTGGGACAGGGGTCATACACAGTTTGTTGGTAACAGAGAGAGGACTAAGACCCTGGTCCCTTGACTTCCAATCCTTTCTCTTTCCTTTCCTGGAATTATCTCTTGACCGCATGGTTGAATTTGTCCAGTATGATCATAACGGGCTAGGTACCTATGTGGATTGTCAGCCCATTAAGGTAAGACCCTGTTGCCAAACTTCACCTAGGCCCTGTAATATCTGCCTCAGAGAGTTTCAATGAGATGAAGTGACAGTCCTTCACTTCCATCTACGCTCCCCTTAACCCCTTTCAGGGATCTGCTAGAGACAGCCAGAACCCTATTTAATTTACAATTGTTAATTTTTCACTGTGAGCATTTATCCCTCAGAAATCAGGGAAAAAAAATGCAATTCAGGGCTTGACTTATGCTTTTTTGATTGTCTAGACTTAAAGTAATGGAGAAAATGTTAATAACCATGATTAAAACAATGTGGTATGTGGACATTTTGTCCCAGAGAACCATTTGTTAAATATTTACCAACATACTACCTATACTCTCTCCCTGGAAGCCTATGGATGTCAGAAGCCAGCCCTGGGTTACTAGGCTTCTTACAAGTTTCTGGAAATGACTTGGTCTCTGGGATGGGAAAGAACACATAAGAGGAACTCCATTTCTGGTGATGTGATTAGATGCTAGTTGGAAGTGCTCCAGGGCTTCTCATAAATCATATGGGCAAAGCATTTCCAAAAATGATCTTGACCATGTGACTGAGTAGCTGTTTTTACTCCCTTAAAGACTAGGGGTAGGAAAGAACTACCCCAAAAGGGGCAGCCTCTTTTTGCTTGTGTAAGTTTCAGTAAATAATAGATGACTTTATTGCAGGCATTCTTACCCTGGAGATACCAGACGAAGTCAGAGACCTACATTAGATGGAATGCTGCTTCTGTAACTTCGAAGCTGTGTTATCCAGAGTGAACCACTTCCATGGCAGAAGTGTTCCCCTCTTTGGGACCACTGCAAATATTGATCAGGTAGTCTGTGAGCTTGGATGGGAAAAAAATCTTTATTTTTACTAACCTTTAACTGAAATTTAGTATTTCCTTCGATTATGAAGGTAAGTAATGCACTACAGTTATGTTGGGCTTCATCTGACTGTGGAAAGAAGGAAGGAAGGAAGAAAGGAAGGGAAGGGAAGGGAAGGAAAGAAATAAATGAGGATTAAATGCTTACTATGTTCTGGTTACTGTGCTAAGCTCTTTAGAAATACCATCTCATTTGATTCTAACAACAACCCTGGACAATAGGTGCTACTATTTTCCCTGTTTTACAGTTGAGGAAGTTGAGGCAGACAGAGGTTAGGTGACACACTCAGGGTCACACATTTGAGGTGTATTTGAACTCAGGTTTAACTGACTCCAGACCCAGAGCTCTATTCACTGTGTTACCTAGCTGCTAGGGGTTTGTGACACACACGCAAATATTGATACCCACTGCTCTAGAATTTCTTTGTTCCGTTCAGTGTTGCCCAAGACATTGATGACTGAAGTCTAGAAGGCATTCGCTGGGAGCCATTGTCTCTGCTTGGGCCTTAATCACCCCTTACCTAGGACCAGATGGTCCTCACATCTTTGTTAACCCCCCAGTCTCCTCCTCCAGCCAGGGTCCAAGCTCAATGGCTGTAGCCATGGGTGGATGGCTACAAAGGAGAAAGGCAGAGAAGTGAGGGGGATGGAGGGAGGGAGAGAAGCTGTATTGGTTTTTGAGTGCTCAGCATAGAACCAGGTGCCTGGGAACCACTCGGCATCTTGCCCCTGTTACTAATAATCCTCCCAAAATCACCGAATGGTTTCCAGGCATTAAAGTTATCGTTTGCCATAAACCCCTTGTCTGTTTTCTGGAGAGTTTAATATATCGCAGGAAGTTTCACCCATAAAAGGTGATCGCTGTGCTCCTGTGAGTGTGCCCAGAGCCTATAACTTATGACCTTCATAAATGTGAGTGGGTCTCACGAGTGAGTCCATCAGTCTTTGGAGTAATTCTGTTTTGTAGTAAAATATTTTACTGTGCCTGCTTCTGTCTGTGTTTGCCTCTGTTGTGGGGGGTGGGGGCCCTCCCTCTTCTCCCTCCTCCCCTCTCAGTTTTCCCTCCTCTCAGTGCCAGACTTCAGGCAAAAGCCTGAAGACCAGTGGTACCACCTTTGCTGTTTTGGGGCTCCCCAACAGCCCAGCGCTGGGGTTAGGCCCAATGGTTGGTTATCGCAAGAGGGCCTCTTGGATTTGGAAAGGCTTCTGGATCAATGCACAGCAGTGTTATTTATGGATGTGACTTCTCTAGGGCCTTTTCCTGGAAGTACATGAAGTACTCTCCAAAGAAACTTAGCACTTTATTCAGGGAGTATCCTTCAGATCTCAGAATTGCGAGGTATAATACAAGGAACAGAAACAAGAGGAAGAATGTTGCTGTGTGTTTAGGGGTGAGTGAAACAAGGTGGAAGGAAAGAGTAAAAGAAATAAGGGGACAGTGAGAAAACAAAAGCAATGAGATTTAGGCAAGAGAAAGATCCAAATGCCAGTTTCCCAGGGATCTTACTAGAAATTAGTGAATTACATCTAGTATAATTAGATTATAAGCTCCATGAAAGCAGGGATTACGTTTCATTAATCTTTGCGTCTCCCCTGGGTCCTGGTACAGAGCTCTGTCAAGCACATAGATGTGTTTGATAGATGGAATAGAATTCAAAAGGTGTTCAGGATAGAGGGTTAGGAGTATGCCTTTTTAGCCAGTTGGGAGGGCAATGGACGGCAATGGTGGTGATGGTGATGGTGGTCTGGAAGAGGGTGCTGTGGACTATAGTTTGACATCCCTGAAGGCTCTTTAGCAACCATTCTACTGTGAGCCCTCATTGGACACTGTAGCATAGAGGAAATAAAAAATGAGCATACCTTGCTCCATCTTAACAGTGTGACTTGAGGAAGTCATTTTACTTCTGGATTTCATTAGTAAAATTAAAGAGCTGTCCCAGGTGACTTCTAAAATCATTTCCATTTATGATTCTATGATTCTATTGTAACCAGACATTAATGGAGACCTACGCCCACTGATGGAGAGAAATTCATTAATATTTATCTACTGAGCTCCTATAAAACTTTCTTTTTCCCATTCCTAGGGAAGAAAGAGGAGGAGGAGGAAGAGAGGGATACTCATGAATGAAAGCTCATTAATACACAAGGAAGATAGGAGAGAGCATGATGAAGCTGGGAAGCAGGGCTACAGTGACTGTCTGGAGCCCCACCAGGAAAAGGGGCAGTGCTAATAGGAGCAATGATACCATCATTATGGGCAAATAAGTGAGAATACTGATACATTTAGACAAGAGATAGAGTTGAGCTATATGGAAGTCATATGGAACAGATGCGGAATTAGTGGAAGTGTTTATACTGCCGAGCACAGAACATAAAATCTGGACTTTCCCGTCTTTTATTCAAGTTTGTCTCTCTTGCCATTTCTGTTTCTATTTCTCTATATCTGTCTCTTCCTTTTCCCCTTCATTGATTTCTTAAGAGTTGATGTATTTTCTGTTTAATTCTTCTTTTAAGATTGCTTTATCTGAGATAAAAGGTAACTGGCCTTTGCATTGCTGATCTATGTGTTTTCATTATTCCAGTAAAGCTAGGGGAGAGGTCATAACTTATAAGGTACACAAGAGAAGGATGTTGATTTTTAAACTAGTATATATACCTATATGTGCATAGATATATAGCCACATGTACATGTATGAATACAAAGGTATGTGGCCACATGTATCTATGTATAAATACATAGATACATACATATTTACATATATAGACATATGTATATATGTGTATATCTATATCTATGTGATTTACAGTGAGCTTGCCTTCTATTTATAGCATGAAGATGTTCATATGCAGTTTAAGAAAGGCAGAATAGACATCTCTAGCCCCACCCTTCTCCAAAGGAGGCTTTAATTCCTGTCAGAAGGTGAAGCAGGAGGTTGAGACGAGAGTCTTGGCCACGTTGCCCTCCTCAGAGAGAGGAGTACTGCGCTAGAATTATATTTCATCTTCCCCCTTAAATCTTAGTCTAGGGGATGTGGTTTTCAGGTTCAAGCTAGATTTCCAGTCACTATTTCTTTAATGGGGAAAGGACGACCCAGACTTTGTAACCAAGGCTTGACTTCCTTCCCACCAAATTCCAGTTCCACAATGAAAATACACAGGAAATAGTAAAGAGACCCATTTAACCAAGTCAATAGCAAAATGTAAATCAGAAAAAAACATGCTGTTTGGTCACTTTTCAGTTGCATCCCACTTTTTATGACTTAATTTGTGATTTTTTGGGGCAAAGGTACTAGAATGGTTTGCCATTTCCTTCTGCAGCTCATTTTATAGATGAGATAAGTGAGGCAAACAGGGTTAAGTGACTAGCCCAGGAACACACAACTTTTAGTAACTGAGGCCAGGTTTGATCTCAGGTCTTCCTGACTCCAGATCTGACACTCTATCCACTGTATCATCTAGCTGCCTGAAGTGGGGTTGGCATTGTCCATCTTCTCTCTTAAACCTGGAAGCCAGAGGATACTGCAGACCTAACAAGCATGAAGAGGTTGGAAAAAGACTGGACAGGAATCAAGTTCTCCACTCTCCTGCTCTTACCAACTCCATCTTGTGCCTCATATAGGTTCAAGGCACTACTCTCTGTCAGTGAGGAGCAAAGCAATGGACTTTGGGACTTGAATTACATATATAAATATAAATAATATAAATGTATATTTTTCCGAGAGAGATAGCCTTTTTTATTGCTGGGACCTTTCAAGCTGGAGGATTAAGCAATGCATAAGAATGTTATTAATTCATATTTTTTTTATAGCTTTCCAAAAGAAGAAAAAGAAGTGAACTTATCCTAGAAGTAAAATGAGCAAGTAGTTTCGGACAGGTTGAGGTTTGTAACCAATCTTGACTTTCTGAGATAATCACAGCAGGTGCCTCCCATTCCTATTGTTCTTCCTGAGGCATGTTTGAAAGGAAAACCATTCCCTCAATGGTGATGCTGTGGGTGTGACCAAAAAAAAAATGATGTTTAATGGGAAGAGCTGGGAAGGGGTGGTAATGCTCAGGAGAAGATGGGGCTCAAATAAGCAGTACTAGCTGATCCCTTTTGCACCCACCGAATATCCTGTACTCCAGACAGCTATTGAACTGTGACAGCAAACAGGATAAAGAAAACTTGCTGATTCATGAAACTCTTACCCTGGACATAAGGGTCTAGTTATATTTAAAAGTCCCAGTTCTTTATATTTGTATGTCATATTTTCATATGGACACAAATTTCATCATATTGGGATCTGTTATATCTATGCTGCAGGTTTCAAGGTTTTACAGTATCAAAGAGTTTTCCTCTGGGGGAAACTTCTTGGAAATTATGACTGGGTGACTGTGATTTAGGGGGACTGAAGAGGAAGAAGCAAGGAAAGAGAGTCTGATGGGTTTTTATGGAGCTTTGTCTATACTTTGAGAAAAAAAGACAGAGTGAAAGTGACATAGAGGACATTACAATGACATTTCCCTCTGCTGGATTATATAGTTCATACACAGTTAGCTATCTTATCAACCACATTGGGAGAGACATTTCAGAGAATGGTCCGGACAGTTTAAAAAAATTTTACTGGCAAAGCTTAACTATTTTCCCCCCTAGAAATCCCAAGAAGTTCAAATCCACCAAGAAGGAAATTGATTAACTTTTATTGGTAATTTGTTTCTTGGTCAAGGCTCACTTTGTTTTTTCATATTCCCTTTCTTTGGCATTCATCTGTCACCTTTCTGTCCTTTCCCTAGCCCCTGGTGCTCTCTCTTCCTCTCTGTCACTCTGTCCCTGTCTTCCTCCCTCTACCTCTCTCTCTCCCTCTTTCTCTCTCTCTTCTTCTTTCCATCTCCATTTCTTTATCTCACTCTTTCTCTTTCCCTGTCTGTTTCCCTTTTCCCCTACCCCCTCTCTCCCTTATGCCTTCCCTCCTCTCTCTTTCTCCATCTTCCTCTCTCTGTCTTTTTCTCTTTCTCTTTATCCCTGATCCCCTTCTCTCTCTCCCTCTCCCCTTTTCTTCTTTCTCTTCCTTTTCCTGTCTCTTGCTCTCTCTCCCTCTGTCTCTTTCTCTCTCTCCCTCACCTCCCTCCCTCTCTCTCTCTCTCTCTCTCTCTCTCTCTCTCTCTTTCTCTCTCTTTCTCTCTCTCTCCCTCTCTCCTGCTCTTCCTCCTCCTATTTCTTTCTGTCTCTCCTCCTTTTCTCTCACACTTCTTCTCTCCATCTCCCTCTCTCCTTTTTCCTGTCTCCTTCTTCATCTGTCTTTTTCTCTTTCTGTGTCTGTATGTCTCCTTCCTTCCCTCCTTCTTTCTATCTCATTCTCTGTCTGAATATTTAAGACATCTGAGGTGCTATAGGAAAAAAAAATATGACCCTGATTCAAAGTGTGATCTATAGGGAGTTCTGGCTGCACACTTTAATTATTGCTAACAAAGTAACATTTTAATAGCTTTAGGTAGAAATTGATGAGCCCTCCTGTGCTCTATAGTCCTTGGGAAAGCATGGCATGATGTCCTGTGGAAAAGAGAGAAAGAGGAGGAAGGCAAAGGATTTTGAAGCATTGACACTACATTTTCTTCAGGAGACTTAAGTATCTGTGATGAGACATGTGTTTATCTTGGGCATTGCCGCAGCATCTTTGTGAGGAGGAAGCAAATGTCATTCTGTCCATTTGATTGATGTAGAAACTGAGACCCAAAACATGGAAGGAAAATATATAGAATTCCCTAGCATACAAGAGCACAACCATGATAAAAGCAGCTAAGTAACAAGGATAGAGATTATGGTTGCTCTTTTCTTTTCTCCCCCACAGTATCTTGTACAATATGGTGAATGGGGGTAGGTGATCAGAACTTGGCATTTTACTGAGAACCAGGAATGTGCTGATCAATATTTAAAAATGGGTTCTCTAGGGAAAAGTACCCATGGCACACTTTTAAACTAATTATTAATTTATACTTCATTATGAATATTTTCTATCACTTTCTTAAGTCTAAACAATCAATAAAACTATAAACCAAGCCTTAATTTATAAAATTTGGCAATTTTCAGAGTATAAATTTTGACAGTAAAAATTAGTAACTAGTTCTCCAGTTGGTTTTAGCTGATTTAAACAACCTCTCCTACCCTGGTCTTAGATATGCCAGGCTTGTTGTGACAAAAAATAGGATAAGATTTGTAAAGTGTCTTATAGACCTCTAAGTGCCATATAAATGATAGCTATTCTTCTTCTTCTTCATCGGTCATGGTGTGCCATGAAACAAGGAAAAGACGAAAGTTTCTTTAGCCTGGTGCGCCCTTTTGCTCCATAAGGATTCATGGCAGAGTGATGAAAAGGGGGAGAAAAAGTGGCAAGAATACTATAATTTTTAGACTATTTCCAACCATTCACCTAGCTGTGCTAGAGGACAGTAGATATAGTCAGAGATGGAATATTTACATAATTTGTTAATAATATTAAGCCGGTAGGAATATATAATATGCTGGGTAATTTAAAAAAGATCTTGACAGTTTAGAACTCTGGGGTGAATCTAATTAGGTGAAGTTTAATGGGAAGAAGATGTACCTGGGATTGGCCCATGAAAGTCCAGCCTTTATGAGCACTTGTCACATACCTGGCTCGATGCAATCCCAAAATTGGATTTTGGAGCATGCATGAGAATCTTCTAGCTATTTCTGGCTGGATTACTTTGTGCCTTTTTGATTAGATGCTGAACTGAAGCTGAGCAAGCATACTAAAGTCCCCAGTGACTTGACTTTGTTCTTTCTTTCCAGCTTTCAAGTGAGGTGGCAATAATTGTTGTATGCCTCCAAGTGAGAAGAGTACCATTGGTCTACTCTCTCCACCTGGGTCATCATGAAGTTATGACTGCATATCCCTGATATTTCTTCTGTCCCTATTATATCTATTTTTTTTGTCTTAAAGGAATATTGGAATCAATTCAACAAACTTATATTAAATGTTCACTATCAGCTAGGCATTATGCTAAATTGGGAATACATATATAAGCAGGAAAAAAGGAAAATCCTTGCCCCCAAGGAGTTTGCATTCTAATGGAGGAGGACTAAGCAGAAAAGGAAAGGGGGCTAGTAAGTGAGGATGGAAGAGAAATTATTGTGGGAGATAAGGTAGCAGCAGCCTATGGAATATGGATTAAATAGTTGACCTGGGGTTCTTCCTTAAAATAAGATTCTTGGAGGAATCAAGCAATCAGAGAGAGACAGAGAG
>CM053593.1:46207282-46231751 GCA_028646575.1 Pseudocheirus occidentalis
GAGAGAGAGAGAGAGAGAGAGAGAGAGAGAGAGAGAGAGAGAGAGAGAGAGAGAGAGAGAGAGAGAGAGAGAGAAAGAGAGAGGCCACAGAAGCAAGAGTGTACTTCCACTGTGAGAAATAATCCAGGGGTAGAGTGACATTTTAGAATGAAGAGATTTCTATGACTTAACATGATTTCACATCTGTTGCAAGATGACACAAACTCATCAAGTGCAGTTGGGTGTTCTTTGACTATCGCCTTACTTATCTGGAGTATTAACTCCCTATTACCCATTTTTGTTACATTTTTCGCGAATCCAAAGGTCATTCTCTTTGGCAGAGAAAAAAGGTGAAACAACAATCTGCTATTAGTTTTAAAAGTGTGTGTGTGTGTGTGTGTGTGTGTAGGGGGGGTCGGAATAGACAATTACTCTATCCTTTTAAAGTCAGTGATAATATGCTATCCCTTCAAGTGAGACCACAAATCAATAGCTTGACAGTTGTGAACAAGGCCTAGAAACCTCTTTTGATGAAATATTTATTTGGATTGGCCAAGGAACTTGGTCATTCCCTCTGAGCTTACCTGAGGAGAGAAGCAGGCTCTGAAAAGAAATTTCAGGAAGAGGAGAAGAATGATGTATTCCTCCAAGAAAGAGGAATATATGACCTTATGAGTCAGTCTGTTCTACTTTAGACAGTTCTAAATTTTAGGGTTTCCCCCCCCCCCCAGTCATCAAGGTTAAATTGACCTCTTTGCAGCTTTCAGGGATTGCTCTTGGTTCTACCCACTGGGGCCCAATAGAATAATTCTAATATTTCTTCAAAATAATATCCTGTTGAACACTTGAGGGCATTCATTGTGTTGTCTTTTGCAGATGGAACTTTCTTAGTTCCTTCAACAAAATCTTTATATGACATTTGTTTCTGTTAGTCAAAGCCAGGCCCTTTGCAACAGGCTGGTGATACTCCAAAAAAACAAAAAACAAAAACAAAACCAATCCCTGCTCTCAAAGAGCTCGTGTTTTAATTGGGGAGATTAAAAAAAAGCCCAGATGTACATAATGCTTTATAGTTTGCAAAGTACTTCATATGTTGTCTAACTTGAAATTCACACCGACCCTGTGAAATGGGTATTATTATTATTATTATTTTCTCCACTTTTACAAATGAGGAAAGTGAGAAGACTCAGAGGTGAAACAATTTGCTTTGGGTTACATAGTTAAGTAAATGTCTGAAGCAGATACTTCACTCAAGGTATTTCACCATTCTGCTTAACTTCCTCTGGACATTCCCATTTCATCTTTCTAAAAGTCAATGCCCAGAACAGAATGCAACACTTCAGAGGTGATCTGACCAGGACAGGGGGACTATTACCTGCTTAGTACAAAAATGTCATTACTCAAGATCACAATCAATGTTGACTCCTTGGAAAGAACCAAGGAAGAGGAAAAAAAATGGTGATGAATGCTCTGGTCAGGAGGTATCACTTCAACACTCCAGAGTATGGATGGGACAGATTAAAATGGAATTTTATTGAAATTCATTAAAAAATTTAATTTATTTGCACATTTTAATTTTATTCAAATTAAAAAGAAATAAAAATACAATAGAACACAGATAATATTACATTTTAAAACTGTTAATACATGACCCACAGGGATCTTTATATATGGATTAATGGCCCCATTCCTATTTGAGATTGACATCATTGCTCTAGTCTCTTCATCCTGTGACATCTCATTAAGAAGTCAACTCAATATGCAGAACTTTCTCAAAAGGTAGATTTTGAATTATTTCATCTGCCCTTAAATGCTTCCTTGGAGACTCCACGCTTTTGACTTTTTTTTCTAAAAATTCCGGACTTCCCAGTAATGGTTTTCAGACAGCACAGTCTTTGCTAAAATGGTAGTAGATACCATGGAAGGAATGAAAATCAGTAATAAAATGGCATCTTTGTTTGGATTGGGATTTGCAAGTTGGAACCAAGGAAAGTTCAGACTGATATAATGCTATGTGGGGGGAGCTACAGGATTCAGTTACCAAAATTAAAAACTGCATAAGTACTTATTATTTTTTATTATTATTACTGCCATTATAAATTTAAAATATATAGTAATTCACATTCAAAAAGGCCTCATGGATTATTAGATTGGGATACCAAGAAGAGGTTGGTATTATTGCCAGCATAGAGGAAAGAATGAAGAGAACAGGACTTGCAGGAGATATGCCATCTTCTTCATGATGCAACAAAAGCACTAGAGTATCTTAGGGGAAATATCTTGAAATTACTATGAAGTAAGTATAGAGGTAAATGAAACAGAAATAATTTGCAAAATTTACAAAGAATGAGAGAGTTGGGAGGGACCTTAGGGGCTGACTACTTCACAGCTAGTTAGTTGCAAAACCAAGATTCAGATCTCCCGATTCTTAGACCAATCACCTTTTGTTTTTTAATTTTTTTTTTTGCTTTTTTGGACAGGGGGAAGGCAGGGCAATTGGACTTAAGTGACTTGCCCAAGGTCACACAGCTAGTAAGTGTTAAGTATCTGAGGTTGGATTTGAACTAAGGTCCTCCTGACTCCAGGGCAGGTGCTCTATTCACTGCGCCATCCAGCCACCCCTACATTTTCTTTTCATAGCAGTGTAAGAAGGCAGGTCGGCAGTAATTTACATGCTTGGCATGTGAGTAGACCACATGGCCAAGTAGGGACAACCTGAACTTGGAACTAGAACAACTATGTTCTAGGCTTGGATCCATTACTAACAAGCAGTGTGAACGTGGGGCAGGGGGGAAGGGGAGAATTCACTCATCTTCTGGGGCTTCAGTTCCCTCACCTATCAAATGAGAGAACTGAAATAGATAATATATTAAGTCCTTTCCAGTTTTTGTGTTCAAGGAAGGTAAGAAAATCAACAGGATCATAACTTTAGAAATCATCTAGCTGAGCCCTTTTCTCCCCTTTCCTGTTTTATAGATTATAATTGAAGACATGGGGGCAGATTCTCCAAAATCAGCCTCCAAGCTGAAGAGAGGTTGGCAAAGTTGGGAAAAGCAAGTGGAGTCTCTAGATTCCATAGTGAGTTAACTGAAGCCTGCACGTGCAGCCCAGAGTACACCTACAACAGATCCCACAGCCTGCCTTTTAATGTATTTTTTTATGCTCCACAGATGTCCTTTATCATAAATTCAGATGTATCTGCACGTCCCAAGGTGAGCTGGTGTCTTCTTCCTTTTTATTGCTGGCAGTTTGCAGGCAATGGAACTGACATTAAGAAAATACTGCATTCCCTCCAAAGAACTTGACCCCTCCCGCCATCTCTGTTCTAACCTTCCTGTTATTCCCTTTGGACATTCCCTTTTGTGCCTCTGGTTAGGTTACAGTTGAACTCTGGGGCCACTGCACAAGCCTCTGGCTTTTCCTTTGGAGGAAAAGAAAGTATTTTGTGTGTAGGTTAATTTATTGGAATAAAGCCTTTTCTTAAAATGTAAATGATCCTTCCAGGAAAGTTCCTTTAATCAACAATTGACAAAAATCTATTAAGAACTTCCTATGTGCCAAGCACTGCTAGCTAATAGGGATACCTAGACAAAAATGGAATGTCTCTGCCCTCCAACAGCTTCCATTCTATGAGAGAAATATGTATGTAAAATATATGCACAATAAATCGAAAGTAATTTTTTTGGAAGGAGGCAGGATGCACTAGATTAGAAGGTGAAATAATTAGTCTTTCTATAGCCAATTAACCAACATTAGAAAGATTACTAAGTGCTAAATACTGTACTAAGGACTGGAGATAAAAAGAAAGGCAAATCAAAGACCCAACCCCTGCTCTCAAAGAACCAGACAGAAATTAGGAGAGATGAAAGCAGGTGCCTATCCAGGTATGTCGTAAAGCACAGATGGACGGTGAACCAGAAGAGGAGGTGTTGGAAGCTGGGGATCCTCAGAAAGTCTGGCTATAGAGTGGAGTTTTGAGCTGAGTCTTGAGGGAAGTGGGAACCAAGAAGTAGAAGGTAAAAATTAGAGCATTTCAGGTCTTGGGGAATGGTCAGTGAATGCAAAGGAGGTGATGTGATTTGCTTCTTATAACATGGCCTAAGCGTTAGAGTCAAAATTTGAACCTCTGTCAACTGAATTGCAAACATTTATTCTTTCTAGTAGTCAACAATGTCCACAATTCATAGTTTGTGTTTTCTGGGTAGGGACAATATAGTCTATTTCCACTGGAGGAAAAAAAAACCCCAAAACCAAAACAGGATATTTAGATGATGTAAGCAGAGTCAGGGTTGCACAGTACATAGAGGACTAGCTTTTCAAGTCCATATAGCAAGAATTTATTAAGTGCCTATTATATGTCACATACTGTTTGAAGCACTGGAGATTCAAATGCAAAAATGAAAATGCTCCTTGCCCCATGTGTATATGTGCACATGCATGTTTATATGTATATACACATACATACACACATGTGCATACATATATGTATGCATAACATGTGTATGTGTGTGTGTGTGTAGTTTTTCTTTTCTTTTCTTTTCTTTTCTTTTCTTTTCTTTTCTTTTTTGAGGTAATCAGGATTCAATTATCCAGGGTCACACTACTAGTAAGTATCTGAGGCCAGATTTAAACTCAGTCCTTCTGACTCCAGGCTTGGTGCTTTATGCACTTTGGAGTCCTGAGCTTATAGTCTATTAGTGTAAGTCCGGTCACTGATAAATACTATACTGTATATGAATATACAATATATAAATCCTATATGACCATGGGCAAGTCACTTAATGCAAATCACTCAAGTTTCAGTGCCCCCCACACAATCCTCTAAAATCTAAAGTTACACACAAGTTGCTGACCTGAAGTGGGCAAGGAAATTCCCACAAGATTATTCTCCACATTATGAAATTACAGGTCTAGAAGAGCTAGATGAAAGAATAAAAATGGAAGGAAATCATATTATTATTTCTCTTTCTCTTTCTCTTTCAATATATGTCACTAGCAGAATGAGCAATCAATTAAGATCAGGCTAACAAACCACAGTTTCAATTGGCTGCTATATTGTGCTGGCTAAACTGATACTAATTGACAGCATAGTCACCCAGGGATAGGCAGTAGGATTGAAATGGTAAGGGACAATTGAATCAATCAATCAACACACTGCACTTAAACTAACTATCTCAATCAAGAAAGGATATTACTCTTGAATCAATCAATCATAGACATTAAACTAAATATGAAAATTATTAATCAATTTAGATGGAGTGAAAGTCATTGGATGAAATTAAATGATGCTACACAGGAAATGTGTTGAGATTAGTTGAGGAAACTTAGTCATGCCCTAAGGGAATTGTATGAAATAAAAATGCAATTTGGAAACTAGGAATCCAAATGGTAGACCAACCTAAAGGAGAGAGCATTCCAACCAATCACCCAGGAGGGAATCACTGGGGAGAGGTTAGTGGGCAGAGAACAGTTTCTGTTTCCAAGAGGTAGAAAGTAGAGATTGGAGCATTTCCAACCTTGGGGAATGCTCAGTGAATACAGAGGAGGTGATGTGATTTGCCTCTTATAACATGGCCAGTAAGAATTATAGTAAAAATTTCCACCTAAATCAGTTGAATTACAAATCACTGCTCTTTTTAATAGTCAACAATGCCTACAATTTTCTGCTTCCTCCCCTCCCTCTGACCTTGAACAGAGGACAAACTTTAGAAGTTCAAAAGGTTGAAAGACTTTGGATTCTCCACTGGCCTCCCAGTAGTGTACCTGGAAGAGTAATGACTGATTGTGCATTTGCATCAGGAACCAAGGATAAATTGGACACACAGTGGAATGGCAGCATAACAATTCTTCAAGGGGCTCAGGGGAAACATATGTCAGACCTAAAGGGAATTTCATGGGGATCCCACAAAGGGAATAAAAAGAACTTTAGGCACTCACAAGTTATGATTTACCTTTTTTTGAATATAGGCTTTCTAAGCTTAAGCATACTTTCTTTACTTTGTAGGTATTTGGGGGAGAAGTTGGGGCAGGGGATTGATGTTTGTGTTAAGTGTCCTTAATATATTACCACAGTAAATATTCATTTTAACAGTTAATTAAGTCTGGGTTGCTAATTGATGTCATCTAATAGCCAGTAGGGGAAGCATACCAGTGGGAGCCTAGGGGATTTAGTTGTAGAAAATCAGCTCCAATCCCTCAGGGCTACCTGTAGAACCCTGAGAAGACAAGTAGCCACCTAGCCTCTTTCTTGGAAACCAACCTGCCAATGCTCAGTAGAGTTTTTCAGTCTCTTATTTTCATTCTTTTTATACCATCTCTATCTATCTTATAAGCAACCATTTGTGGGGTTTGGTTTCCTTAACCATTTTGTCCATCTTTTACATTTTATTGGATTGTCTCAACCATTCACATTTAGGCTATGAAAGTGAAATTTATACTTTCCTCCATTTCTTGCTAATATATATTTTTTCCAAATAAGAATACCTTCCATCCTCTGTAAACACAATATTTTGCCTCTATTTATTTTAGCTTAATCTACCTTAGTGCAACCCTTTTCCCACCAGCTCTTTCCCTTGCCCTTTCCACTCCCTATTGCTTAAACATTTCCTTTGTTTTGTTTAACACTTTAATTTATTTTCTTTCTTCCTTTAATATGCTTATTTCATCTGCTATATTTCTCTCCTCTTAATCATGTAAAGTCCCTTTTCTTCTTTTCCCCTTCAACTTTTTTGTTCATTAGTTTTTAAATATTTCATTTTCTGGTCATTTTCTAAAAATCACTTTCACTTTGTTCTCTTTGTTTAACTCTCCTTTTTGTCCGTTCTAGATATTCATTCTTTGATTCGTGGTTCTTATATTCATTTAGTTCTTTTTTGTCTATGAATACCTCATAAAATTAAAGCTCCTAAGGCAGTGATGGCAAGCTCAAATAGAAATAGATCCCTGTTGGCCACATATTGACTTAGAAAACTATTATCTGTGTTGTATTTCTATTTAGTTATACATTTTCCAACTATATTTTTACTTCAGCTGCAAATTTGATACCTCTGTTAAGGCACCTAAGTTTCCAAATTATTGCATTTTAGACTTTGCTTCCTATCTTTTTTTTCCTTTTGTGCCTTACTCTTAGAAATATCAGATCCTGCAGGGAATAAAGAGAATCTTACCTACAGTAGGTATTTTCCTATGTCTGTTATTGTGCAATTCATTATTAATCTTTACCCTATTCGTGGTCACTCTTTCCCCTATTTAGCATGTAATCTCTCTGGGTCCACATCTTCCTATTCTGGGTGTAAGTCGTCCCCTGAATCTCTAATTGCGGTTTTCCTAGGAAGGATGAACTGTCTTGTAAGTACCAGATTTCTGCAGATTACATCCATTTTGAGGCCTTCATCTCCCTTTATTGATTATTTCTCTTCCTTCATTATTGGATCATCCATCAGGGGTAACTTATTCCACCATTAAATTAATCATTCTCTCTTTCTCTCTCTGTCTCTGTCTGTCTGTCTGTCTGTCTGTCTGTCTCTCTCTCTCTGTCTCTGTCTCTGTCTCTGAACCCCTCCACCCTCCCTCTTTCCCTCACTCTCCCTCTTTGCCCTGGATTCATGTGCTGATCTCATGGCTCCCATGGATTCAATCACTATGCCAATGATTCTCAAATCTACTCATCCAGTTTTAGCCTTTTTACTTACATCTCCAACTGTCTATTGGCCATCTCAAATTGGATATACCATAGACATTATAAATCTGTGACATGTTTGAAGCAACTCATTATCCCTCTACCCCCAACCATTCTTTATTTTCCTATTATCACTGAGGGTACCACCATCTTCTTAGTAACTAAGACCCAAAACCTAGGTGTCACCCAGAACTCTTGACTCTCATTCAACACCCTGTCCACACCATATCCAACCTCATTTCCAAGGCCTATTGATTTTGCTTGTGTAATATATCTAGTCTATATCTCATTCTCTACTGACATTGCCACCACCCTGGTGCAAGCCTTCATCACCTCTTGCCTTGACTAATGTAATAGCCTATTGGTTTAACTCCTTCACATAAATCTCTCCCTACTCCAGTCTATCCTCCACTAAATTGTCAAGATGATTTTCCTCCAATCTTCTTATACGTTATACCTAACAATGTACACTTCATTCCAGTGACAATGGTCTTATTCTTTGAATAAGATATTCCATCTACTGACTCCAGGCATTTTTACTGGCTAACCCCCATGTCTAGAATTCTCTGTTTCTGATCTCTATCTTCTGACTTCACTAGTTTCCTTTAAGTTCCAACTAAAATACTACCTTCTATAGAAATCCATTTCCATCTCTCCTTAATTCTAGTGCTTTTTCTCCATGATTAACTCTAATTTATTCTGTCTATACCTTGTTCCTATAGCTTGTTTCTGTTTTCATGTTGTCTCCCCCATTAGACTGTGAATTCCTTGATAGCTAGGAGTGTATGTTGTCCTTTTTATTTCCAGTGTCTAGCACAGTGCCTGGCATATAATAGGCACTTAATAAATGCTCATTGACTGACTGTTTTGAATTCCTCATTTTTTTGCTTTCTTTTTGATTTTCTTGTAGATTTTCTTATTCCAAAATTAGAAGGATAATTTCTCTTTCATTGTTATGCTTCAACTTGGTTAACATGCCTCACATATTCTCCTCTATCTTTTTTCTCCTTTCTCATCTTTTATATGTCTTCTCTTTCTATAATTTAGTCACATAAAACCATTGATTCACCTTTAAGTGGGTATTGTGAGGTAAAGTCCATGATATTGCAGATCTAGTTCTCTGACATCATTTCCGTTTGATTTCTGCTTTCCCCTTTGTCTTGCAAAATTTTTGAAAGGAATATTTTAATGTTTTTTTGTTTTTTGTTGTTCTTGATTGCTTCATTTGTTTATCTTGTAATTTTGCTATCTGGGGTATTTGAGAAGCAAACAACTTGTTTTGTCATTGTTTTCTTTCTAAGTATGTTTCAAATGCCCCCTTTTTATTGAACATTATCATTTTTCATTAAAAGTTGGGCTAAGGTTTGCAGGATATAAGTAACCTTGGGGTGAGATCCTTTACACTTTGGACCATGTACTGTGGTTTATGAACAGTCTAATGTAGTTGAGGGTTTTTTTTATTTGTATTTTAAGGTCTTTCCTAGGCACTTGCCAAATTTGATGTTTGTCACTGAAATTGTCAAATTTAACCATTTATATGTGGGAGTTTGTAGCAGTTTTGTTTAAGGTGATTTGTGGATTCTTTCAAATGGCAATTTGATTTTTTGGGTCCAGAAATTCTGACCAGGTTTCTTATGTTATTCTTATATTTTGTTGTTTAGGTTTTTCTATTGTCATGTGTTTCTTGGAGACCTTTAATTCTCATCTATGCATTTTGTCTTCAAGATCACTATATTTTCTTTGTACAGAGATTGTGGGTTTTTTTAAAAAAAATCATTGACTTTTTGCTTTTCTTCTTCCAGATTTCCCTCCATTTATTTTTGCTTGCATTTCTGAATTAGAATTGATTCTCTTTTGTTTCTTTGGTCTACCTTATAACAATAGATTCAAGTTGTTTGTTTTTTCTATTCTGTCACTTGTCTCTGTTGTGTAGGTCATAAATTCTGTTTTCACAAATTTTATTTCTCTTTCAAAACATTAAAGAGTCTCACAGTGTGTTTTGATGCTCTCTTGGGAATCCACAAGGTTTTCTGCCTCATTGGCTGTTGATTCATTTTATTTTTTTCCTATAATGCTAACTCCTAGTACTTATATTCTAGGTCATCACCTGAATTTTCTTCTTAAAACATTTGGTAGTTTTAGCCTTTCTTCCCTAATTTTGCATTATTGCTCACTTTCTGACTCCTTCCCCTTTGATGGCAATTTTCTAATGTTTGGCCCTGAAAGCTATCTCAGCCTCTTTCCACCTTGGAAAAATCATGTTTCTCTGGTATCACTCTCTACTTCTTAGTGACTTTAAATGGTGATAAACTTGACCCCAAGTGGATGCTGGACTCATCCCCTCAGGTATTATTGAAGACTCACCTATAATGATATCCTGTCCCAGTGTTCTCTGCTCCTGCTTTTTCTTACCTGAGTTCTGTTGAAACACAGAGTGCTTACATGCTACTGTAATATCCAGGGCAAGTTTCTGACTTTTCATTTTACCAGGAGCTGGGAGAATGCAGAGACCTATTGCAAATTCACAGATCAGCTTGAGCAGCCCTATCCAAATGATGGGCTGTGGGAGAAGGGTTTCTGAGTAAGTACATTTGGTATTAGTTTTCTCCACTCTAAGTTCATCAGGCTTTTACCTTGTTTGGGTTGTTGTGTCCCATTTCATGAAGACAACTAAAATTGCTTCATTTATTCAGCATAATTCTTATCTTAGAGTGCCTTGAGAGGTCATGAGGACTGGAAAAAAATGTTTAGCCATCTCATTGGTGAACTGACCCAAAAGCTGTTTATATTTGTTTTTAACTTTGATTATATACTTTGAAAAGTTAAGACCCCGTTTATGGTGATTCAATAAGGCAATGAAAGGTGTAAATGAGATTGGCTCTGGGGGGGGGCAAGCCAAATGATTTTATTGGTGAAAACACCAAAATTCAAAGACCTAGATAGATTGTGAAGCTGGCACTATCTATAAAAGGAGCAGACTGGTACTTATATTGCCCATTGTTGTTGGGCAGCATTCACTCCATGTTTATAATGGCTATGAAGGAACAGAGTACAATGGAACCTTGAACATGCAGGACCAGCAGCAATATCTAGGTACAATAAAGAAGTGAGATGACTATTTTGTGTGGAACTTTTATGCGAGGGAATTTAAGTATAATATCCCCTAACAATACTGTGGAGGTGTCCAAAAAAAAGACCTGAACTTAGAAACCAGAGAAGTATGAGCTCAATCTTCCATAGGGCAAAAATTTACCACTGAGATTCCCTTAAGTAATAAGCTCCTCTCGTGCATTTCAAATACTATACAATGAAAGTTACCCAAAACTTTTTATCCAGCACTTTTCAAGAATACATTTAATACTTAGTACTCAAGGACAGCCCTGGGTAAAATCATGAAGTAGGCAGAGAGTGTTTTCAATTCTCCCTATATCTTCCTTTCTGTGTCTTCTTCATTTGGTCATACCCTCCCTTAAGGCACTCAGGGTTTTCAGGTTACTCTTCAGTAGTGTCCATCAGTCAAGATGCACCCCATGTTTCTCACCTTTTTCCTGCTCCCCAGTAAAATTTAATGATCTTGTGCCCATTCTGTCAGACCTCTGATCACTGCCAGGACTAATGATCATAAGAATAGCACCTGGCATTTAGGATAATAATAATGCCCAAACTAAATTTCTGCCCTGGAGCCTCAGAGTGGCAGAGACACAAAAAGAACATTGTGTCCATCAATCTCACAGCAACAGGTCTTGGTTGTGAAGATAGAGACTTTGTTCTTAAGATCATAGGATCTCAGAAGTCATCTGATATTAATCACCTCCTTTTAAAGATGAGGAAACACGTTCAGGGGTGATTAAGTGACTTGCCCAGGGTCATGCAAGTGATAAGATAGTAAGCATCATACGTGAGATTTGAACCCATATTCTCTGATTCCAAAATCCATTGCTCTTTCCATTGCACTATTATCCTCAGTTCATAGATGAGGAAACTGAGACTCAGCTTGACTTACTTGCCCATTATCACACATCTAGGAGGAATTAGTGGCAAGATTTGAACACAGGTCTTTCTTGACTCCAAGTTCCCCTAGTCATTCAATATACTATGCTAGTCTTTCCCTGGTTAAAGAAATATAAAAATGGTACTTTACATTTATAAAATACTTTACATAAATTGTCTTGGTTTGATCCTCACACCCCATGAGGGAAGCATAGCAACTATTACTAAACCCATTTTACAGAAGAGAAAACTGAAGTTGGTCTGATAAGGAAATTTAAGCTAGCATGTGAATGGCTAAACATTTTATCATCTTGTAATACTTATACTTAACTTTGACCTTCAATGTCTAAATGATTCAGGCATTGAGGGAAGGAGATTTCTAGTACTGCCTGGGAAGTGGGAGAGACACATTGGGATAAGGACGGTATGCTTGCATCCTTTACATCATATCAGTCAGACAAAAATCATTGATTGCCATGTGCCACGCACTGTGCTAACCATTGACAATCCAAAGAATGGCAAAAGACACATAGTCTATATCCTTGAAGGGCTCACACAGCTGTTTTTCTGTCCTCAAGGCCAGATATGCCCTGACTCTGATAGGGTTAAAAATAATATTATCTCTTTCTTCCTCAAATTACACTAGAAGACTGCATTTTAAATCATATTCTCCAATCCCTTACTCTCCAGAGCCCAGGATAAGAATTACTCAAATTTGAGACCCTGTAACATTCTCTCTGCTTAAAGCTTGGACTCAAGCCTTGAATATTTCCAGCTCAATAATTGAAGGAAGGACTGGATTTCATCAAACTCCCAGAGTTCAGATGGAAAGCAGAATGATTTGACCAGTTTCCATTTAATGCTTTTGAACAGTCTAGCCAGGGAGGGTTTTTATGAGCACTTTGTTCTCCTTGGAAGAAGAGTGCTGAAGAAATGGTGATTTTTCCTTTGGAAAAAAAACCCTACCAGTAACCATAGCAATAACAATTCCATCTCTAAGTGAAAATTATTATTGTTATCTTAGTTGGCAGCCCTAGTTTCTTTCCTGTCACAAGAAGACAGAAGACAGGCACCGTCTTGGAGTCTATAAAAAGCTCACCTCTACAGGATGGTGACCAGCTGTTCTCCATCTCAGCTAAAGACAGACCCAGAGACTGTGTTGAAAGTGAGGTTACAGACAAGGAAGAAGTTCCCTGAAAGGTGCAGTTGATCCCTAGAAGAAGGGAGCTTTAACTAGGAATAAAACCCTCCTTTCTCAAGGGACCTTTATAGACAGCATAGATTCTTATCTGCTTGCACTTCTTTGGGGGTGGTCTTACTCAGAAACAACTCCTAGATGACTTCTTTATGTCCCCTTAAAGCCCCTTGGTGAGAACTGGCCAAATAATTTATTCTCTGATTTCCGTTCAGCTAGTATTTATTAAGCATCTCTAATTGGCTTCTAAAGGTGAAAAAATAAAAGTCCTGTTTCTCAAGAATCCAAAGTCCTTCTGGTCAATAAATAGAAAGAAATTTCCAGGAGAAGAGAATTACTAACAGTGGGAGAATCCTGAAAAGTCTACTATAGGAGATGGCACCCAAGTTGTGCTTTGAAGGAAGACAGATGAGTTTACAGGTGGTCATTTTCTTATAGTTTTGCTGGACTACTAGTCTTGTGATTTCATCGGTATAAGGAACACCTAATGAGAGGATCCCTTTTCCAATGTGGACCTTCACATGCTTTTCTGAGTGTATTGGGACTTGTCCAGGTTTTCATACAACCAGGATGTATCAAAGGCAAGGCTGTATCCATGCGTTCCTGACTCAAGGCTGGCTTTAAGTTACAGCTTACTTCTTACCATTGTTTAAGACAGGGGTGGGAAAGCTCTGCCCTTGAGGCCACATGTAGCCTGCTAGGTACTCAAGTGTGGTGATCTCAAGGCTCCCCACCCCTGGTTTAGGAAAATCATGGCAGGAGCATAAACTATTTGGCTAGATAGGAATTACTGGCCTACAGAAATCTTGGAAGAAGTTGCTTAATTCTACTTTTAAGTTGTGGAACTGATCTTTGAGTCATGTAGGGATTCCAATCAAGCACTGAAGTGAAAATTAAACCTTTCTTGAAGTCAAGGCTAAGTATATTTGAGTAGATATGGAGGGAAACTTCTATGGCAGGTCTTTTATAAACTTTTTTCTGTGTGTTCTGTACCTCTTTGGAAACTTGGTGAAGCCTATATTCCCCTTGTCAGAGTAATGTTTTTAAATGTATAAAATGATACATTAGATGACAAAGGAAATCCATTACATGGAATTATATGTGTATGTATGAATATATACAACACACATACATACATGTACATTTTTTTTCACAGACCCTAGGCTAAGAATCTTTGTCTATAGAACAATTTCAATAAACGATTCTATAGATGGGTATGCCAGGGAGAGGCAATCCCATCTTTTCAGAGAGACTTTTTTGATATGAGCATTCCTTATTCCAGTCCAACTGCCTCATGCTTTTTCAGAGGAGTTTGCTATCCTCTGGAAAGTGCTTTCATTTGAAAATTAATGGTCAGATCTCAGCTCAGTTCTTCAGGGGTGACAATATTTTACCTCAGAGTTGACATTTACTTCTTGGCAAACCATTTCTTATATGTTCTAATTGCAGAGCAACAAACCCTCTCCAAAAAAGGCAAAACAGAAGACAAAAAAGGAAAAAAAAAGGCTTCAAGACCCTCAGAGATCCCATCTAATTAAAAATGCAAATTAAGAACGAAACCTCAAGTCATAAGTCCTGTTCGATCTTTCCAAAGGCACAAATTACCAGGGACTCATTGGCAGAGGAGCTGCCTTTGGTTTCAAGATGAATTTCCTAACTACCTCCCACAGGCGGGGGGAGGGGCAGTGTTGGGAGGGGGATAAAATGGTTACCAGCTCTGTCGTCCAATTAACTCTGCCACCTCTGGCATCCATAGTCTCCTTATTCTTGTTATATTACACTAAAAGTGCTTTCACAGTCGTTAGTGGGCAATTACTCCTTGTCATTTTTGCCAAGGCCCCAAGAACCATCTGTTTTCTGATGATGGGCAAACTCATCTTTGGTCTTCCCTACCCCATGTGGCGATGGTGAATTGTGGCTCGGTCTCTGAAACTGTCTTGTGAGACATTACAACAAGACAGCTAACTCCTCTTTGCTGGAGCCCTTTTCAGTGTTAATTGGGAAGGGAAGTGGGTGAGAATGGGAGGGGTGAGACTAGGATACAATAGTTCCCTGGCTGTGGTTGGTGGACCATTAAGGGTCCTCCAGATGGTCCTTGGCCTGGTCTCTTGCAATATTGTATGTCAAAAATGATGTCTATACAGCACTTTCATTCCCTGGCATTGATTCACAATTTCCATATGAGATCCCTTATTGGCAAGCCATCCAAAACAATGCCAATCATAGTATAGAATTAAAGAATTTTAGAGCTGGAAGAATCTTGAAGGTCATCTCATTCAGCTTCCTCCCTTTATGGCAGAGTAAACAACATCCAGTGAGATGAAATTATTTGCCCCAAGGCCCATTGCTAATTAGTGGAAGAACCAAGATTTGAATCTAGCTCTCCTAAATTCTAGCATGGAAATTCATACTGTAGGGGTGCATTGATGGTATAAAAGCAGGCTTATTGAACATAAACTAAAAGATATGAATTTGAATCCCTATGTATTTATTTACGAGCTGTGAGACCTTGGGTAAGTAATTTACTTTTTCTATACCTTGTTTTCCATGTCTGTAAAATCAATAATTTATGTCCTAGTTATCTTGAAGGGCTATTATGATATCTCTTTTTTGAGAAGCAATGACCCTCTGTAGAAAGGCATAGAATTTGGAGTCTGGACTCAGAAAATGTGGCCTAAGTCAGTGACTATGGGTAAGTCATTTCTCTGTGGGCCTCAGTTTCCTCATCTGTACAACGTAGAAGTTGGATTAGAAGATCATTCAGAACCTCCTTGCTTTAACTGTATATGGATCCATGATACATGGTCCTAAGGAGGCTTATGCTGCTAAAGTGGACATTGATGGGAAGAAGGTACCACAGTCAGAGAACCCTTAAAAAAACAACTTGAGATTGGCCTCATGTATTAGCCTTTGTAAAGAACCTTGAATTTATTTAAGAGGGGGAAAATGATCAGAATTACTCAAGCCCATTCTAATCTCCTAATAAGAGATGGCTAACAGGCTCCCTAATTACAGACAGAAATTCTCAGGTCCCAGGAACTTAATGAAGATTCTGTCATTGGGATTAAATAGAAATGAGAAACTAGAGATAAATTTAACCCAGTCCTGTCCATTCATATCTATGTTTCTTTTTATAAATGTTTCAATAACGCCCTCTTTTTTGATTATGCAGTCTGGAACATGCCCCTTCCCATGCCCCAAAGGAATGAACTTTCCTATAGGAGGAAGGAAGGACCAAGTATTGATCAGGTACCCAACATGTACCAGGCAGTGTTCTAAGCATTGGGAATACAAAGGAAGAGAGAATGAGAAAGAATATTCAATAATACCTACTGCGTGCTGCGCACTGTGGTAAGTGCTTCACAAATATCTCATTTGATCCTTATAATAGCCCTGAGAGGAAGGTGCTAATATTATTCCCATTTTATAGTTGAAGAAACTGAGGCAGATGGTTTAAGTGATTTGCCCAAAGTCACACAGCTCCTAAATGACTGAGGTCATGTTTGAATTCAGGCCTTTCTGACTCTAACTCAGGATCTAACCCACCACATCACCCAGATACCTGTTGGAAAGCTTACCAGTCTCTGATTTATCAAAGCCTCCAGAAAAACAATCTGAGAGCATTTGCAATGTGGTGTAGCAGATAGAGCACTGGACTTGGAGTCAGGAAGACTTGAAATCAAACACGGTCACAGATGCTAGCTGTGTGACCCTGGATAAATCACTTAAGTTTTGCCTCGGTTTCCTCATCTCTAAAATGGGGGTAGTAATAGCACCACCTACCTCCAAGGGTTGAGATTATATTTCTACAATGCTAAGCACAGTGCTTGGATCATAATAAGTGTCATGTAAATGTTAATTGTTATTTATCGTCATCATTATTATTGTCATTCCATACTGGAACTCCCCAAGCTCATTACTATTTCTCTAATTTTCCAGACTTATCTCATATTATCCTTTTCCCACCCATAATCTACATTCTGGATAAACTGGACTATGTTCTATTCCCCAGACATTCTATCTACTTTTCTATTTCTGTGCTTTTGCTCAAATTCCTCTCTTCTTTCTGATGTATTTTCCCTTTCTCTGTCTTTGTATGTTGAGTTCTTATTCGTGGCAAGACCAACTCAAACGACCCATTTTCTATGAAACCTATCCTAATCCACCCTTCTGGTAATGACTTTCCATCCTTACATCATACTTGGTGCTCCTCATTTAATATTGCCTCTAATAGGTAAGGCCTTAGTCACATTCCCTCTCTAGACCTCAATTTTACTGCCTGTAAAATAAGATAGTTGGATTATGAGACTTTGCAGATCCCTTCCATCTCAACGTTGTTTTGACACTGTGATTTTTGACCTTAGATGTCTATGCTGATCTCATCCCTGACATTTATATAGTGATTTTAGAAGAGATATGCTAGTAAATGTTTAATAACCTGCTCTCCAAAAAAGGTACCCATGATATAGCTTTAAATAGTCCAAATTATTAATATTTTGTCCATCACTTTAAGTCAAGTCCACCAATAAAACAAGGCATTGGGCCCCCATTTGTAGTGACTCTCTATTTCCAAGGTGTAAATCCCACTCCAGCAAAACCCTGGGCCATCGAGGTTTGTGAAGCATTTACTTAGATTGGCTTGTTTGATCATGACGACCCAGGGAAGTATGTGTGATAATTATTAACATTCCCATTTTACAGGTGACAGAAATGAATGTGAATGGGTGAGTAACCTGCTCAGGGTCATATTGCTAGTGAGATTATGAGGCAGGGTTCAAATTCAGGTCCTCCTGACTCTTCTATCACTAGACTGGTACAACAGTACTAGAATTTAAATTCCTGCAGAGGAAGGTACTGTCTTAGTTTTATATCACTTTAAAACTTTGCATCTTAAAAAAATGCTAAATAAATGTCTGGTAAAATGAATGAAATTACTTTCCCATGAAAGTTTGGATGCTGTATAGTTTCACAATCAGTGGTTTTCAGTCATGGCTGATTCCTTGTGACCCCATTTGGGGTTTTCTTGGCAAAGATACTGGAATGGTTTGCTATCTCCTTCTCTAGATCATTTGACAGATAAGGAAATTGAGGCAAAAAGGGTTAAGTGACTTCTCCAGGGTCACACAGCAAATGTCTGAGGCCAGATTTGAACTCAGGAATATGAACCTTCCTAATTCCAGGCCCAGCATCTCCTGTGCCACCTAGTTGCCTCTATATCTTCACGTAGGCAAGGATGTTTGAATAAAAAGTTAAGTTTGAAGTATATTGTCTTGATCAGAACTTTCCATAGTAGGAATTCTCACTTGGGACTCCATGAACTTATTTTAAAAAACTGACAATGTGTTTTTCAATACAATTGACTTCCTTTGTAATGCTGTATTTTTTATTTTATATATTTAAAACCATTATTCTGAGAAGGAGTCATCAGGCTTCACCAGACTTTTGTAGACAGAGGTCAGTGACGCAGAAAAGATTATGAAACCCTGCTGGACTCTTCAGAGGCTGCTATATTTTCAGCAATTGCTGAGACTCAACTAAATATGAAAAATATGAATTACTAGTGTTAGAAGAGGAAATTTGGTGCAATCCTCAATCTAATTCACTGTTCTGCGTCAATAGACAAAGTGTTCTCCCAAACAATTACCTAGGGGTAAGACTTTGAATAGGAGATCTTAATCTTCAGTGACATGCATGACTGGAATAAATAACAAAACATCCTTCTGCTTGGTGATGGGTAAAACCCCAAAGACTCACTATGGTCTTGATGAGCATCCAAGAATCTGGATGCTCACACCCCACTGTGGAGAGCTAACCATCTACAGTGCTGTGAAGGAGGTCTGTGGTTTCTTGCAATGCCTGGTTTGTTCAATTATGGGCTAAGCTAATACCCTGCTTCCTGGTGATGCTCCAGGGTATAAGCTGGCGGGCCTCTCTCCTGCATCCAGATGCCATTTCCACCATTTATGTCAGATGTGTACATAATGAATAGCTGCGTTTTGTGTGTGTGTGTGTGTGTGTGTGTGTGTGTGTGTTTACTTTACATTTTTATATACTGTCATTTGCTACTGTTACCTGTTAGCTTTGTCCAGGACAAAGAGGATCACATGTTCCAAAGAGCATGGAATCCTTCTTATTGAACTCTTCTGCCACTATCCTGAGGACATCTGCATCGTTCATTCTTTTTTCTGTGATGAAATGTACAAACTGACTTAATCACAATGCATGGAATGAAGAAAATGATGATTTTGGAGTAAGCATCATACTGATAATTTTTCAATGACCATTGTTAAGGACTGTACATTTTTTGTTCATGAGTTTTTATTAGATCAAGCCTGAGGATATTGTTTGGAATTGAATAATTCTTTGAAGATTTCACTTCAAACCTCTCTTCCCTGAAACCCCCTCGATCTTTAGATCTGGCCTATATCTCCCCCAAGCAACAGCACATTTTTTCTCACTTAAAGGTAAAAACCATTTCATCAAATAATATATATTACCGATTTATACTCAACTCTGTGATCTCCTTCAGCTATTTCCCCTTTATCTCACCCTGATGCTGTCCCCTATTCCCCCAACCACAATGTCCACATGCTGACTCTTTAAGCCATATCTGATGAGAGGCATCCCTTAAGAAAAAAGTAATGAAAAGACCAGACAGCATGAGTAATGAGGGATTATCTATTAGTCCATCAGTCTCAACAACCTTACCCACATAGTCAATACTCCTAGTACTGGGTTCCTTCACTTTTTTGGCATGTCATGGATTCCTTTGGCAGTCTTGTGACTGAGTTCCTCAAAATAATGTTTTAAGATGATTAAAGAAAATGCTACATTTTAATTAGAGCTTGATGAAAATAAAAATATAAATATTTTTTCCCATTCAAGTTCACAGAGTCCCTCCCCTGAAATCTACCATTGGTTGATCCCAGATTAAAAGTACCCTTCCTGGAATGGGGAATGGATTGCCGTGAATTTTGTTTTAACAAGATTGTTGAAGTAGACTGTATATTGGATGGGAGGAGGAAAAGATGAAAGAACCTGTCATTTTCATTTCTTGCTTTAGGATGCAAATGTATCTCACCACTTTTTAATACCCAGAAGCATCTTGGGTTCCTTGCTTTTGATATTTTTGGTGTTGGCAGGCATGCTGTGGAACAGCAATGATCAGAAGCAAGAATGAGGTAGAATTAGAATGACTGTTTTTTATTCAAGCAAAGTAGTTCCATATCTCTCCCCCTCCCCCACTTTGCTTTGTACTTAGGAAAAAATGCAGGAAGTAAACCTCAGATCTAAGCAGAAGATGAGTTCTGAGTAGCCTGGAAAGATTCCAGAATAGACTTTAAAAATATTGATGATCAGTAAATCTGCTAGGTCTCAATAAACATCCATTTACTAAGTAGTTAATTGTCAGGCATTTGTAAATGGTCAAGATTCTCTAGAAGATGCCATATAGATAACCAAGATAAATGACATGGTCCTTGCCTCCTAGAAGCTTATAATCTAGTAAGCAGACTAAGACAAGTCTCTGAGTAGTTGTGGATAACCACTTGTCAGATATGTTGTCATGAGGATTACTTTGTGTGGGGATTGGATTGGTTGGTTGTTGATGTCTCTGCCAAATATCAAACTCAGCGACTCTTTGACATGTGCCTAAATAAGTTGTTACAATTTGGACAATTGTATGCCACAAGGCAAGGAGAGGGAAAATGAATTCAGTGTGCCTGGTGCTGGAGAAGAATTCTGTCCAAAGTTCTTCACGTGGGATCAGCCGAAATGTGGAACAACTGATTACAGCAGGCTTTCAGCTAGAATCTTTAGGGGTGCTGACTAGGTCCTAACTAAGAATCTCTTCCATTCAGAATGCACTCTCTTCTCACTCAGAATCCTTGGTTTTCTTTAAAGGTCAGCTCAGAGTCACATGCTATATGTGATCTTATCTGATTTCCCCATCTTCTAGGACAACCCCCTCCCATTACCATATATTTATTTTGTTTATACAAATGGATATTATGTCTCCTCTGAGAGAAAGTAAGCTCCCTGAGGGTAGGGATTCTTTCATTTCAGCTTTTGTGTCCCCAGCACAAGGCACAATGAGTAGTATACAGTAGGGGTTTCATAAAGGACTGTTGGATGCTAAGGTGATTGTGATGTATGTTCAATAAGGTGGCTATAGAACTTGTCATTATTTGATGACATAGTGTAGATGCAGTGGAGGGTACATTGTTCGGCAAGAATTGAGGTCTGTCCTGTAATTTCTGTCTCTCACATTTGTCCTGATTGTGTTGTTAGTAGGATTTTCACTGGTATCTATCA
The DNA here is from genome assembly GCA_028646575.1 of Pseudocheirus occidentalis. NCBI lineage: Eukaryota > Metazoa > Chordata > Mammalia > Diprotodontia > Pseudocheiridae > Pseudocheirus > Pseudocheirus occidentalis. The sequence goes on from CM053593.1 coordinate 46,228,438, forward strand.
GCTTGGGTTGCTGGCTTCCTTGGGTTCATTGTCAGAATGGGGGTAAGTAAACAATAAGGAAACTGTGAAGCCATATCCAGTCTGTCACCAAGCCTATATACCCTTTGACCCAGCAATAGGTCTGTTTCCAAAGGTTATCAGGGGAAAAGAAATATAACTTAAATGTTCTAAAATACATATAGCAGCTCTCTTTGTGGTGGCAAAGAACTGAAAACTGTGGGAATGCCCATCAATGGGGGAATGCCTGAGCAACTTGTGGTATGTGATTATGATGGAATACTACTGTGCTATAAGAAATACTAAGTTGATGATCTTAAAAATGTATAGACTTGCATGAAATAATGAAGAGGGAAATGAGAAGAACCAAGAGAACATTGTATACAGTAACAGAAATTCTGTTTTTAAAACAACTTTGAGCAACTAAGTAATTTTGACAGTTAAAAATCCACAACTGAACTACAAAAGAACTATGAAGGAAGATGCTGATAAATAGAAGTATATTTAGAATTATGTAGATATAGATACACATACATATACACGCAAAAATATTTGTGTCTAATGGTAGCCATCTCTAGGGCAGTGGGGAGGGAAGAAAAAAGGGAAAAAAGAAAGTTATATAATAACTTTGTTATCTATTTAAAAGGAAAAACAAATCATACATAAGAGATTTACAGTTTCATGTGCAATCATCTTCTTTTTCGATTCTACTCTGCTATGGAAATGCTTATTTTATTTCTTAAGTTCAGAATAAAATAAATGAAATTTGAAGAAATAAGGAATTTATAAAAATGACATGACTTTTATCAACTGTAACCCAAGGTAGAATTCTAAAGAGCAGCATGAGTATAATTTAAAAAAACTATGGTAGCTCAGATGAGTGAAAGAATATCTAACTCATTCCTCTAACGTCCTTGTAAGGTAGAAGGTAGTATGGTATCCTGAGAAGTCCACTGGACTTGGGCTCAGAACATGTGATTTCAAAACTTGGATTTGCCCTGAACTGACTGTGTGATTTGGGGCAAGCCATTTTCCTTATCTGAGCATTCATTTTCATCCTATGTAAAATGATAATGTTGGACTGGATGATCTCAAAAGTCCTTTACAGCTCTGACATTTTTCTGTTCAATAAATCCAAAGGTAACAGACAAATACTCAGTCAATCGAATAACCAACAAACCTCCATGAAGTATTTACTCTGTTGGAAGCAGTGTGTCAGACACTGAGAGTACAAAGACAGAAAAGGAATATTCCTTTTTTTTTTTTTTGAGGAACTTATATTCTGTCATTCATGCAGATTATTGTACATATAAGAAAACGGAGACCATGAAACTGACAAAAAGTTGACCATCAAAAGAATGGAGAAACGACTTAATTCATCTGCTTTTGACTCTTGACCTAGACTCAGCCCAGGTCACTCTCACCATTTGCAGGCATCTTCATCTGCAGATTAATTCAGTTGTATTTCCTCTCACACTACCAGGATTCTTCTCCACTTCTCTAGCCAGTCCCTCAAGGGCTTCATGATCAGTACAGTGTGGTCAGTGAAATATGGCTTATTGTGATATTTGATGAGTCACAAGATAACTAAGCTTGAGACAATTTCTAACCCAATACAAACATATAAAGCTTTTTACCCTAAAGGCACAAACCCATTTACACTTTTTTTTGGGTAAAGTCTGGAATTTGGCCTCTTGTAGGACCCACTGGGCTTAAGAGATGTAGACTTTTAACAGCTCCTGGATCCTAGTCACTATCAATGGAACCAGTTGCAGGGAGAGGGGAAATGTGAGGGCAGAAGAGTCATTAATAAGCTTTCCTGTAAACTAAGAATGAAGACCTCCTATAATAAAGGGAAGCAAAGGAGCTGCAACTTGCCGGGAAGGGTGGCAGTACGGCAAAGGAAAGAAAGTACCATCCTTGGCATCAAGAGAAATTGCTTCCAATGCTACTTCTGTGTGATCCCTATGTATTCATTATGTGACCACAGGCAAATTAACGAGCTTTGATTTTCTCATCTGTAAAAAAAAAAAAGGACAATAATACTTAAAGGACCATAGATAAGAGCTGGAAGGGACTTAAAAGGCCAAATAGTTCAACTTCTCATTTTAATAAATGAGGAAACTGAGACTCAAAGACATTAAGTGACTTGGCCACATATAGCTAGGAAGCTTCAGAAATTGGATTTGAGGCCATATATTTTGATTTCATGGCCACTGATCTACATATCTCATAGCAGTCTTATGAAGACAATAGTTTGGAAAAATTCACCTATTCATTGAAACAGTTATCTCATTGGTGTGGATATTAACTTCATTGGCTCCCTGTCACCTCCAGGATCAAACATAAAATCCATGCATATACAGACAACACACACATATATATGTGGGTGTGTACATATATGTATATATGTATATATACACACATATATACACACAAGCACATATGTGTATATATACATACATATATACACACACATATATGTATATGCATCTTATATACAGGTGTTCAAAACTTTTATAGCCTGCATCACACCCACCATTCCAGACTTCCTGCACCTTCTTCTCCCTCCTGCTCCCACTCCCATAATATAATACCACTTGCTTCTTTGCTATTTCTCAAATAAGACACTCCATATCCTGATTGAGCATCTTCACTGGTTATTCCCCATACCTGGAATGCTCTCTTTTTTCATCTTTACCTTTAAGCTTCCCTGGTTTCCTTCAAGTTGTAGCTAAGCTTTTCATGATGTCCCTTAATGCTATCCCCCTGTTAATTAACTCCAACTGATTCTGTTTATTTCCTTTTTATACATAGTTGCTCAAATGTAATCTCTCCAAGTAGTCTGTGAGCTCCTTGAGAGCAACAGTTATTTTTTGCCTTTCTTTGTATCTGCTTAGCACTGTGCTTGACACATAGTAGCCACTCACTTGGCGTATACTGACCCGACTATTCCCTCCAATAGTGCCTATTGCAGTCACCTTTGCCTGCCCAACCCTACTGCCAATCATGTCCTACTATAAATTTGCTTTGTGTGCATATATGGAGATGGGAGAGCACAGAATTTACTGGGGAGCCTTCTCTTGATTCTATTCATGTTGTTTGGAAATCAATAGAATACATGGTAGTCCATCAGTTGACCTTTACCCTTACTAACTGACCTACACATCTTTTACTTTTTTCCTGTCACATGTTTATCTGATTATTCCACTTCTTTCTTTTTTTTTATTTTTTTTTATTTTTATTTTTATTTTAATTTATTTTCTTGGTTACATCATTCATTTCCACAAGGTTTTGAGTTACAAATTTTCTCCCCT
>CM053593.1:46232251-46275663 GCA_028646575.1 Pseudocheirus occidentalis
TTTACTTCCTCTTCAGTTAGTTTGGGCAACTTGTGTTTTTGTAAATATTCATCCATTCACTAAGGTTGTCAAATTTATGTGCATACAGTTGGGAAAAATAATTCCTAATTATTGTTTTAATTTCATCTTCATTGGAGGTCTCATCAGCTTTCAACTGGGAATCCATTCAAAGTACTAGGGACCTCTTGCAATGCATCTTTTTATTGCGTGTATATCATTGGAGCACATGATCTGTCCATTGGTTATGTATGTCTCATACTTGTCATGTAATTGAGCCTGTCTTTTCCACTAGCATTTCATTGGTGACATGCCTTGCTCTGTTTCTCTCCTACAATTACGTGATTGTGTTATGTTGCTTCTTGCTCACACCCATTATGTACTTCTCCAATGGCCTTTGGGTGATGCTCAATTTTAATTCTTCAGAGGAAGCAGCATTCTATATACATATAGATGGACATGCATACAAACAATAGGCATGTGTATACATCTTATGTATACACATGCATGCATATATCATGTAAGCATGCATATATGTGCTTATATAGCTGTCTCTATCTCAGATCATAGCATATCAAAGAGACATTAGACATAACACATATCTGAATAAGAATCTCTTCTATAATATCCTTCCTCCCCAAAGTGCCTATCTATGCTCCCTCCATTTAAATATCTAAATATCTCTAGTGATGGGGAACTCTCTTTCTGTCTCTCTCTGTCTCTGTCTGTTTCTGTCTCTCTGTCTCTGTCTGTCTTTGTCTCTGTCTCTCTGTTTCACTGTCTCTTTGCCTCCTTGTCTCTCTCTGTCTCTGTTTCTCTGTCTCTGTCTTTCTCTGTCTCTCTCTGTCTCTGTCTCTGTCTGTCTGTCTGTCTGTCTCTCTCCATAATGGATGTGAGAAAGAAGCGACATAATACAATCACGTAATTACAGGAGAGAAACAGAGCAAGGCATGTCACCAATGAAATGCTAGTGGAAAAGACAGGTTCAATCACATGACTAGTGTGAGGCATACATAATCCATGGATAGACCATGTGCTCCATTGCTGTGACTGTCTTCCCTATCATTAAGGAATACAGTATAGTCATTTGCATTCTTTTACTTGTGATAGTGTTGCACTTGTGCTGATTCATTCACACTCTCTCCCTCATTCCTCTTCTGGCCCAAGGATATGCATCCTCAGCTCAGTGTTGGTATAGGAGAGAAGTATTGAAAAGGACACCATTACAAAAATGATCAAAAAGAAATCACATAGTAAGAATGAGGGATGAATGCTCACTTGTGAGTTCCATTGACATCTTTGTGATAGCAAGAAAACATGAGGAATGTAACTATTATATTGGGTGGACTCCAGTAGGAAACACGGGAGGACATAGATCCGGTTCCTACAAGATAGGCAGGAGAAAATAGACTGTAATCTGTATTGTTAAGGGAATACTCACACGATAACAATACAACTTTATTAAAGTATTATAACTGAGAATTCATTAAGCTTTTACTCACACAAAATTCACTTTTCTAAGCATGAAAATATTATGTATTGGCTGAATTGGAACAAGATAATATTGTATATGTGTATACACATTTACTAGTTGTGAGACCCTCAAGCTAAAGAATTAAATTCACTTATACTTCTGTGAACATTTATTGATTCCACACTATGTGTAAGGTTCCACAGATTCTATAGCAGTGACTATTATACATACAGTCCCTGCCCTCAGGAATATTACAGCTTTGTGATGGAGAAAATATATATGCACAGATAACTTCAATACATATTAGAATATGATAGATGCATAGAAAAATACAACATGCTGTGAAATATTCAGGTATATGAGAAGTAAGATGTTTTGGAGGATTAGAAAACATTCATAGAGGTGGTGGTGACCCTGAGAAATGTAGAGAAGAATTTCAGTCTCAATGAAATTGGGAATTTGACAAGAATATCTTCCATCTACAGGAAATGGTATGAACAAAAAGGAAAGCAAGAACTGGTGATGAGTTTGAGGAACAGTTATTTGACAGGAATTTATTAAAATCCTACTATGTGTCTGTACTGTGCTAAGTGCTGGGAATAGAAAGGAAGGAAGGAAGGAAGGAAGGAATGAAGGAAGGAAGGAAAGAAGGAAGAAAGGAAGGAAAGAAGGAAGAAAGGAAGAAAGATAGAAAGAAAGAAAGAGAAAGAAAGGAAAAACAACTCTCATAAAAAGCTCACAATGTGGAAACAACATACAAACAACTATGTAGAAATAATAGATGTACAGGATACAATGGAAAAATAAACATAGGCAAGGCACTAGCATTCCAAAGGATGGGGAAAACTTTCTGGTAAAAGGCAGGTCTTTAGCTCAGATTTGAAGGAAACCAGAGAATTGGTGAGGCAGAGATGAAGGAGAAAGTCCTAGGCATGGGGGACAGCCAGGGAAAATGGCAGGAGTAGGTCAGAGCCCCTTTTCTGAGGAACCACAGAGGCTGGCATAACTGAATTGCAGACAACAATTTAGTTTACAATGGCGTGGCTGTAGTTCATCCTTCATTCTTAAAGAGGACCATGACATCAGGTAGATGACATGATTTATAGTTGAATTGGATTTGAGAGTATGAAATACATGAAAGATGATCAGGAAATGAGGTGGGAAACCTAGGTTGGAACCAAATGTAGAGCACCATAATTGTATGTGGGTGTGTGGGTGTGTGTATGTGTGTGTGTGTGTGTGTGTGTGTGTGTGTGAAACCATATCTCAGTGTACTATGAGGACTGACAAATGCAATTACAGAGCAGTTCAGAAATTAAGTAAAATAGTATAGATCCTATAGGAAAGAAGTAAATTTCCTGATTTATTAAAAAGGGGGGGGGGAGTTGAGATCCTCAGACAATATGTTGGTAGGGTTAGCTTTGACTTCTTGAAAAACTAGACAGAATGATTTGTGATCATTTAAATAAGAAAAAAAATGATCACCATGAGCCAACATGCCTTCAACAAGAGTAAATGGTGCCAGACTTATGTCATTTCATTTTCTACTAGGGCTACTAGGTTGCTAATACCAAGAGAATGCCATATACATAGGATTTTAGCAAAGCATTTAACCAATTCTCTACTAAGACTACATGGTTAAGATAGAGAGATGCAGACAGTTGCAGTTGGGTAGATTTCCAGCTCATTAATGACAAAACTGCAAAACAATGAGTACTAGATCTATACTAACCAGGAGGTGGTGTGTAATCAAATCATTTTATTGATGAGTTGTAGGAGGGTTAGTTCGTAAACCTATCAAGGTGGCAGATGACATATGTATATATGTATGTACATGAATATATAATGAGTGATGCTTTATATAATGTATTTTTGTGTATGTGTACTTATCAAGAATGTATTATACATGTGTGTTTGGTCAGACTACATCTGGAGTACTATGTTCAATTCAGGGTCATATATTTTAAGAAAATATTGATATGTTAGAGGAAATTCAAAGGAAGGAGATCAGGATGATGAGACGACTGAAAAGTATATGTTATAAAAATAGCTTTAAAGGACTAGAAATGTTTAATTCAGGGAAGATTTAGGATGGGGAGGCACATAGATATCTTCAAGTATTTGAAGGACCATCATTTGGAAATGGTATTAGATTTATTCTGCTTGACCTCTAAGAGCAGAACTAGGATCAATGGATGAAAGTTGCAGAGAAGTAAATTTTGACTTGATATTGCAATTCATTAGATTGTAAGGTCCTTCAGGGCAGAGACTGTCTTTCGCCTATTTTTCTATCCCTAGTACTTAGCACAGTTCTTGACACATAGTAGGTGCTTAATAATGTTCTATTGATTAACTTGACATAAGAGGAAAAAGACCTTCTTATCAAAAAATTAATTGGCTGCCTCTGGAAGGAGTGATTTCTCTGTTACTGGAAGTCATCATGACCACTTATCAAGAATATTATAGAGGACATTCTTGGTCAGGTTAAGATTGGACTTGATCACTTTTGATGTTCCATTCTGTGAAGATTAATAAGAATTGAATAGTTAGAGAGCAAGGAGGATATTCAATAATTAAAGAATAGCATAAGAAGACCAAGGAAGGAAGAGAAAATTCTGGAGGGAGTGTGAAGAATGGATAAGAATTCCAGTTTGAATGTAGCTTAGAATTATAGAAGAAAGATATCAGTTATTAACCAGAGTAGAAAACTAGGAGAGTGCCAAATTGAGAGAGAGAGACCTTGAATGACAGAAAAAGGAATTAGAAATAAATATTTGCTAGACAGTAAAGAGCCAGTATAAACTTTGGGCAGAGGATTTACAGGAACAAAAATCTATACATAAAGCTTGTTCGTGGTGTGCAGGATGAATTTGAGAGGGAAAATGTAGAGGCAAGAAATTATATTAGGATTCAATGCAGTTTAGAGGAGGTAGGCATTATATATAAGAGATATTGGATATAGAATCAGAAGTTGTAAGTCTGACTATTAGCTCTTCCATATATTAGCTGTGTGACCTTGGATACTTTGCTACTCTTCTCTGAGTCTGACTTTTCTTCATCCAGGATATGAGCTGATTGGATTAAATGACCCCTGACATGCCTTCCAACTCTAAATCCTATGATCATATGGGTAAATGCAAAGGATTTGCTATGATTAATTATTTCTCTAGTCTATACTGCCTTGGTCATGGGCATGAAACCAAACAGCATCAGACAGGTAGTCACCATTGAAATCCAGCCCTCTCTTACTTACTTCTGGCATTAGTTACTACTCAAATCCCTGAATAGACATCTTTTGTTCAAAACAGGTGTCGTGATGCCTGCCTGATGTATAATTTGGCATGTCTGCATGGCCAGTCAATGAACTGGATGCCACCATACAATTCCTGGTGTCTCTTTCCAAGTTGGAACCTAGTACAACTGCACAAAGGGGACCCATGAAAGATGGGCATGGACAATATAGAGGCAACCAGAAGGGAAATGTCTCCTACCCTATGATATTGTTCTGCTTACAGTTATTGTGTGCTTAGCACAGTGTGTAGCACAAAGTGGGCACAATTTGTACTATGTGAGGATTTTCAAAGACATCACACTTCAACTTTTTCTCCTTCAAGTTTTAGTGATATCACAATATTATCTCCTGTTTCTTCCCATCTAGATTGAAGATGAAATTATTTTTTAAATCGCCCTGAGCTAATTTAAATACAGCATTGTGTGTCTTGGACTAGAATAGCGGTTCTCAACCTGTGGGTTGCGACCCCTTTGGTGGTCAAACAGCCCTTTCACAGGGGTCACCTAAGACCATCAGAAAACACGTATTTCCAATGGTCTTAGGAACCGAGACACCACTCCTCTATCCATCTCCAGGTGGGTCTGCCCACATGCAGATACACCTACATATGAGTATTCAAGGGTGGCAGCATTAGGAGGGTTGAGAACCACTGGACTAGAGGCTATCATTAACAGAAATACAGTATGAGGCTCTTGTCTATAATAGATGAGACCAATTCCCAAATTTGTTATAATATATATTATATAATATATTATAATATATAATATTATTGATATTATAATATTAATAATTAATCATTAATAAAACAATTAATTTAATACCATTAATATATTGTAATATATAATAATTATTATACATTATAATTTTTATATATTATAATATATAATACTGGGGGATAGTGAAAATGGTCATGTTTTCAGTTTATTTCATGTGAACACATGGTTTGCTCATACAGTTACTCAGTAAACTTTAGTGCCCACTAGTTAGTGGTCAGCATTATCTAGTGACTATCTCGTGACTGTGGAATAGTCTAGTCAAAAGCATTTCCGGCAAGTAGGGTGATAGTATTTATCACTGGATCAGCTCTGGATAGGTGTCTCATGTTCCTTAACATGAAGGAGCATCATCACAAAAGTTTCATTAAGGGCTAGTCTGCAACTCTATAGCAGGTAGTCTATTAGATTCTGAGTAGCCATTTCATCACACTGCTTGGGGATCCCCATCCAATGGTATTATCTGAATCCATTTGGCCAGCATTTCAGAGTTTTTCCAGGCCTTAATAGCCACCATAGTGGCTTAGGGGTTCTCACACCATCCCTGCCATCCAACACCTGATCTGGTGTTTTCTTATTTGCTATTACTTTGCTGTTCTTTCTCCTTTTTAACATAAATATTGTGTTGGGCTTTGAGGGAGATGACCATTATCTTTACTATTTTATTGTTCAGTTGTTTTCAGTTCTGTCTAACTCTTCATGATCCCATCTGGGGTTTTCTTGGTTTGGTTTGCCCTCTCTTTTTCAGCTCATTCTACAGATAAGGAGACCAAAGCACACAGGGTGAAGTGACTTGTCCAGGGTCATACAGCTAGTTAGTACCTGAGACCGGATTTGAACTTAGGAAGATGAATCTTCCTGACACCAACCCTGGTACTGTATCCACTGTGCCACCCAGGTGCCCTTTTATTAGTATATATATTTAATTATCATCAGAGATGGCGAGCTCCTTAACATAAGAATTAGAGAAACTAACTGTGGAAGTAATAGATCTCAGTGAATTAAAAGTCAATTAAAATGATGAAGATGGCATATTTCACAAATTATAATGTATCTGTTGAAAAGTATAATTCAACTTACATGCAGCTTTTCAGTATCTGATCGATAGGCATATTCTACTTAGATTTGCCTTGACCAACATCCTATGATCATCTGCAAAACTGGTGTTCACTAATTATAAACAAGTCCCTCCCAACTATAGTGTCGTGAATTTAAATCATTTTAATATATTACTCATTATAACATTTTAAAATTAGAATACTGTTAAATTCCAAAATGAAAAATCAATGACAAAAATTAATACCTAAATAAATGAGCATGAGAGACTATGTGGTGTACTGCATAGAGAGCTGGCTTCAGAATCAGGAAGACCATAGATCAAGGCCTACCTCTACTGTATTTGTGAGTCCCTGGGTAAATCCCCTAATCTCTCAGCATCCCAGGCAACTCTTCACAACCATAAATTGCCAAGGTGGTGCTGAAATTCACTGGTAGAGGATGTTCCTCACCAAGAGTTCCCTACATGGAAGAAGTTACACATTTAGTTAAAAAAATAAAAAGCATGCATAAAATCATAAATTCTAAATTATTTACAATTGGCAAAATATATATACTTAATTTAACAAAAAAAATTTTTTTTTCCATGACCCCTTCTGATCTTTTAGTTTGTTTTTGGTATGTTTGCATTTGCTTTCTGGTTTTGTTATACTTTGCAAATACGTGATAAAAATATGTATTCTTGTTTTTATTCTGATTTCTTCATTCTGTATCATCATATGTATTCCTATATTTTTCATTTGCGTTGTTCCTCTTGCTGCAAAAACTTATCTTTAAAAAAATGTTTTCTCCATGATGACATATGATTGGGAATTTTGGAACCCCACAATCGCCAAATGGTAGATGGCCCATTAGTCAATGGAGAGATGGACGGTGAGCCCAAATAGAGAGCAATAAATTACTAATGGTGACCTATGTGTAAGAAGTGGCATAAGAACTAAATTATCAAGTAAATATATGATTAGAAGAGGAGATGAGATGGTCATTTGGCAAGTTATGGGTATTGAATGTATCCCTTATGGACTTCTGGCAAAAGATGAATAAGAATAACAGGATGAAAAGGTATGGATGAGTTGTGATATGTAACAATGAAGGGAATCTACACATTGATAACACCCCAGATTCCAAAATGAAGTTAATATATGATGCAATAAACTTCTGATGTTTTAATATTCTACTTTGTTTAACCATCTCTTAAATTAGTAGATATGTGGGCTGTTCCTAGTTTTTATTTTGGGGTCTTTATGAATAACCGATAGATCTTTTCTTCCTTTTTAGCATTATTCTTATATTCCTACAGGGGATTTTTAACCAAAGGCCTATGAACTTACTTTATAAAAAATGATAACTACATTTCAATTTAATGAGTTTTTTGCAATCCTATGAATTTTATATTATGCATTTAAAAAAGTTATTCTGACAGTGGATCCATAGGCTTCACCATTGTGCTAAAGAATTTAGTCCATGATATGAAAAAAAGTAGAGTCCCTGTATTAGTAGAATGAGTAGGGTCAATAAGTATGAAGAGTTTTGTAGATTTTTCTGTATCACAGCATATTGTTTTCTAATGAGAAGCCTCATAGGAAAAGTATGCAGTCTGTCCATAGTCCCACCATCATTCAACATTATCATTTTAGGATATCTTTGGCAATTCATTCGTTACAAAGTAATATCTCATATTTATGCTATTTCTTCCTATTTGCATATGATTCTCATGCAGAGAGTGCTTGATAAGTGTTGAACATGTAGATTTTGATCATTTATTCACTGGGAAGTGGATATTATTCTTTTAAAATTTGTCTCAATGGTTCCTCGATTTTGGATGTCAGGTTTTTGTTTTTTTTTTTAATCAGAAGAGTTACTAAAAATAATTTCCCCAGACAACTTCTCTTCAGTATTTATATTCATTTCTATTTTTGTGATATAAAAGTTTTTATTTCTATATAATAAAACATATTTAATCATTTTCACCTACATTTCCCTCTTAATATATCATTATAGCATACAGGTAATCTTACACTCTAGAAGGGTATGCCAGTGGAATCAAGTTGTAGCAGGTCTGGTCATTCTGGAAAGGTTTGATGATATGATACCCAATAATGACCTGGCTCCAGTACATATGTCTGTCACTTGAGTGCCAATTTAGTTAAGCTCAGGAGGGCTCAAGAGGTGCCTTAAAGCTCCTAAATTTTATGATTCTATATATTGGACAAAGAGTGCTGAATTCTTTGGCCATAGGAACTCTCAAAGATCATAGAGGTTTTAGGTGATGCAGTGAATAGACCACTGGACCTGGAGTCAGGGAGATCTGAGTTCAAAACCAGATTCACAGACTTATTAGCTATGTGACTGTCAGCAAGTCACTTAATTTCTATCTACCTCAGTTTCTTCATCTTTTAAATTGGGATAATATAAACACTTACCTCCCAGGGATGTTGTAAGGATCAAACAAGGTAACAGAGAAGCAGCTAGGCTGGGTAGTGATTAGGGTGCTTAATAGAGTCAGGAAAAAATCTGAGTTCAAATGCTTCTCCAGGTATTTCTTAGTTGTGTGACCCTGGAATATGTCTGTCTCCTCCACTTTCCTTTTCTGTGTAATGGGATTGATATAGTACTTATCCCCCAGCACTGCTATAAGGTCACATGAAATAATATTTGTAAAATGCTTTGAAAGCTTTAAAATATTACATACATGCTATTTATTGTTATTGTTATTGAATAACAGAAGGACTGTAACCTCTGCCAGTCAAGGAATTGGATACTCATGCTGACAAAATTATAGATCTTTGATGTTACTGAAATATAATTTCTTCCATTCCATTTGTGACATAAATTTTATGGAACTAACTGCCCCCTGTGAAGATGTTTCACCTAATGTCATGTTTCCACCGAATCAATTAATGACACTAGGGAGATTATTCCTGTATTGTATTCATAAAACTCGAGGTAGATTTGCACTATCATTGACTCCTGTCATGAAATTCCTATGATGCTTCATTTGGCAAAATGTGATATCTACAGAGATGGGTCATGAAAATTAAAAAAAAAATCCTGTTTGGAGTCATGTTTTGTTTTTTTTTTCACCTTGGGAGTGGGGAATAGAAGACTATCTCAGTGACTTATGAGTATTAATTATGATAAGCTACCTATTTTATGAAAATGACCCTTCTTTTTATTTTTTTCCATGTATTCCATGCCTTGTGCTTTTTTGAAATTCAGGTCTGTGATTTTTTTGATGTAGGGAGGAATTTTCCCTACCTACGTGAGTCAGCACCATTGTTACAATTTACAGCTTTAGAGAGTTGTCTTAGGAGACGGGGGAAAGGATATACTTAGGGTCACACAACCTATCAGAGGTGGGATCTGAACCCAAGTTTTCCTGACTCTGAGAAACTAATACTACCACTATGTTCCATGTTTTCCCTATCTGAAGCACCAGCTTGTCCTTAGCTTCTTCCTGACTTGACATCAAAGGTGAGAAACCAGACAAATGCATATGGTTGAGAACTTCACTCCTTCTCTTTAAAAGTTATGATCCTCACCTGCATCAGGGTGGCTTGATGTGGGAGAGATAAAGGATCCAGGCATCCCATACATCAACTAGAGAGGGAGGCAGAGAGCTTTTTGGAGTATGTCACGACCAAAGGCAGTTTCTCTGAAACACCATCACTGACTTCCATCCATTTTCCTTCCTTTAGCCTGAAGACTATCATATTAAAAACTCCTGCAACACTTTCTCCCTACCATCCAAAACAAAAATACCCCCCCCCCCCCAACTCCCATTCTTATCCTCCAGTGACTGGGACCTGGATGTTTCCTTTACTTGATATACCCCTCTTCTCTCACCGAATTTGTCCATTCCTTGGCCCCTAGACACCTTGTTTTTGACCTTGGACCTTCATTTGTAAAATGAATTGGTTGAACTGGATACTCTCTTAAGCTCTTTTCATCTCTGGACCTGTGGGCCTCTAATGTTCCCTTATGTGAGTTCAAGTCAACTACAATACCTACTAGGTATTGCTAGATGGTCTAATTCTGGTGAAAAGCTAGAGACAGTATGTCTCTAAGGAAAGAGTTTTTGGTCTAGAACCAGATGTGGGTTCTAACCCTTGCTCTGCTACTATTACTTATGTGACTTGAATATGTAACTTACATCTTCTGGATGTCAGTTTCCTCTTCTGTAAACTGAGTGACTTAAGCCTGATGACCCCTATCATGGTCTTGCCAAGCTCTAAATCTAGGATTCTGTGATCTCAACTCTCAACCAGAATGGCTTGGGACTTGGGTGAACAGATTAGTTACCCATTTTGAGTTCTTCTGGACTTTGATTACAAGCCAACAGAGGAAATGAGAACAGCTACACTCTGGAGCCCCTGTGCTTTATGCATAAATATTTACATAAGCTCCTGCCTGTCCTAAGCAGACAAGGTAATCACAAGTAAGTCATCAAACCTCCTCCAGATGAACAGAATTGAATTCCTTAGTTCCCAGTGGGAACTTTTAATGTTGCTGGCTTGCAGGGAGCCTGCAGCAGGAAACATAGGCCATCTTTGTAAGGGATCTGGGTCCCTGAGCTTTCCTGAAGCCCCTAGGAACTGGCTCAAACTTGAAGTGACCCACTACAGTGTGTGAGATCTCAGGTGTATGCTAAGTAGACATTTGGCAACTTCACCAAGCCCATCTGTGAAGGTATTGCCAGTCTGGGCCTGGATCAGGAGTGGCAGGAAGTGATAGAGAACTGGACTGTGGTACAGTCATGGAATGGGGTCAGTGCCCAGGCTTACAACAACTGAGCCAATGGAGATTGGGTAGGGAGGGATGCTGGCAGGGCTAGAAAATTAAGAGACTAGGCTCTGTCCCTTTACTTTAGAGGAAGAATGACTCATCTAGGTACCCATGGTGCTTGGACACAGGTCAGATGGCTGGGCTGAGCTGATGAGACCTTCTGTTCCCTGGCTTGGAATATAACTTATCTGGCTTTCAGAGACAAGTATCAAGGCTATGCTGAGCAGAAAATATGGACTCTCTTGCCTCTAGTACCCAACATTTTTCTTTCTTTGAACCTTTGAAAGACAGAGCTGTGAATCTTGGGATAAACTGAAAGAGAAAGGTTCCATTGGACTTCTTTTAGTTGTGGACTCAGTAGAAGGTCTGGCCTAGCTGCGATGATATATATTTGTTTATCTATCTACCTATACATTATATGTATGTTTCATATGTATATAGTTATGCATGCATGTGTTTGTGAAAAAGAATGCATGTGTATGCATGTATTCATAGCCAACACAAGAGGCAAATGTGAAGGGTATCTACAAATCTGGATGGGTGGACTGAATGAGCAAATGAATGCACACCTGCCATCCTTCTTTTTACACAGATAGGTCAGGGCCATTGTTTGGCACAATTAACCTGGGACTAAGAGACTTGCAAATGAATCCAGTGGTGCGTTGTGTGTTGGACCCATTCCAGCATGTGGCTGGCAGCAGGGGGCTCTGTTCCAAAACCTTCATCACACTGGCCTGCCAACTTTCTGGATACCTTGTGCTTTGGAGGACACAGACAGAGTGAAAGTATCAGACTGGAAAATTGCCCAGTGATCTGTTACAAACATATTGTCAACTGCTGAAGCACCGGTGTCTGTCCCTACAGTGATGGGTGAGTGCCATCCCCTTTGGCTCTCTGGCGGTCACGTCTGCTTCTATCCACACACAGCTGGGGAAGAGCCTGCCTGGAGAAGAAGTGTAAAGGGGACGTAGTAATGCGGGGTCAGCCCTAGACAGGAAGGGGATACAAATGGGACTGTAGAAAGGTGACTCATTCAACACTCAGCACATATATAGTGAGCAAAGCAGTAATAATGAGTGGGAGGGTGATGAGGAGGAGGAGGCTGGTGATAACTAGTACTCCTGCAGTGCTATAACATTTCCAAAACTCCTTACAAATATTATCTCCTTTGATTCTGGAAAATCAGGCACTGCTATGATCTCTATTTTATACATCAACAAACTGAGGCAGACAGAGGTTAAGTAACTTGCTCAGGGTCATGCAGCTAGTAAATCTCTAAGGCTGGATTCGAGCTCATGTTCTGACTGCAGGTCCAGCAGTCTATCCATTGCCCAACCTGTGTCCTGACAATCAGGAACTCTTGGTTCTGGTCTTGGCTACCCCACGAACTTTAGTGCATGGTCTTGGCCAATTCTAGTTAAGCTCTGTTATCTATTAAAGTACTTCCTAGCTCTTCTATAATTGAACTTTTCTGCATTATTTTAGTGCTAGGCTCTGAGAGAGGTAAAGAAATAAATTAAGCATGGTTCCTACCCTTGAGCTACCAACAGTTTAGTAGAGATAGTTAACATCTACAATAATAAATTTGCAAATTTGCATATGATACATGCTAAAGAGGAATCGAAGGATCTGAGATAAAAGGAGAGGATCTGGTAGAGTTAAAGATGTCTTCATGAAATAGAAGGGAACCTAGTGTATAATAGAAAACAGTCTCCATCCATTGTCCTGCACCAGTACTCTTGTGACCAACTGTTGCTTCAAGCTCTATGTATCTAAGCAACACTTCCATCTGCCTCTCTAGGTTATACCTCTGGAGGATTGGAGGATTCTTGGGCAGGTGGGATGAGGGTCGAGGACTCAATTTCTGGGGATCTGTGTTTACCATCATCAAACTGGTCACTGCTAGAGCCAAGTCCAAGAAGGCTGTTGTTGATGAGGATTGGGTAGGTGACAAAAGGTCCCCTTAATAGCAATAACAACAACAACCACTGAAAAACCACAACAAAACATCTAAAGGGCAACTAGGTACCATGAAACAGGCTCTAGACTTAGAGTAAGAATGCTTTCTTTTATATGACAATGGGCCAGTTCAATAACCTCCCTTTATCCCAGGGTGTTTGTTTGTTATTTGTTTTGTTTTGGTTTAGATCTGGTTTCATTAGTTTGAATAACTCTTACTGTGGAAACATTCTTCAAAGACTCAGATCAGCCAGTTATTTGTGATTTATAATCTTAGAGGATTGCCTAGGAAATATAGTTGTTTTGCTTTTTATTTTTAAATATTAATTACCTTTCAATTGATAAGCATTTATTTTTCTCTCTTATCTCCTTCTCTCCATCACTAAAACTAGTGTCAAGGAAATATAAAGAAAAAGGGAAAACAGGACACTTGTAACATATTGCATAGTCAAAGAACATATTCTCATATTGGCCATGTGCAAAAATGTGTGTATCATTCTGCATATTTAGTTCATCATTTATCTGTCAGGAGGTGGGGAATATTATTCCTCTTTAGTCTTTTGAAATCATTGTTGATAATTCCATTTTTCAATTTAAAAATTTTTTTGTAATGTTATAATAACAACAACATAATAATATAATAACAATATTAGCAACTCCTGGTTCTGCTCACTTTACTCTGCCTCAGTTCACATGAGTCTTCCCAGTTTTCTCTAAAACTGACCCCTTCTTCAGTTGTATATGAATGTAATTTAATATTATTTTGATGTAAAAAATAACAATGTGAGTTTAACTGACTTGTCCCAGGTCACCCAGCCAGTATGTATCAGAGGCAGAACTTAAACTCAGTTCTTTCTTACTTAAAGACCAGACATCTAGCCAGCTAGACTGTGCAACTAGATGGCATAGCAGATAAAGTGCTGGCCTTGGAGCTCAGGAGAACCTCAATTCAAATTGTCCTTCAGACCTTTACTTAATTATGTGACTGTGGGCAAATCACTTAGCCTCTCAACCTCAGTTTTCTCTTCTATAGAATGGGGATAATAATTACATCTATGTCACAGGGTTGTTATGAAGAACAAATGAGATCATAAATGTAAAGTGTTTTTTAAGGTTTTATATAAATAATAATAAAATGATTTATTCTTAGTTACTATGCAATACTGCTTCTCAAGCTTCAGTTAATTCATCAGCAAAATGGAATGTCACTCAATCAATCAATATTTATCAAGCCTTTACTATGTCCAAGGCAATGGGTATATCAATACAAAAATGAAATAATCCCTGTCTTCAAGGATCTTACATACTCAATCATATAATAATCCTTCCATTGCCTACCTCAAATAATTTTTATAAGGTAAAAATGAGATAAATATAACTTTTATTCACTAACCTAGCAATTGTTTTATGATTGCTATGTTCATGGCATTTGGTAACATATTGATTGAGATACAATGTTATAAAGCTTTATGAATTTTTGTTATGATGATCTCTCCCACTGCCTGACTACGGTGAGTGAAATTCTTACCATTTCCTTCTCAGAATGTTGTTAGGTTTTTATGTTACCAAGAAGGGGGTGACATATTAGTTAGCTCAGTCAGTGAGCATATAAATTTGTCTCTCCCTGGCATATGCATCCGTACTCAGGCCAGCCAGCCGGAGAGAAGAGGCAGGAGGTAGTAACTTAGCTCTAAGTTGACATGGGTTTGGAGAGAGAAAGAGACATATTTTAATGGTACAAGGAAGTTCTCATGAACTTTCCAACTCTCCCAAACCCCCCTCCTCTCATAAATCTACCATGTGAAGCTTAAGGCTGTAGGGATTGTGTATAATAGAAGTCTTAAGAAAACTGAGGTGCCTTTTTTTGAGTTGAATAAAAATACCTCTGTAGACTTGTCTCATGTAGACCAGGTTAATGAACTGGTCCTCTGGGAAAGGGGATGAGTGCCATCTGCTGGAGAAGAACTGAATTGGATAGAGCTGTGATCATAGTGACACACAGAAAGCAAAAAGGGGCCCAGAAGGGATCTGAAGAGAAAAGCAAAGGAGAATTAAACAATAGTAATCAGGAGCTGCAGTGGACAGAGACAATGGATGGGTGGTAATCAGCTGCTGAGAGTGAGGGAAGACTACAGCAAGGTAGTGGAGGACAAAAGGAAGGGGAGAGCTGATGAGGAGCAGATGACATCTGCCAGGAGCAGAGGAAATCTAAGGAGGCTATCATCCTGACAGAGATGGAGGAAACGTAGAAGGAAACACTGATGGGAAATACATCCAGAGTGGTCTAGTCCCAGAATACTGAGGGTAGTACAATAAAGATACACAAATTTTTAGAGAGATATGTCTCCCAGGGGTATTGTAATTTCTACACAGCCCAGTGCAATTTAAACCTGTTTCCATCTATTTGGAAACAGAACTGTTCATTTTTGAAGATTTGTGAGTCTGCGTGATATTAAAGGTAGTTCATGGCTGCCTTTGGGAAGTGACCAAACTTATGCTCCTAGATCATCTGGGTGGGAGCATTAAGCTAGAACAATGAGAGTGGGCCAAAATGCACCTAAATCCCCAGAATCAGGAGGGAGCCTCTGATAACAAGGGTTATATGAACACTTTAGCAAAGGTTATTTTTATCGATTTAATATATTGTCGGGTGCTATCCCTGGGAAAAGAGATATTGCCCCAAGTCTGAATAATTGAATAAGTTTGAGTGGGAAGAGGAAGTGACAGTTTTTATAGTATAGAGCATGGAGTGGTGTGTGTGTGTGTGTGTGTGTGTGTGTGTGCGCGTGTGTGCTAGTCTGAACATTTTTAAATAAGGATTTCCCTTAGAAGGCTCTGCAATGTTCAAAGATTTATTGGGGAAATGTACAAGAAAAAAAAAGATAGCCTGCATCCTTGGAAGTTGAGAAGACAAAGGACATATGTACACATACAGAAAGATACCCAAGAATAGCTGAAGAATTTTATATTCACTTTCCTTCTCTGATACCTCAATGTCTATGATTTCATAAGTATTTGTTTACTATTGTGCTGGGGTCAGCTTGGTGGTGCAATGGATAGAGTTTGGGACTTGGAGTCAGGAAGACTCATCTTCCTGAGTTCAAATCTGGCCTCAGACACTTACTAGTTGTGTGACCCAGGGCAAATCACTTAACTGTATGTGCCTCAGTTTCCTTAACTGTGAAATGAGCTGGAGAAGAAAATGGCAAACTACTCCAGCGTCTTTGTCAACAAACCACAAATGGGGTCACAAAGAGTCAGACATGACAGAACAACAACTTCTATTCTGCTAATATTACAGATTACAACACATCCAAGCCTTCTCACCCTGCATAGCTATTTTTCCATATCTTCCTATGAATCTTCCACAGGGATCCATCTAATACTCCATAGGGAATTCCTGTAGGTTTCCTCACATTATTTGAACACCACTGGATCATGTGGTCTGCCCATCTGTTATTAGCATAATTCAATGGAAAGAACACTACATTTGGAGACCAATGGACCAATTTAAAACTGTAACGATGACATTCTTTCCCAGTGTAACTTTGTGGAAGTTGTTTAACCATCCTGGGCTTCATTTTTTTCTGCCTTTAAATTGGGAAGGTTGAGGGAAATGCCATTTGTGAACTCTTCTAGTAATGGGTCTATGTTCCCTTATGCTTTCTATGTGACCAATGGACTGATGCCTTTTCTAGTCATGCATCTCTTTGTTAGTAACTTTTGTACATTTTCTTCTCTGCAAATCTTTACTGGCCAAATGCTGCAGCCTATTCATCCTTACCATATGTGTCTCATTGCCTCTGGATGACCCACAATATTGGTTCTTCAGAGATTCCTGTCACATAACATTGCTAGAAGCCCACCAATGTTAAGAACAACATCAAAAAGAGCCTTTATTTCAGAAAGAATCTTGGTGTCATTTAAAGACATTGCCATCTCTCAGTAACAACCCACTTCAAAACCTGGTATGTGTCAATAGACAAATTCCATGAACTGTCTCTACAACTGCATACCCTATTCTCAAAAATAAGCATTCTTTATCCAGTTGTTTTTGTTTTTCCTGTGTAAATACTTTCATTGAACTTATTGAGTGAGTGTGGATCTCACTTAGAAGGTTTTGTTATGGTCATAGATTTGAAGTGAGACTCTGAGACTGAATCAAAGCCTTTTTAATTTTTTTAAATTAAAAACAATTTTTTTTTGCTTTTTGGAGGGCAGTTGGGATTAAGTGACTTGCCCAAGGTCACACGGCTAGTTTTTGTGTTAAGTGTCTGAAGCCAGATTTGAGCTCAGGTCCTCCTGACTCCAGGGCCGGTGCTCTATTCACTGTGCCACCTAACCACTCCATCAAAGCCTTTTTAAAAAATGTAATGGGGGTATGGCCATAGTCTTCATCAGATCCATGATGAAATGAGTCATTGAACAAAGAGAAGAGACAAGGAGGAAGTAGCTAAATCTGGCAATCAGAGAGGCTCCCCTTCACTATGTGCTCCTTACTGGAGCAAGCTACACATGTTCCAAGGTCTCTGCCAGGCACTTTCCTTATATGTCATTAGGACTGGCATTGTGAGAATAACTTACAAATAGTACTTTAAGGTTATTCTAGTGTTTTCCTTGCAATCCTTCTATGAGTTCAAATATTATTACTATTATCTCTTTTATAGATGAAGAAACTGGAATTCAAATAGGTTAAGTGATTTGCTCAAGGTCCAATAGCTTGTAAGTGTCAGAGCTAAGAGCTGAACCTGGGCCATTTGACCTTGAACCTGAAAGTCTGAACTTTTTGCCACTGACTTTGAGATTAAAAGGTTTTCTGGGAGAGGCCAATTTTGAGCTAGGTTTTGCAGAAATCCTTGACTGATTAGGCTGACCAAATGGTTAGCCTATTCTGCTGTGTGGTGGCTAGAAAATAAGCTGATCACAAATTGTTTATGGCCACTTTGTAAAGGCATGATCTGGGGTGGGGTGGTAGTGATTCTAGGAGTTCTGTTGAGCTAAAATCCCCCCAGCCAAGGAAATGAATCCCTATAGCCAACCCTCTACCAAGCAGCTCAGGGAAATGAAGGACAGAAGCAAAAAAAAAAATAACCTAAATGGCCACAAATTAATTAGATGGTGACAAATATGAAATTCAACCACACAATATAAGGTGTTATTCAAAATGACTTGTCTGAACATGATGGCTTGAAATTTACATTTAGCTGTAATTAACACTGAGTGCCACTAACTGCTGCTGCTCACTCCACCAAGCTGATGGTGTTTGTTAGAGCCACTAAAGTGGCAGGAGCCATTATCCAGAGAAGATATGCCACCCCCATTTTCATCCATTCGTATTGCATCTTGCTTCCTTCATTACACCACATTAGGACAAAAATTGTTATGGTTTCCTAGTGCATCTACTCCCTAGGCTCATTTGCTCTGCAGAATTCAGTCTTATGCTTTAGACATTACAGGCATCTCCACAGCAACCAAGGCTTACTGCACAATCCCAGAGTCCTAGAATCTTGGAGTTGGAAGGGACCTCAGTGACCATCTAGTCCTACCTGAACTAAACAAGAATTTCTTTTCCATCATAAGCAAAAAGGAGATCATCTGGCCCTTATCTAAAGATACCTCTATATGACACGTTAGAAGACTTAATTTACCCTTATTGCAAGGATTATTTTAAGGATGTAGCATATAAATGCAATCAATGTCTTAAGGAGTGCCTGCCTTCCCTCTTTCCTTTACCTAATCACTGGAAAGGACTCCTCCCTCCTCCTGCCTTCAATTTACAACCATTTCTATCATTCAAAATCACTCCATATTTTCATGGATCAGCTCAGGTTTTCTTGGAGCCATCCCTGACAGTAACTACTCCCCACCTCCATTCTCCACCCCCGTGTCATTCCTGCCAAAATAATATTTCCCCTCAAAGCTCTTTTCCTGGATTCTTTCTTTTGCATGTAGTACATTCTTCATTGTGTCATAGTGATTTTATAAGTATTCTCCCTGCTAATTTTAAATTACTAAAGAACGTGGACCAGAAGTCAATTAGTCCAAACTCATTTTTTAATAGAAGAAACTTATAGAAGAAACTAAGGGCCAAAGAGGCTTAGTAACCTGCCTAAGATAAACCAGCCTGTATTTAAACCCAGGTCCTGACATTCCAAATCCACATCACCACAGCTTTGAGTCTTCAGGGTTTCATGTGCTAAATGGCAAGTGTGTTGAAGAATGCCTATGAAGGTACCTTCTAATTCTGACATCTGTTTTTTCTGCCTGGTGCTTATCAAATGTGTTTAACTGAGATTGGATTGGAGTTGAGTTGCTATTGTTCTTTCCCTATGCCTTTGTCCTAGAATGTCAGAACTGGACAAAAACTGGAATCAGACAGACGTCCATAGACTCCTTGAATTGGAAGCTTCATGTTCTGATGATCAATAATCATATTGCCTTTAATTTTCCCAAGTAAAGTTAGACAAATGTGAAACAATGGCAAAATCTGTACACTGAGAACTGGGGGCTCTGGGATTTAGGCATTGCTCTCCCTCAAACTGGCATTATACACTTCAGCAAGTAATTTTACTTATCTGGCCTTCCATTTCCTCATCTGGAAAATGATGGGGTTGGCTGTCTAACTTCCCTTCCAGTTCTCACATTCTATAAATGTGTAATTTTATTATTCTCTCCTAGTGAATAATTGTTCTTGAATTAGTGGATTTATGGATAAAATGCACATTAAAAAGTTGAGAGATCTTAAGAAAATCATTTTACCTTTTTAGGCCTCGATTTCTTCATCTGGAAAATGAAGGGTTTGGTCTAAATGTTTGCTCGCTTTCCTCCCAGCTCTTAGAGTCTATGAAACTATAGGAGTGAGGCTGGTACAATCTAATGGCTTTTTATTGCACAGTTTTGCTTAATAACAATAATTGACATTTATATAGCATTTTAAAGTTTTCAAAGTGCTTTTACATGCAATATATCATTTGTGCCTAGCAATAATCACACAAGGTAGATAGTACAGGTGTAATTAATACCCCCATTTTACAGATGAAGAAGCTAAGACTCAAAAAGGTTAAGTGCCTTGACAATGACCACATAGTTATTTAGTATCAAAGATATGATTTGAACCCAGGTATATAGCACTGCGGTACTTATTCCACACTACTTTTATTTGCCTACTTTTTGGAGATACTCTGCCTGTGCCTCTGAGGCTGAGGCTTTATATTTTCATTTTAGATGGTCTTCACAAAACCACCAGATGATAAGGCATCTGTTTCCTTTTTATAGTCCCCGAGAAAGTTGATTTGTTCAAAGTCATGCAATAGGTAAAGTGAATAATACAGACAGGACTGATGACCAGAGCACCTGACTCCCTAGACCAGTCTGCTCTTTATGAGGTGGGAAAAAAAACCCAAACAAAACAAAACTGCATTGCTTTTCCAAGTAACATATTTTTATATATTATTATTAATACTAAGAATAAGAAGGAAGATGGCAAAAGCGGCAGAGATAACATATGGTATTGAAGGCACACAGTTGCCAGAGAAAAATGTTTTAAAATTAATTTTATAGGTTGCCTGAGCAGCCTTTTAAAGGAATCAGTTCTGTCTCTGTCACTACTTCTATGAAGATCCAAAGCCTCCGAGTCAGATAGCAGGCTGCAATTGCCCAATAAAATGCTGCGTGTCCAGAGATAACAGGGCAGGATTATTCTTCTTGGTATCTCCTCTATTATCAGGTGGCAGCCAGGGACAGTTAGGGGGCGAGAAAAGGGGGAGGGGGAGTCCATAGGAAATACCTCTGAGAAAAAACAGAAAAACATTGCTGCTATTCCTATCTGAGCTGTCCCATCAGCACCATGGCAATTACCATATTGGTCTCAATATAGACTGCACCCCTAACACGAGAACATTTGACAGAGAGGGCAAAGAAAATGTTTTTTACTTATTTATAAAATTGTCACTTAAAATCATTAACTATCAAGTTATGTTTAAACATTCTTAAATTCAACTAAAGATGTTTTATTCAATTTTATTGCCATGCCTCTTTATCTTTGTCTCTTTCATTGTCATTCTTTTCCTAAGAGTGCTTGGGTTTTGTGTGTGTGTGTGTGTGTGTGTGTGTGTGTGTGTGTGTGTGTGTGTGTGTTTTAAGAGTGCAACTTATATTAAGGGCAATATGGTAACATAGTGGATGAGAAATGATGATTACCATTACTGAAGAAGAATAAAGGTTGTGCGTGTTGTGGGGAGGAGAGAAAAAAAATATAGAAGGGATAAGGAACAGAAATGCTGCTAGGGGTAGTCAAACCTTCCTGGATACATTCACTGCCCCTCTTTTACTTTATGTTTATCACCTCGAGTCCAGGTGTCATGAAACCGAATCTTAACTTGTTATTGAAAGCAGATTGTTAAATTTTCAGTGTGAATACTTAACCCTCTGAAACTGGAAAACACTACAAATGAGGCTGTAACTTATTGTTTTATTGATTGTATAGGCTCAAAAAAGTGATGGAGAAAATGTTAATAATGAAAATTAAATTGAAATGTTTTAGGATGTATTTTGTTAAGGAAAGCTGTCAAACATTGTAAAAATTTCCTACAACACCATTGAAATGAGCTTCCCATAGTAGTGATAGATGAAACTGACAAGGCTGTAAACGGGGAAAATGCAAAGGAAGGTTAAGGAATGTTGGGCCTATGCAGAATGAGATGAGAATTTGGACGTAAAGAGCACACATTAGCCCACATCACATGATGAACCAGTGAGTGGAAGCAGGAGATCAAGACAAAACAATGGATCACAATTAGATAAGCAGTGAGGAGAACAGAAGAAAACAAATGTGACCAAAAGATGTGTGGGACACAAAAGGCATGTGAATGTAAGGCAAAGTTGGTCATAGATAGGCAACATCTTTTTATTTCAATTTTTTTGTTTTATTCAGTATTTTATTTTTCCCAGTTATATGTAAAAATAATTTTTAACATTCACTGTTAAAACTTTGAGTTCCAAATTCTCTCCCTTCCTCCCTCTTCACCCCATCATTGAGAAGGCAAGCAGTTCAATGTTACACACATGTAGTGATGCAAAACATTTTCATAATAGTCATATTGTAAAAGAAAACATAGATTCCCTCCTAAAAAACCCCTCAAAATAAAGAAAGTTTTTTAAAAAAAAGGTATGTTTCAATCTATATTCAGGCACCATAAGTTCTTTCTCTGGGGATGGATAGCATTTTTCATCAGAAGTCCTTCAGAATTGTCTTGGATCATTGTGTTACTGAAAATGACTTCACAGCTGATCATCACACAGTATTGTTTTTTTTACTTTGTACACAATGCATAGTAAATTTCACTTCATATCAGCTCATGTAACTCATTCCAGGTTTTTCTGAGATTATCCTGGTCATCATTTCTTATAACATAATAATATTCCATTGTAATCACATACCACAATATGTTCAACCATTCCCCAACTGATGGGCATTCTCTCAGTTTCCAATTCTTTGCTACCAGAAAAGAGCTCTTCTCTTCCACAGTAAAACTTTTTCTTACCTCTCTTACGTGAGATGATTTGCCCCATTCTTCCTCTCCTTTTTCCCTTCTCCCAACACGTTCCTCTCTCACTTCTTAACTGAATTTAATTTTTTAGATATTATCCCTTCATATTCAACACATACCTCTGTCTATATTTCCAACTGCCTTAGTAATGAGAGAGTTCTTATGAGTTACCAGTATCATCTTCTCATGTAGACACATAAACACTTTAACCTTATTAAGTCCTTTCTGATTTCCCCTTCCTATTTACGTTTTAAAGCTTAAGTATTATATTTGAAAGTCAAATTTTCTATTTACTTCTGGTCTTTTCATTAAGAATGCTTGAAAGTACTTTTTTTTCATTGAATATCTACTTCCCCCTCCCTGTCCCCACCCCGAGTATTATACTCAGTTTTCCTTGGTGGGTGATTCTTGGTTGTAATACTAGATCCTTTGACCTCCAGAATATCATATTCCCAGCCCTCCAATTCTTTAATGTAGAAACTGCTGAATCCTGTGTTACCCTGACTCTGGCAACATGATATTTGAATTCTTTCTGACTACTTGCAATATTTTCCCCTTGACCTGGGAGCTCTGGAATTTGGTTATAATATTTCTGGGAGTTTTTATTGTGGGATCTCTTTCAAGAGGTGATCAATGGATTCTTTCAATTTCTATTTTATATGCTTTATATATATACATATATATATTAGGATATTTTTTCTATTTTAGAATATTTTTATATATGCTTTATATATATTTTAGAATATCAATGAAGCTTTCCTTGGTAGTTTCTTGAAAGGTGACATCTAGGCTGTTTTCTGATCCTGGCTTTCAGATAGTCTAGTACTTTTAAATTTATTTCTCTTGGATCTATTTTCCAGGTCACTTGCTTTTCCAAAGAGATATTTCACATTTTCTTCTACTTTTTCATTCTTTTGGTTTTGATTTGCTATTTCTTGATTTCTCATGATGTCATTAGCTTCCATTTGCTCAATTTTAATTTTTTAGTAATTATTTTCTTCAGTATACTTTTTTTTTACCTTTTTTTCCATTTGGCCAATCCCACATTTCAAAGTTGTATTTTATTTTCTCGAGTGAATTTTGTGCCTCTTTTTTCCATTTAGTCAAGTTTGCTTTTTAAGGCATTCTTCTCCTCATTGACTTTTTGTAACTCTTTTACAATTTGACCTAGTAGTCTGTGTGTGTGTGTGCGTGTGTGTGTGTGTGTGTTTTGAGGTGTTAATTTCTTCAGTATTTTTTGTGTCTTCTTTACCAAGCTGTTGGTTTATTTTTCATGATTTTCTTGCATCACTATCATTTCTCTTCCCAATTTTTCCTCTGTCTCTCCTTTTGATTTTCAAAATCCTTCTTGAGCTTTTCCATGGCCTAAAATCAATTCCTTTTTTTTTCTTGGAGGCTTTGGAAGTAGGAACTTTGTTGTTTTCTTCTGAGAGTGTATTTTGATATTTCTTGTCACCATAACTTTCTATGGTCAGAATTTTTCCTGTTGTTTACTCATTTTGCTAGGCTATTACTTGATTTTTAATTCTTTGTTAAAATAGGCTCTGCTTCCAGGTTGAAGGGTGCACTGTCTCAAACTTCAAGCATTTTGGGAAATTCTTTTCAGGGATGCTTCTAGGGACCTGTAAATTTTCAGTTCTTCCAAGGTGGTATGATTTAAGGAGAGGTGTTTACTGCTCTCCTGGTATGTTCTTTGGTATGTGAGTGACCACAAGCACTCTTTTCTGCCCTGGAACTGTAAGGAAAGTCCCAGGCCCTAGTGTGCTAGTACTTCTCCTCACCCTGGAACTGCCACCCAGAACTGTGACCCAGATCCAAGTATGGGCAATGCAACAGAGTCCTGCCCAGTGCCAGTACAGTGACCTGTGTAATCTCCTTCTGACTAGTTTTTTTTTTTACCCCTTTACCATTTGTGGACTGAGAGCTCCTTTGAGAGGCTGAGAGCCATTGCTACTGCTGCTGATTCAGTGGGTCCCAAAGCCTGCTCCTGGGTTTCTCAGGCTACATCTGCACTGGTGCTACCTATGATGGACTGTACTCTACTCTCACCTAGGTGAGATAGACCTTTCCTGCTGATCTTCTAAGTTGTCTTTGGTGTGGGTGAACTGAGAGATCTAGAACCACCATTTCTGCCACTGATTCAATTTCCTGTAGGCCTGCCCCTGATTTACTCCAGTCTTTGCTGGTACAGCATGCACTGGACTATACTCCTCTCTCACCTTGGTGCAACAGACCTTTCCTGATGACTTTCCAAGTTGTCTTAGGTTTGAAATGTTTCTCACTACATCTTTTTGTTGGTACTACTGCCCTACAATTTGTTTAGAATCATTATTTAAAGGTATTTGAACAGGTTTGGGGGAGATCTTGGGTGAGTTCCTGCCTTTTCTTTACCATCTTGATTCCACCTCCCTTAAAATTTTTAGGCTCTTCCTGGTCCAACAGGAACTAGTAACTAGATTCCCAAGGTATGTCCACCTTGTGAGAGTGCAGCAAGTCACTCTAATTGGCATTACTAATACAGAATTAAAGAATCATTGAATTTGAAGTGATCTCAAATGTTATCATGATGGGAAATGAATCTACAAGCACTCTTGGGTAATATTCCTGACAAGTGGTCACCATCCAAGTCTTTATTTTACTTCCAGTGACTTAATTCTCTACCTACCAAAAAATCCCATTCTATTTTTGGATACTTTTTTAATTACTAGAAAAGTTGTCCTTATATTTAATCAAACTTTGCCTCCCTAGAGCTTTTATTGGCCATGAAAGTTTACCCATGGAGCATTATTGTTTCTACCAATACTGCTATCTGGTATTTGATATTCTCAATTGTTACAGTTCTTTATTTTTATATCATAAGCACTGAAAATTTTGAGGATTTCCTGGAAGGCCCAGTTGTTTAGGGTAAACTAAATCTTCAGCTAGTGTTAGACTAAGCTAAGTATATGCTTAGGGTACATCAGACCCAAATAGGGGACACTTTAAAATTATATTTTTTATGCCTTGCCCTACCTCTGCATTTGGGGCTCAGATTTTTTTTTTCCAATATCCATGTCCCTGGTCCAACCATATGTAGAAGAGGATAAAAATACAGCTACTTTAAAATAATAAATTAATTGATTTATTTTCTTGTTTAGATCATTCATTTCCACGAGATTTTGCATTAAAATTTTCTCCCCATCTTTTTCCTACCCAGCACCTCAGAACAGCCATCCCACTATATAACCCCTCCCCCAATGTGCTCTCTCCTATGTTCTTCCCCTCACCCCTCTGACTTTCCAGTAGGGAGGCTACTTTTCTTAGACCTTTGAAACACATTTCACTCTTCTTGTCTTAGTTGAATCTGTATATTGACTTAATTACCTCTCTGAGTTCTGATAACCCTCCTGATGCTTCTAAGCCTCCCTCTGGGTGTAATCCAAGTGTTATCTAACCAATGCTATTTTTCAAAATCTTTTTGCTTAGTGAGAATTTTGTTCTTGACCCCGCTTGACTGAATACAACACAACATCCAACATTTCCAGGTATATTGACTTTATGGGTTACATTCATTTTTTAAGCTGATGAAATGGTCTAACCATAGTTTCAAATTAGTCAAAAACATGGTACAAATGTTTTAAAAATGTGTCAGTAGTCTATAAACATTTATTAAGCACCTACTATGTGCTAGATGCTGTGCTAAATTCTGGGAATACACATTAGAAAGTCAGTCCCTGCTCTCAAGGAGCTTACAATCAAATATGGAAAGTCTCTTTCTTTCTTTCTTTCTTTCTTTCTTTCTTTCTTTCTTTCTTTCTTTCTTTCTTTATTTCTTTCTTTCTTTCTTTCTTTCTTTTTTCTTTTTCTTTCTTTCTTTCTTTCTTTCTTTCTTTCTTTCTTTCTTTCTTTCTTTCTTTCTTTCTTTCTTTCTTTCTTTCTTTCTTTCTTTCTTTCTTTCTCTCTCTCTCTTTCTCTCACTCTTTCTCTCACTCCTTTTTACCCTCCCTCCCTCTCTCCTTCTCCCCCCTTTCCCTCTCTCTCTTCCCTCCTTCCCCTCTTTCCCTTTTCTCCCCTCTCTTCCCTCTTTCTTTCTCTCCCTCTCTCCTCTCTTTCCACAGGTATGTACACACATACATATACATATATGTGTATACATATATACATGGATGTGTTTTATGTGTGTGTGTGCACATACACAGAGAACTAGAAGCTGAAAGGGGGGGGGAGAACCAGAAGTTTCCAGCAAGCATAGTGAATTGACTGGAAAATTTAGAGCCATCTATAAGGGCAAGTTTTTGGAAGAGTTTCTGTGTCTTTTGTTTTTGTTTTTGCTCTGCTCTCC
Source organism: Pseudocheirus occidentalis (assembly GCA_028646575.1). Classification (NCBI taxonomy): domain Eukaryota; kingdom Metazoa; phylum Chordata; class Mammalia; order Diprotodontia; family Pseudocheiridae; genus Pseudocheirus; species Pseudocheirus occidentalis. The sequence continues at coordinate 46,259,457 of CM053593.1, forward strand.
AGTACTCCAATCAAAGGGAAGAAGCATTTTATAGACTATTTAATATCTCACAGTGTTATTTGGACAATTAAATGAAATGGTGTTTGTAAAACGTCAAGCAGGAGGTCTGGCACACACTAAGTGCTTAATAAATCTTTCCTTCTCTTCCATATACCATAATACCATACTGCCTGCACCTATCAGTATGGTATCAAATATGCCACAGGTATGGTAACAGTCCTCTACTATAGCCCTCCTTGGAACCATTATCATATTGGAGAGATGACCCTGGATTCTTGAAGGCCATGCCAGTATCAATAGAACTCCATCTCAGATAGGTCCTGCCTAGTTGAAAGTCTTTAATAATGCCACTGACGGACTGTATTCTGTTATCTGAAAATAAACTTCAAAAGTTTATTGACAAAAAATGACTACTGAGTCGACTGGAGAGAACTCATTTTTGTCCACAGTAGCAGCTATTGAAGGTTATCTGCTAACTTGCATGGTTTTATTTTTATGGCAACACAGAGTAGATGTTTCTTCATTTTTTTGAGCCAAGATGGTGTTACAGTGAAGTAGACACTAGGTGTGATCAATTTAACTAAAAGTTATTGAAGTCAGGAAGTTTCAAATCTTGCCTTGACCCTTACTAGTTATCTAATGAAGGGCAAGTCATTAAATTTCTGACTACTTCAGTTTCCTTATCTGTAAAATGGGGATTATAGTAACACCTAACACCCAAGGGTGTCATAAGGGTAAAATGAGGTTGTATTTGCAAAGTGCTTTGCCAGTTTTTGAGTGCTATCTATATAAATGCTGTCATCATCATCATCATTATCAGTCATCATCATCAGTCATCATTCTAAAGTTCTTCCTTGTTTTGAGGCAAAAATACTTAGACCATCGGGGGGCCAATTGATTCACCAACTGACTGTCAGTTAGCTTACTTTGCTCCATGGTTATAGATTAATCCTTAATCCCATTCAGAACATGTACTTTATTGTTCACATGGAAGACCAAGTGAAAGAGGATGAATGAATAAATCTAAGCCCATCACCTCTCTTGGAAAATTCAATGAGTCAATTGAGAAACATCTCAAATCAGCTACTTACGTACAGGGGATAGAGTGTCAGTCTTGTTATCTTTCTATAGGAAGGGCATTAATTAGGCATGCTAATTACTGAGGAAAGAGTCTGGTTTTTTGACACAGGTGGGAATGGAAATGATTGATTTTGGGAATTTTGACTATATTACTGTTTACTCATTTACATATTATTAGATGATTGGCAGGTTGTGGGGGCCTGGTTCTAGAACCAGGTGCCTAGATGTTACCTTCCATTTTCATCACCAATGATTGGATGTGCTTATTGGAGCCAGACCAAAAGATAAATTTCTGCTCAAAAGATGGAATTATCTGGGTGTCTCCTAGGTACCTAGGTATTCAGTGGGTCAAATGAACTTCCTGAGGGTCACAGAAATAGCAGCCATAAGCAACTTGCAGCATAAATAGAGTTCCAGATGATAAGAAAGCAACCCCGTGAATTTATTCAAATTTATTTAAATGTATTCAATTGTCAGTGGTTACTATCGTATTTGTGTTTAATTTTCTTATTATGCACGCCATACCTTCCTACAGACAACTATATTCAGAGTAAACCAGTGAATGAGGTTAGTGGGACTTTTTCACATTGTTTTTACCATACCTATACGGGGGATGCAGGATGGGGGTGGCCAGATCATCCAGACACAGGAGTTTAGCAGGAAAATCCTGATCCCCTTGGTGCCTATGGACATTTTTTCAATACCAGAAAGACTTTCTCTTCTATCTCCTAGACAAGCCTGCCACATATCTCTGATGCCAGGGAGGTTAGGTCTACTATAAATCTGCAATGACACCCTAATTTTCTGTTAGATCAAGTCAGAGCTCAGTCACTTCAAAGCCCTCAATTTTCTGGTTAGTCAACCAATCAAGGCACATTTATTAAGTAATTACTATAGGAATAGAATGAAAAATAAAAAAAAATAAGTCCTGCCTTCCAAAAGCTCATATAATAAAGGGGGGCACATGTTGATAAGTGGGTACATGAAATATATATAGAGAGTCAAGGGAACTTAATCTCAGAGGGGAAAATCCACTAGAAGCTGGGGGAACAGGGAAGTCTTCCTAAAGAAACTGGGATTTGTAGAGAAAGCCAGGAAAGCAAAAAGGTAGAGATTAGGAGGAAGAGCGTTCCAGGGTTGAGGGACAGTCAGTACAATAACATGGAGTTATGAGATAGAGAGTAGCATTGAAGAAACTACAAGTAGATTGGGGTAACTGCGTCATAGAAGGTGTGGATGAGAGTAAAGTATAAAAAGACTGGAGATGTAAGAAGCCTTCAGATTGTGAAAGGACTAAAACAGACTATTTAAAATTTGATTCTAGAGGTAATCAGAAACCATTAGTGTTTATGGAGTAAGAGGGTGATCTGTGTAGATTAAGAAAATCACTTTGGTAGTTGAGTGGAGGATGAATTGGAATGGGGAGACAAGGCAGGGAGAGCAATTAAGAATCTATTGTAGAAGTCCAGGCAATATAATATTTAGGTTTGAACATGGGTGATAGTTGTGTGAGTGGAGAGCAAACTTACATGCGATTTTTTGTGTGTGTGAAGGGAGAAGAAATGATAGATTAGATGCGTGGTGTGAGTGCAAGTGACTATGACACTGACATTATGAGACTGGGTGAATGGGAGGGTAGTGTCATCTATTGTAATAAACTTAGGAAGACTTGGGTGGAAAGGTAATATGTTGTACTTTTGGCATATTGAATTTGAGGTGCAAATGGGACATTCAGTTCAACATGTCCAAGAAAGAGTTGGTGATGTAGAATTGCAGCTCAGGGGAGAAATTAATGCTGTGTAGATAAGTCTGGGAATCTGTTGCCTAGAGATGATAATTGAATCCATGGGAGCCAATGAGATCAGTAAGCAAGGTAATATAGAGGGGGAAAGAGAAGAGAGTGTAGGTCAGTCGGGATGTCCTCATAGTTAACAGTTATGCCATAGATGAAGCTTCAACAGAGGAGACCAAGGAGTGGTTGGACAGGTAAGAGGAAAACCAGGAGAGAAAATTGTCATGAAAACCTAACAAGGACAGAGTATCCAGGAGGAGAGGGAAATGGGGAATGGTAAATGCCCCAGAAGTCAAGAAGGATGAGGTTGGAAAAAAGGCCATTGGGCCTGGCATTTAAGAGATAGTTGGTTAATTTTGGAGAGAACAGGTCGAGTTGATTAATGAAGTTGGGATCCATATTACAGAGGGTTTGGAAGGGATTGAGAGGAGGAAAAGTGAGGGCACCTGTCCTAAATGGTGTTCTTAAGGAATTTAGCCAAGAATAGGAGGGAAGATAGAGTGATAGCTCAAGGGGTGGTAGAATCAAGTGAGGGACTTGGAAGGATGGGGAGACATGGGAGTGTTTGCATGCAGCAGAAAAGAGGACGGTAGATAGGGAGAGAACGGTCCATTATGTTTATTCAATCTTATTTCCCAGTGTTCTCCTTCAAGAGTCCTCTGATTTTCTGAACTCAGAATTGCACTCATTCTAATTTCTGTTCTAGGACCCGTTAAGCTTTTAGCATATTCTCCTTACATGTCATTTCTGCTTTCTTTGCAAGGCCCTGTCCATGTTCCCACTTCTCCATGTACCCTCTCTCCCACTTTTCCAGTCCACAGTGATCTCTACTTTTTTCTGAATGTCCAGAACAGTCATCCTGGAACATTATCTTGCACTTGGTTGAATGGTCTTTTCTTTTCTTTTGTTTGGAGGGGGATTTAGGGGGGGAAATGTGAAGAGTATTTGCATTAGTATGGAAAAATCCAGTTGTGTACATTTGTCCCCCTGAAGTAGCTAATTAATTTGCTTGTGATGTAAAGTCTTAGAAAAGGATTGTGAGAAAAATGAGAGATGAACAAATTTGTACATGGTCACACAGATGATGTGTGTTAGAGTTGGGACTTCTATCCAGAACTTAATAGTGCCAAGACTAGTCATATATTCACTATAATATTAGAAGCAGTTGGGTGATGCCACAGATAGACTGCTGGATCTGAGTTCAAATCTAGCCTCAGACACTTTGCAGATGTATGATCCTGGGCAAGTCACCTAACCTCTGTCTGATTCAGTTTCTTCAATTGCAAAAAGAGAATAAAAATAACACCTTCATCTCAAATTCGTTAGGATGATAAAATGAAGTAATATTTGTAAAATACTTTGTAAACCATAAAATGCTACATAAACGCCAGTTACTATCATTATGTTATTATTATGCAGCTCCTCAGACTCTCTTGCTTCACTTTCTAATTGGTGTATTTTTATTAGTCTTTTCTCATCAACAAAAATGTAAATTCCTCATAGGCAGGAATCATGGCATATACCTGTGTATCCCTCTCAGCACCAGGCAGAGTATGTACAAAATGAATAATCTATGTGACTAAGACAATGGAATATCCTGGAAAGTTTTGGAGCCTGGTGTTCTGTATCTGATTCTCAGCTATTCTATTTACTTCCTTTGTCACCTGGACTAAGTTTCTTGACCTCAGTTTCTATATCAGTAAAATGGATGGGTTGGGATTCATGGTTTCAAAAGATACTTTCAACTCTAAGTTTTATTATCCTGAAACTGTTGGAAGAGAAAAGATCATACTGAGATGAAGAATATGGAGACACCTGTGTACATAGTACACTTAGGAGAAGGGAAGATAAAGCTAGAGTGGAGAGTTTATATTGGAGGAGATGATGTTGTAAGGATTGCCTGGATCGAGATTTTGGGGAGCCTTGAATGCGAGCCAGATGTTGAGACCTTAAATTGTAGACAACAGAGTCAAAACTGTCTTAGAGTCTATGCTGAGGTCCATCAGAATCTTGCTTTGCATTGTTGCTTTGACAACAAAATAAAGTACCAGAAAAATCATAATGCTAGATGGAGAAAATGGTCAGGCCTGGTTAGAAGAGGTCAGGTAAGCTGGGAAATGGAAACACAATTGGGAGGTTTTATATAATCTGATTCAGGACTGGATACCCTGTGGGGGTTTGCACAAATGGGTTTTCCTTACTCCCTAGCTACCAAAGAGCCATAATGCCTCAAATAGGGTAATCCCCAATGGTGAAGTTGATGGAGGCAAGATGGGAAAGCAGATTTCTACTCATCCTCTTCAAGAGCTACCCAGCACCAGGCCAGGGAGAAACAACTTGCAAAGCACAGCAGCAGGAGCAGGAATTGACTATGATGTCAATTTAGTTTGATCCTGGAGCCCATACTGTAGGATATCCAAGACCCTCAAGAAGAATTTTCAGTAGAATAAAACAGGAACCAGCTCTGCAAGCCATGTATTCTCTTCCTGGCCTTGTCAGGGAAGTAAGGTTCAAAGACTTCTTTGAAAGGAAGTCTGATGGTAGTCCTGGACCTCTGGCCTGGTCTTAGTTCAAGGAGCTTAGGAGAGGGCTTCATTGACATCCTTTTCTACCTGGTAACATGGGCCTTGGGCTTCCATATTGACATGCCATTACTATACTGACTAGGATGGAGAGCAACTGGTGCCATTATACAGTCTACCTCCCCTTTGACTCTTACTGCAAATACATAAGAAGACCCCAAAAGATGAGACCTTAGTTCTGCCTTAGGGGCCATAGAATGTGGATCTGCCTCCTATATGGGTATACAGGGAAAGATACCAACTAAAGAGGAGCAGAACCTATGTATGGGACTGGGATTGAAATGTGGTCTCAGATTAACAAGCCAGAATTCATGGGGGTGACTCCAGCAGCATTGTAGAGGAGAGCTAGGCTAGGGAAAGGAGAAGAAGGACATGTTAGCTTTTGAAAGTTCTTAATCACTATCTGTATTACCAGATCCTAGAAACATAATATACCCCTGATAACCTAGATTCTGCTATGTGTGTTACATGGAGCGAAGAGTTTCTTCTCAGACTGCCATTTTTTCCTTCACTAAAATTGGGCAGAAAAAGGAAAATGGTCACCATTCTTAGATAGTCTTTGAGGAATTTTCCTACAGCCTTCCACTAACCACCTAAGACTCCAGAGAACACTGCTCAACAATCCCGGGACTGGAGGGCAGATGGAAGCTAGATTTTTATGATCCTCTTCTTTGGCTGTGGTCTTTGGTTCTCAGGATAATGGGCCACTCCTCACTTTCAACCAGTGAGTTGGGGAGAGGAAGGATAAATGGGCTATATGCCACCCTTCTTACCTAAACACTCACTGCCCCTGCATTCCTTTACTGAGAAAGCACCAAATGGCAGCTGTTCTTCCTTCATTTCCCCTAAAATTTCTAATGCTAGTAATTTGGGGAACAGAAACAGGAAAAGGCAGCCTATAGATCTCTAGAGAATTGTTGGCTAATACATTAAAATTAAAGAGAAACAGAAGCCATCACTACAAATTGCAACATTATTGTTCAAGCCAAGATCATCCTAATTATAAACTAGCATTTTTATAGATGTCACAGAGGCTGTTTTAGTGCCTCTTTGCTGATGCTAAAAAGATAGTGTGGAAACACGATCAGAGATCCTCACACTGCTGTCTTACTGGAGGGGGAAAAGTTAATTAGGCTCTTTTTGGCATATTAGTGAAGACAGGCTTATTAGACACATTTACAAGCTAATGATATGCGTATCCTCTGCTATCAAAGAAAAATGCATTTAAATAAACTGATTTACAGTTCAGCCATTTTCATCTCTTTAACCAGTACAGTTCACACTCTCATTACATTGACTTAATTGGCTTGGATTCTCAAATTTCTCTAGGCTCCTCAGTGAGGTTGTGGTGGGCTATTCTTATGGTTTCCTTCTCTTGGGCAGCAGGTGATCTGACTGCCTGGCTCTTAGTCCTCTCCAAAAACTGAACAGCTTTAGTCCTTGCAAAGATAGTGGCTTCATTCAATTCAATTCAAAAAGTATTTATTGAATATTTCTATGTGGCAGACATTGGACTTATGAAAACAAAAAACAAGCTGTGCCTATTCTCAAGGAGCCTATATTTTACTGGGGAGAAAGCAAGACATATCCAGATAAATCCCTACAAAATATATATAGAGTGCATTCAAAGTGTTCTAGAGGTAGGTAAAACATCAACTGGTGTATATGTATATGTGCTTGAACGTACACAAATACATGTGTGCACGTATGTGAACACACACGTGCATGTGAGCAAGTATATGTGAAATCTTATAGTCTTCTAGAGAAGAAAGTAGCTGAGGTATTCTCTGAAGGAAGCTTGGGATTCAGATCTGAGATACACCATTGATATCATCTACTTCAACACTCTCACTTGATGAGAAAAGTGAGGTCCAAGGAAGTTATGTGACTTGTCCAAGGTCACAGACTCTGTAAAAATGGTCATAATAATAGGTCCAGCATCAAGCTCCCAGAGTTTTTGTTAGGAAAGAATGAGAGACTGTGTTCTAAAGTGCTTTGCATATCTTCAAATACTCTATATATGCCTATTTTCATTGTCACTAAGTAGCAGAGCCAGTGTTCACATCCATATGGACCCATAAGGTTGATCTACTCTATGAGATTGGACCCATAGTTGGTGGTCTACTTTATTTTGTACCACACTTCAGAGATTACTGTGTCTTTAACTGATAGGGCATATATCTTAGATGGGGGGTCAGGGTGAAGAGAGGAATTTGAGAGAAGGTAGGAAACAATGAAGGAAAACCTTGACTTAGGCAGAACCCAAAGTTCCCTTAATCCTTTTAGAAAGCAAGAGGAGGAAGAAAGAACCAATGCTGCTGTAATTATGAAACCAGAGCTCACCCACAGAGAACCTGAGTATTACTATTACTGGAAAAGAATGACAGTCAGGGTTTACTGAACAGAACTTTCAGGCCTCTGGGGAATCAAGGAATATAGGAGCTCCTGAAGAGATCGATGGAATTAGAAAGGGGTCTCTGCAATGAGCTCCCTGGAGCTGGAAGAGCAAGCATGGGTGGATGTCTCTGAGAGAGACAGAGAAAGAGAAGAGCAGAGAGGCAGAGAACAAAACCAAAAGAAAGTTTTAAAGTAAGACTCTCAAGGCAAAGAATCAGTAGTAGTGTGGAGCAAATGAGAGTGGCCGACCAACCCTGTTCACCTACCCTGCTTATAAGCAGACTCTCCCCATTTACATGCACTTTCTATTTTGAAATATCATGATTGCTTCAGTTTGGGGAGGCTAGGTGGCACAGCGAATAGACTACCAGCCCTGGAGTCAGGAGGACCTCAGTTCAAATGTGGCCTCAGACACTTGACACACTTACTAGCCATGTAACCTTGGGCAAATCATTTAATTGCCCTGTTCTCCCTCCTCCAAAAAAGCAAAAAAAAAAACAACCCCAAACCCCAAAACACTGATGATTGTGTCTGGTATAGGAAAATATTTGCAAGGGTATGTCATGGTCAGATGGCATACTCTAGTGTCACACAATTTCTATTTTCTTCTGTAATAATCTTAAGCTGCTATGATCGGAGGCTAAGCATTTTAAAATTCGTTCCCAAACCTGACATACAGTAGAAGGCAAGTTCCTTGAGACATGACATTGTGTCTTTTTTTTTTTTTTACTTTTTGTTCACTATGCCTAGAACAGTGCATGGATATGAAGGGTACTTAAAAATTTCTTTAGAATTGAATTTGTCCTTCTTCTGTATCACTTTTCTGTCAGAAAGCAGGAAATATTTTCTGGAATCATGATTGATCATTGCATTAATCAGTTTAGTCTTTAAAAATGATTTGCTTTTAAAATGTCATTATAGCATAAATTGTTCTCCTGGTTCTGCTCACTTCATTCTGCATCATTTCAAAGTGAGGTTCAAGTGATATCCGCTCCACTCAGACCTTTCTCATATGTGTTGACTCTTCCTTGCTCCCTACCCTCATTTCTCCACTTTTCTACCCTACTTCTTTCACTTTCTTTCAGTCCTTCTTTTAACTAAGATCATCACAATATAACAAAAAAATGTTCCCAGGCTTTTCATCTTATTTAATTCCACGATCCCTACTGACATTAGCTCAGGGGTTGCTTGTATCAACCCTCTTCCCTCATTAGAATGCAAGAAAAAATCATGCTTTCCCTTATGATTTCGCATTTATACTTATATGTTTAATGCTTCTCTTTACTCCCATGTTGATATTTCAAAGTTTCTAGTTAGCACTGGTCTTTTCCTCAGGAATGCTTTGAAGTCCTCTATTTCATTAAAAATCCATTTCCCCTATAGGAGTACACTAAACTTTCCTGGATAAATTATTCTTGCTTGTAAATCTAGATCATTTGTCTTTTTGGAATATCATATTCCATAATCTCCATTCCTTTCTAATGGAAGCAATTACTAATTCTCGTATGATCCTTAATATGCCTTCTCAATACTTGAACTCTTTCTTTCTCTCTGCTTGCAAAGTTATGTTTTTGACCTGGAAGTTCAAGATTTTAACTTTAACATTTCTGGAAGTTTCCATTTTTGTGTTTCTTTCAGAAGGTTACTGGTGGATTCTTTCCATTTTTACTTTGCCCTACCTAGGAAAAGAAATCTAGGTTTAGTTATCTTTCAAAATTACTTGGAATCTTTATGTCTAGATTTGTTTTTGGTCATGACACCTTAATTCTTAAATTATGTTACCTTTATATGTTTTCTAATTCAGTTGTTTCTTTTTTCTATTTCCCCAATTTTTAAATTTTGTTTAATATATCATGTTGTTGGCTAGTCTTAAACTCTTGTTCAGTAATTTTTCAATTGTGTATGATTTTCATGACCCCACTTGGGTTTTTCTTGGCAAAGATACTGGACTGGTTTGCCATTTCCTTCTCCAGCTCATTTTACAGATGAGGAAACTGAAGCAAAAAGGTTAAGTGACTTACTCTGGGTCACACATTTAGTAAGTGTCTGAGGCCATATTTGAACTCAGATGCTCCTGACTCCAAGCCAGGCAGTCTATCCACTGTGCCTAGCTGCAACTTATGTTAGGTCCATTCTGATTTTTAGAGTCTTTTACTTAGATAAAGTTTATTTATTTGTTTTGTTGTTGTTGTTCCTTTGAAACTTTGCATGTAGGTATTTTGGAGTGATCCTGCTCTTCTAGGCTTGTGTCTTAGGAATTCCTGGCCTCGTAATAGCCCTTTGTCTTTTGTTGGTTAGACATTGCTCTGGGCATCCAGCATTGCTGGCCTAGCTGAGAGCTCTGGGTGCTGAGGCTATGATCCAGCCTCCCTATATGACACTCCCACACAGGCACTGCTATTCTGAGAAGGAAAATAAGTCCATAATCTGCGCTGGCAGATCCCACTTGTGGTTATGAGTGTTAATTACACATTCCTGGCCCCACTGGGAGACCTCTTGCTGCTGGCCTTCTTCATAGTCCTGGGCTTAGAGTCCATGCACTTCACTGGATGGATACTGATTCAAGAGCAACTCTAGGTGTTGCCATGCTATTCTCTTATCTCTGACCTCTTATCTGCTGTCCTACTCTGTTGCACTGTTCTTTCTCTGTTCAATTGTCTGAATTTGTGATCTTGGCCTGGAGAGATGACCCACTCTAGACCCGTCCCACTAGTGGACTTATTGAGAACAAAGAGTATCTTGTGTCTTTCTTTGTGTCCCCAGGACAGTACAATGCCTGGCACATAGTAGGTGCTTAATAAAGTCTTGTTGACTGACTAAAATTGTAGTTTCTCCTTCAGTTTCCTGAAAACTACTTGGTATATCATTCCTATTAAATCATCAATTGATTACAACATCCAGCTACTCTACCATCTTGGCTGGTCTCTTATATTTTCCTAAAGAACATTGCCCTGATGAGAGTATGCCATTACACATCAAATTGTCTGCTGTAAGGGCACAGAGAGACGTCATTGTGTAGCAGTTTGAAGGCCAGTCTTTGAGTTACGAAAATATCACGTGAAATCTCATCTCTGCTGTTCAACTCAAAGACTCACTTTTGCACGAAACCTTTTGCCAGTTGTCCTGACTTTTGTCTTTCCACTGAACTTTGATGACTTTGGAAGAGTCAGGCTGATGACGTTCCACAACTGTGCCTCATTTAAATTCAATTCATGCTCAATTCAAGACATCAGTGGGCCTCTTCAAAATCAAATAATGAACAGCAACAATTTAGTTGTCAAGGCTTGTCCCATAAAACTGAGTTGACATTTATTATACTTAGGATCATAGATTTAGAGCTGGGAAGGATCCCATGGACCACCTTGTTCAACCCCTTCATTTTCCATTAGAAGATACTGTGACCCAGAGAAGTTAAATGATTTGCTAGAATTTCATAGCTAATAAATGACAGGGGTAAGATTTGAACTTAGGACTTTTGATTGAAAATCCAAAACTCTTTCAACTATAGCATGCTACTTTTGTCCTCCCTTATAGGACGTAAGTGTATTTCAGTCCAAGATTATTTCACTTCTGTCTTTGCATCCTTGTGTTCGGGCACATAGTAGGCACTTAACAAATATATATTGATTACTTGACACTAGCTGTAGGACAGCTAGGTGGTGCTATAGTGCACAGAGTACCCAGCCTGGAATCATAAAGACTCTTCTTCCTGAGTTCAAATCCAGCCTCAGACACTTAATAGCTGTGTGACCCTGAGTAAGTCACTTAATCCTTTTTGCCTCAGTTTGTCATCTGAAAAGTGGACTGGAGAAGGAAATGGCAAACCACTCCAATATTTTTGTTAAGAAAACCTCAAATGGGGTCAAGAAGAGTGAGACAGAACTAAAAAGCAACTCAATAACAACAAGCTGTAGAACCCTGGACAATGCCTTTAACCTCTAAGTACTTCAGGTACCTCACTAAGGCTGGGTTGCTGACAAATTGCTGATCTGGATCAGTAGGGGAAATTTTCACCCCCAAAATTCATCCTACTAATGAAATTTTAGAATCAGATGCTCCTTCATAAAGAAAAGGTACATGAACTCTTATACCTTCCCTAAGTAGAACAGAGGCCACTGGGTGACTAAGAATTATGGATATGCAGACTAACCCTATACACTGAACCTTTCATTCTGACTCAAGTCCTTTACCCCTTGTGACATAAGGATTATGGGAAATGCCTACTCCTCCTTTTATACCCCTCCCAAGTCTCCCCCCTTCACAATTGTACAAGTTGGTTCATTTTTTTATGATGATGATGATCAAAGACATCATTTGAGCTTAATGCCTGGGAATGACTTCACATGCCGGTGACTAACAATGTTACGGACAATTATTTCTTTAGAACATTACCGCCTTGCCGTCAAGGGAAATGTCGCTTTGGGAAGGTAATAAATGTGGTTTATTGGAGAGCAGATACATTGAGGTTTGCCTTTAATTTGATAACATCTCATCCTCAGTCGTTCTTTCAAAGAAAGGCATCCACAAGCAATTTATATTAAGGTGGCCATTTTTCCCAACAGATTTCTGATGTCCAGGGTCCCCATTTGTCTATATGCCTCAGGCATACTTATATGTAAAGGGATGGAGGGCAGCCCTTGACCTTTCTGTGGGCAGTCACCTGCAATAGCCCCTTAGTATCTTAATTATGTAGAATTAGCAGCCTGGGTGGGCCAGGCTGGGGTATTGTGGTACAGACATGATGAAAGTTGCTATCCCTTTCCACCAGCTATATTGCTACTCAGACATGAAAAGATTTCCCCTGGGGGAGGTGAGAGCATCTTTTGCTGTTTCCATGCAGTTTCACAGGTAGAGATAGCTGGTTACTTTTCTCTTTATACAAAAACAGTCTTATAATTTAGAGGAAAGGGTGGTAGAGAATTTGGTGAAGTGACTCAAGTCTACTCTTCATCCAGAAAGGCTCTTAGTGCCATCTGGGGGCAAAGGGGAAGATTTCAGCTCACTTTTCTCCTCAGGAATTCACATTATTCCTATGAGTTAGGAGGAATCTGCGAGTAAATAGAGACCAGGGACTTCAGAAGGTGTTTGTATGTATACATATATGCCTGCTGTGATACCTCTATCTACGTCTATAACTAATCTGTTTCTATGTATATATGTGCACATGTTAAATATGGATAGCCTTTATAAGTTGTCCTTAAGCTGACATAGTAGGAGGTATAGCCCTTATAACTTATCCTTAAGCTCACATAGTAGGAGTTATAGCTCTTATAAGTTGTCGTTAGGCTCACATAGTAGGAGGTATAGCCTATCTCTCAATGATGAATCAGAACCCCAAGAAAAAAGGCTTTATCTTCTACTTGGAGCCCCAGGTTTGTCCCTGAGGGGTCGAGTTAATTCTTTTCTAATGTTTTAAAATTTAGTCCCCTTTTCCATATTTCTTCCCCCAAATATCAATCTCCATTGAAGAGTTCATCATTTAACATCAATTAGCTTTTTCAAATGGATATTTACTGAGAAGATATAACAAAAACAGAACACAAACCATTCCCCCAACATCTGGGGGTACACTCTCTATTATATCACCTTCGACCTTGGGAAGAGTGACCTCAAATTAGTCTCTACAATGTATTTGCCCCATCAGGTTCATTTGCAAATGTAGCATAGCCACTGGATATCAGCATCTTGACTGTTGCTGAAATGGGTTGAATAGGTCACCTTTCAGGGCTCTACTACTGGTTTACTCATGTTCAGCCTCTGGCAAACCCCAGGAAGAAGTCTAGTTACTGGACATCTTGCACTCCCTATCCCAACCTTGTGAAACTAACAAAGCCAAAGCCCCCTCTAAGACTTTGTCCCCTAAAATCAGAGAAGAGCAAATGAAAAGGGGTTAAGACAGAGGCCGCAGTAGATAGTGAGAGCTGTTCTGAGAACTCTTTCTTCCTTAAGACTTACATCCCATCTTTCTTACTCAAACACAATCAGACAGGGGAAAAATATGCTTTGGAGAGACTGAACAGTTTGAATGCATTCTCAGGTCCAGATCAGCAGCCAATCAAAAGTTTCCTTTTCTTCACATGGTGATAAGTATACTTAAAAAAGTCAGAATGCTTGTGTGTGCTCTGAGTGGGGGAGGGTTGTCAGTCTCTTCCATTGCACGTCATCATGTCTCTCTGAAAGCAGGCTCTGTAGCTTCTTCCATGAGATCTGACATTAGGTAGGAATCACTGCACATACTCCTATGGTGAGGATGCATTGACTAGTACATATACACACACATACACGTATATCTAACATTGTTTATATACACACATATATAAATATATAGATTGTGTTTTACATGCACCTCTCACTATACACATACATATATACAAAATATTTGTCCACATACAATGCACCTCTGCATATATTCCTACGTGTTTACACACTTGTCTACATGTACATATACTTTGTATGCACATATGTACACATGTGCCACTTTTAACTCAGAGCCCCAGCAATTCCCTATCCACTGCATCTCTAAGTAAGTTGAAGATAAGGTATGACTATGCCTTGGAAGATATTCCTGATTGAGAATTCCCTACATCAATAAAATCCCAGGTCTGGCCAAATTACATCATTTAAATAGATGAACAGATGTCTAGATAGATGATAGACAGATGTACATACATACATGGACCTTTTTCTACCAATGCATGGTTATGCCCCTCCTTCTATTTTCAGTCTTTAAGAATACAGGGGATGGAGTTGCCATGATACTGAATTGAAGTGAAACTTATTCTACTTAGATGACTAGATGTCACAGTGGATACTGGGTCTGGAATCAGGAAGACTCATCTTCCTGAGTTCATATCTGGTCTCTGATAGTTGCCATCTGAAGGACTCTGATCAAGTCACTTAACTCTGTTTGCCTCAGTTTCCCCATCTGTAAAATGAGCTAGAGAAGGAAATAGCACACCACTCTGGTATCTGGAAGAAAATTACAAATGGGGTCATGGAGAATTAGACATGATTTCAATGGCTGAACAATGAACTTTCAGATGAGAAAATTCCTATTATTCAGGTCAGTGCCTACTCTACCTACAACTTTTAGTCCAATAGAGTTTCTTCAAGCACAGAGATGTTAAGTGATTTTTCCAGAGTAACACAGCCTGAATGTGTTACAGACAGGACTCCAACCCATATCTTTCCAACTCTAAGGTCATCTCTCTAGACAAAACATGACAGTGCCTCTCACATGGGGAGGGATATACGACTTTCTGCCTCCTCCAATATGTGTATACATAGACATGTGCCATGATTTTACATCAGAAAGGGACCTTAAAAATCAAATCAGACAACTGAAGTACCATAAACTTTGCAAATCTTAAAATATTGCATAAATATTAATTCAAATGATCATAATCCTATATTCTAGTTTATAGATGAGAGTATTGATGCTAAGAGGAATAGGTTACACTTAATGCAAAATTAAAACACCAGTTTTCTACGACTTGTCTGGCTCTTTTCCTGTCACAACCCAACAATGTCCTGATCAATTAGCAATTTTGTTCCATATGTTATCCATGTGTCATATTCCCCTAGTAAAACTGTAGGCTTCATGAGGGAGAACATAGGGGCTGATTTAAAGTCCACTTCATCTAGGCCTTCCTGCTGGGCTGTGTACCTAAAAAACTTGATGCTTGTTTAATGAATTGAATGGAAGAATTGAGATAATACTATAGCAAAGCTTATGAGAGAAGGGGGGGATTTCTATATCATCTCCTTCTTTATGAAGAGTAGAGAAATAAAATCTGAGGCTGGTGATGGTGTGTAGAGGACGTTGGCATAGGATGGAAGGAGGGGTCTAATAAGGCAGAACATTGTCATTCCAAGTGCACAGAGTTTAGAATAAAAGGACCTGAGTTCAAATTACAGCTGTTCTTCCAACTACTTGTGTGACCTAGGAGAAATTTTTCTGACCCTCTGTAAAGCCAATCAGCAGTAGATTCCTGAGAGAATGCTACTGTGAACAGCTTTTAAGATTCGGATTATACAGTATTAGTGAACACTCTGTTTATTCCATTACAAATCTTTATTCAGTACAATGTTCACAGTTCAACAGTTCACAGTTCAACAGTTCACAATATATTGATCTTCCACTCCTGGGGTAACCACTAACTTTAGTTTCCAAATAAAGTTCTTAGACAACCACACAAATCCTTCCACCCCTTGATTTCCAACAAACCTCAGTTTAGTCCAAGGGGAGGCCTTTTCTTCACTTTGACTCTGGGTGGTCTCTCTGATTCCCTGGATCCCCTTCCCTGGTCCCAGCTCCCTCCTGAATCTGCCAGACAATCACCTAGATTCAGGAGCT
>CM053593.1:46276163-46309403 GCA_028646575.1 Pseudocheirus occidentalis
TACCTCAACGTTGTTTTGATTTGCATTTCACGAATCAATAGTGATTTGGAGCATTTTTCCATGTGCGTAAATATATCTTTAATTTCTACCTCTGTAAATTGCCTGTTCATATCCTTTGACCACTTATCAATTGGGGATAGAGAAAATGTTAATGCAAATTAAACTTAAAAGTGTGTTGTCTTTACATTTTTATTTTAATTTTTTGTTTGGAGAACAGGTTGTTGAATATTTACTTCTCACCCATGGTGTACTATACTCACTTCACTTCAAAATATTCCCATCTTATATCTCACTTCCCCTGGGGTCATGTTCTCCTTTGTGTCTTCCATGGCATTGATTTATTTACATTGATCCATATTAATGAACTACTGAGAGAAGGCTGCAACCTCCCTCTTTCCATTTAACATATATAGTTTTGTGATATCCTTCTGAATATGAGGCTTCAATTTTGCTGTTTAATTCAAAGGGAGAACATTAAGAGTTAGAATTTTAGGCCAGATGGGGAGGGGTATCATGGTATCAGGAGAAATAGAGGACCAAGCATTCCATTAATCAACACAGCCAGACTGTGAGAGGTAGAAGAGTGTTAAATAAGTGTTAATAGGTAGCATTCATTTAGGCCTTTTCTCTACATGTGTAATTCAACATGGTAAAGGGATGTTTTAGCAGGTATAACATACTATTCTTCAAATCATACCAAGGAAGCATCTATCTAGCTCTACCTGAGTATCACAGTCCCAAGCCATGTATAAATCTTTAGCATTAGTTTTGAATTTTGGATGTTAGTCCCATTTTTTTATGTTTCCATCTTTCTGGGCCTGGGTATTGATCACATTTTGCTTGGGAGGTAAGTTTACTCCACATCGTGGTGTATTCCCACCCTGGTTCACCCCCTCGTGCACCTTACCATCCAACAGAGTCATTTGGGCATTGCTTCTATGTCTTTCTTTCTGAACTGCAATTTTTACAAGGAGGGCCATCAGCTTTTACAGGTTTTTAAAAATAACAACAATCTGGGCTGTGCCCATACTGAGGCTGAAAGTTCAAATGGTTTTGAGTTACTGGTCAACCAATACGACAATGCTTCTTAGAGAAAATGTCAGCTCAATTCCTCTTTTACACTGCCATAATTCAGGGATGGCTAAAGGCAGTCATTCCTTTGAATTTCAGAGGTGGAAGGGAAAAAGACTGAAGGAGAATTTTCCCATCATTCTCATTCTCCACATATTATCCAAAAATAAGAAAAAAAATATGACAAACTCAAGAGCAAAGAGAGCCTTTGGCTGCTTCCACCACCACCCATCCCTCCCAAGAAAAATTAATCTATCATTTGCAACTTCTTCCATTTTAACTTTGGAAAAGCAGGTAATAGCTCTGGAAAGAGAATATTTTTTCTCTATAGCTTCTGGTGCACTTTCAATTGCAACTCAAATCTGGAGAGTGTTCTGTTGAAGGAAATTTTTTTTCTCAGTGGTTTATAAACTTACTTTTAGTCTAAAAACAAGACATTAATGATCCTAGTGAAAATATTGCTGTAGGGGCAAGGTTGAAGTTTGCTTTCCATTAAAAATCCAACAAACAATATCAAAATGAATGAATGTATTATAGCACTTTCCTTACAAGGAGCTCAAGTCACAGCATAGGTGGCATTCATTTAGGCCTTTTCTCTACAAGTGTAATTCAGCTGAATTTGGTGGAAGACTGTTTTGGAAGTTTGAATTCTAGGAACCTGTTGAATATGTATTTTTTTGTCCTTTGGTTTAAATGAAACTGATAACCACAGGAATTTAATATCTCTTATGTGAAAGAGTCTTCAACAGCTATGTAGGCCAATCCCTTCTACGTTATTCTCAGTAAGTGGTGATCCAACTTCTTTTTGAAAATCTCTAGCAAGTAATGCACTGTTGGTGGAGTTGTGAATTCATCCAACCATTCTGGAGAACAATTTGGACCAATGGGCAATCAAACTGTGGATACCTTTTGATCCAGCAATTTCACTACTAGGTCTATATACAAAGAGATCATAAAAAAGGGGAAAGGACCCACATGTGCAAAAATGTTTGTAGCAGCTCTTTTTACGGTGGCAAAAAACTGGAAACTGAGGGGATGCCCATCAACTGGGGAACTGTTACACAAGTGGTGGTATATGAATATAGTGGAATACTATTGTGCTATAAGAAATAATGAGCAAGCAGATTTCAGAAAAAACCAGGAAAATCGTATGAACTGATGCAAAGTGAAATGAATAGACCCAGAATAACTGTACATAGTAATAATATTGTGTAATGATTAACTTAGCTCTTAGATTTACTTAGCTCTTCAGAGCAATGCAATATCCAAGATGATTCCAAAGGACTCATGATGGAAAATGCTGTCCACATCTAAAGAAAGAACTGATAAGATTCTGGATGCAGACTGAAGCATACTATTTTCACTTTTTTCATTTTTTCACTTTTGTTCTGTTTCTTCTTTGACAACATGAATAATATGGAAGTATGATATACACAATTGCATATGTATATAATCTATATCAAATTTCTTGCTGTTTTAGGGAGGGAAAAGAAAAGAAAGGGAGGGAGAAAATTTGGTACTCAAAATTTATAAAAAATGAATGTAAAAATGTATTTATACATAATGGGAAAATAAAATACTATTAAAAACAAAAACAAATGAAAAAGAGCAACATTTCCAGGAAGGAGAATCCACTATTTTTTTTGTGGCAGCCACTTATATCACATCTGTACAACTCTAAATATGCAATTTTTCCTGTATCAAGTCCTGGTAAGTAGGATAATTTTGGTGCCCTCAGCAGAAATCCAGCAGTTGGAGCAGTTATTAGGAGCCACTTCAAACATATTAAATTTGAGATACCTATAGAACATGCAGAAAGAGATAGTAGGCAATTGATTATATGAGTCAGAAATTCAGGAGGGAGATTTTGACTATATATAAATATATAGAGAAAAAGATTTAGATGTCATCAGTTTAGAGATGAGATTTGAAACCAAAGGAACAGATAAGATCAGTGGGGCTCTGAGAAGTTAATTGATTTCTTCCTGACCACATGGCTAGTAAAAGGCATGACCAAGGTTCAGAACATTACTTGATGCTTGTAGGTTTCTCAAGGCCTCAGGATCATTATTCTATCTTCAATTGTTTCCTCTTCCTGTCCTTCACAAAGTCGACAATCTAATTTAGGCCTTTATCACCTTGTGCCTGGACAATAGGCACTTAATAACTGTTTATTGATTGATTGATTGATTGATTTACTATTACTTCCTAATTGATCTCATTGCTTGTAGTCACTTTCCTTTCTAATCCATCCTTCACTGTGATGCCAAATGAATATTTCCAAAATATATTACTACCCTACACAAAGATCTCCAGAGATGCAATGAATTCTAAGATAAAACACAAACTCTTTAGTTGGACATTTAAAGTTCTCCATACTATGGTCCCTACATCCCTTTCTGAATAGAGTGCAAAAAAGTCAACAGTCACTAGATGAAATGAAAACAAGATTTCTCACTTTGTTTTACTCAGGCACTCTAGCTTTGTTCTCATGGTCATCTCTTGACAATATAGTAACTATCCTTCTGAAAAGCATGCTATTTCTTTTCTTGCTTCCTTTTTGTCCCATCCCTAACTATTCCTCTCTGTAAAGGAAGGAAACTCCGTAGTCTGGCATTTAAAGCTCTTTACAATAGGGCTCCCACAATCCTGTCTTTCTAGGCTCATTTAAAACTATTCTCCTGTATATACTCTACTACTGGTGTTTCTTCTAATTCAATATGCCATTGCCCACTTAAGTACCTTCTACTAATTGTTGCCTGTCAGAAGGAGGCTGCTATCTATCTACAGTGAATAGGATACCAGGCCCAGAGTTGGGAAGACCTGAAAACAAATCTAGCCTCAGACTTCTACTACTTGTGTGACCCTGGACAAGTCATTTAACCTCTGTTTGCTTTAATCTACTGGAGAAGGAAATAGAAAATCATTGCAGTATCTCTGCCAAGAAAGCCCCATGGATAGTTCAACAAGAACAGCAACAACAGCAAACAACTAATTTTTGCCTCTTAAAAGAGTGTTTTTCCTTTTATATTCACTGCAAGTGGCATTTCTCCTATAAGGCTTTTTTTTTTTTTAGCATTCCGCAGTTCTCTCTTCCTTTTCAATTTCCTTTGACTATAGTTATCCTTTCCACATTGTGGGGGTTAGGTACATGGTACCACCATGACTTGGAAAATTTGTATAAAAATTTTGGGACCTCCCTTCATACCAGAGGAGTATGGATCTTTTCTTTTTCTTTTATGGAATGTTTAGAGTATCTTAATGTAAAATTTAGGTTGAATTACATAATACTATACATATATTTTATGCTTTTCTAAGTTTCTAAACTTTTTCTGTATCATCAGCTGAACTTCATGTGTCATCTGTAGCTTCTGCAAAACTCTCCACAGGTTCCCATTTAATTTCTTATGCTGATCCACAATATATCAAAACTACAATGGAGAAAGTTGTGATGTAGAAGAAGACAACTATATATTGATTTTAATCCATTTGGTTTGTATTTATTTCAGTAGAAATTAAACTCCTCGATGCCTGAGGTTGTTTCATTTTTATCTTTTTAGTCCCAGAGTTCAGAAGAACATGGTACCCCATGTGATAAAGGCATTGGCATAGTTACTGAATTCTAAGCAGCTAGGTGATACAGTAGATGGGCACTGGGACTGAAGTCAGGAAGACCTGAGTTCAAATTCAGACACAGACACTTACTAGTTGTGTGACCCCTGGAAAGTCACTTAACCTGTTTGCCTCAGTTTCCTCTACTATAAAAATGGGGATCATACTAGTACCTACCCCTCAGGGTGGGATGAAATGAGATAACATTTGTAAAGCAGTTAGCATAGTGTTTGACATATGATAGATGCTATGTAAATATTAGCAATGATTTTGTAGTAAGTTGAGTATCAGTTTCCCCGTTTTAAAAATGAGTACCACCTCACTATGTTTTGGTAGGAAAGCACTTTATTTTTGAGTTAAAATGGACTGAAAGGTTCATTTGCATAATCTGAGTGGCACAGCAGCCAAAAAGCTACCATGGTATTAAACTGCTTTAAATGATACAGTATTCAGGAAAAGGTATTATTATACCTATACCTATACCTATATGTATACCTATACCTATACTGTACTATGCTATGCTATGCTATGCTATGCTATGCTATGCCATGCCATGCCATGCCATGCCATGCCATACTGTACCATCCCATCCCATCCCACCCCCACCCCGCCCCATCCTTCCCTATCCTATCCTATGCCATGCTGTACAATACACATGACACTATACCATAACATACAATACTATACTATGCCATGTCATACCATATACCTTATTGTGCACTGGTCAGATTCATTCTGGAGTGTTGTGTTCAGTTCTGAGCACCACATTTTAAGAAGGATGTTGAGAAGCTGGGAGGGTCCATGGAAGAACTGACCAGGAAGTCAGACTAGAGGAGGGCAGAAAAGCAATCTATAAATTTATCAAGTATGCATGAGAGATTACAGTTAGGTCCCAATTAGTATAAACAGTGAATCTCATGAAGTGGGCTGGATGTATGTGTTTGAATTTATTCTATTTGAAGTTATAATGATGTAATATCTGACAGTTGGTTCCAGTCCAATTGAAATATGTAGTATGGATTTGAATGATGTGACCACTTCACAGGATTCAACATTCACACTAAGCAGAACCTAGTTGCAAATTGGTTCTACTTGGCCCTAGATGAAACACCTAGGTGGAATGGATAGGAGTTTCAGAGGCATGTTTTAGGCTAGATATAAGGGAAAACATGACTTCGTAGTAGCTGCTCCCAAGGAGCCTATATAAGGAAGTAGTGACTTCTCTTTTAGTAGAGGTCTCCAAGCAAAGACTGGATTATCCCTTGTTTGGGCTTTGTAGGGGGAGATTCTTGATCAAGAGCAGATTTGAGTATGTGGAATTAGATGTTACTTGATACTGTGATTTTATGGACTACTAATTGTACGTATAAGTGTAAACTCTTATTATCCATGTAAGATATTATCCTCTATTCCTGAAATTTTCTTCCCACATAACTGGGAATCTCTTACTCCTGACCTCCACCATCTGGTGTCCTTGGCTTCTTCTAAGTCTTAGCTAAAGTACAATCTTCTGGAGGAAGTTTTTTCCAATCCCCCTTAATGGTAATGTCTTCCCACAGAGATGACTTCTACTTTGACTCTACTGTGGATCTCTTGATTCTACAAAGGTGTGGATATTGTCATCTCCCATTAGAATACTAGTACTTTGAGATCAGGAACTGTATCTTTTGCCTTTCTTTGAATCCCCAAGTACTTAGCATAGTGCTGGGCACATAGTAAGCCCTTAATAGATGCTTATTGAGTGGACCATTCAATTCTGATTGCATCACCGTATTTAAAGAAGAGGACTAATTCATTTTAGAACTATTCAACAATGGAGGTTTCAGTAGAAAGGAACCCTCTTTTAGATTAATGTGCTTCCCTAAAAAGGAATTCTCATTTATGTAGACATCCTAAAACTGGGTTAACTACCAAACACAAATGACTAGAAATTTAATTATCCAGAACGCTCTATTCCCCAAACATTCAAACCAATTTTACTCTAAGACCAGGCTCCTCAGAAAGCAATACTTTGTGCTCAAATTCAAATAACAAAAGAAACATAGAATGTTAGAGCTGGAAAGGTCCACAGAAATCACCTAATTTAGGTTGTAGCGTAGATAGAACACCAGACCTGGAATGAGGAAGACTTCCTTCTGAGTTTAAATCCTGCCTTAGATATTAAGTGACTGGGCAAGTCACTTAACCCTGTTTTCCTCAGTTTCCTCATCTATAGAATAAGCTGTTGAAAGAAATGGCAATTCACTACAGTATATTTGCCAAAAAACCCAAGTGGGATCATGAAGAGTCAGACATGACTGAAAAACAACAAAAATTCATTTTATAGGTAAGAAGACTGAGGACCACTGAAGAAAAGTAACTTACTCTAGGTTATAGGTCACAGATTGATAGATCTAGGAAGGACCTTGGAGATCATCCAGTGTAGCCCTCATTTACAGATAAGAAAAATATGGCCCAGAACTTTTTGATATTTCCCACATACCTAGCAACATGTAGTCCTAGGGGATTTATAAAAAACCTGATTTATAAAAAACCTGATTATAAAAAAGCCCTCCTTGCCCCAACTCACCCACTCAGTTCTGCCCTGCTTCCTCACATCAAAGTCAATTGCAAGTCATGTCACCATCTCCCTGATGCCATGGTCCTCTTTGAGAATGAAGGACAAATTCAACAACAATCTGAAAACCTTTCAGCATCACATCCATTGTATAAAGTTACAATCATGTTATGTATATCACTTGATTTAGTTCTAATTTTGGCCTTTCGAAATTATGTCATCTAAAACCTTGAAAAATGCTACTGGAAGAACTGGCAACTTGGTATAGACTAACCCAGAATGTAGTTTTTGTTTCTTCAAATAATGTCCCAGACAAATGTGTTCTTGTGGAGGCAAATATGTAAGTATGATATCACTTTCTAGCAATTTAGACTTACCTGAAAATGCAATATAGTTCTCTTGGTTGGGGCCATGTCCACCAGATCATCAAGTTCACTGTAACTTAGCTATACATGTACTTAGCACAGTTGGTTACCTGGAAATGTTTATCTTTTTGTCCTATTGGAACTGAATGCTTTGATGCATCATCTCTTGCCCCCCTTGCCACATACATTTTCTTTAGTCTCACTCTGCTGGTTATGCCACAGAATGCAGAGAAGGCATGACTGAAATACCAATCCATATTGATACCACTCACTACTTTTAAAAGATGCTGGGTTTGGGAAACAACAAATAATTCTGCTGATGTCAACCACTACTCCTCTCTTCAAGGATTTCACTCTGCTATATTCCATGTTAACTTTTGTGCCTTCAGAATCTACCATCCTTCTTGCCTTTCTAGATATAGCACTCTAGAACCCTTTACCCCCAATAGACAAGGGACTTTGGTTTATTGCCCCTGTGGTGAAGATAGACTCAAGATAGAATGTCAGGTCCCAAGTTTCAAAGAGTGATAAAATCTGAATCTGGATACAAACTCACTTGTTCAGCTCTAAATCTCTCTCCTCTAAACCACACATCTCCAGATACATGAACCAATGTTCTTTTCCTCCCACTCTGTGGCTTTACAAAGTAACAAAACCAAGAATAGCTTATTTACTTTGAAAAAGTCTTCTTCATTTGACAAAAAGAATTACTGTGAGGGTCCCTTAAACAAATAACTGCCTTTGCACATATAAAATGGTATTAGGCTTCTCTCACTTGAATTTTTACAAATTCATGAATTTGCTTCTTGTGTGATTTGTGGCTATACTAGTTGTCCAGACATATTTGGCTACTTTGTAAATCTGGGGTTTACTGGCTAGATTTCTTCTCAAAGAACAAGCCTTAAACCTAATTCTCTCTGGAGCTCATAGATTGGACAACAATAGGTCCTTTCCCTCCTTGCTCATATTGAATGTAAGTAGTAACTATTTCTCTTTTAGTCAACAATACTTTTTTGTCCCAGTGTGATAATTATTATTATTTGTTTTTATTAAAGGGACCATGCTTTGACTCACCTCTTAAAGAGGCCTGTTCTCTGAATGGATGTTACCTCACTCAAAGTGAGAACCTGAAAAGACCTTAGCTTAAAAGGGCCAGGGTCTCCCATTGGCTCCTGCACCATCCCTCACTCAAATCAAAGTCAGGACAAGTCATCTAATCATCTCCCTGATGGCATGGTCCTCTTCAGAATGACAAACAAAACCTGTGAGTAGTTTCCCCCTCTCCTCTTTAGCCCTCCTCATCCCAACTCACCCACTCAGTTCTACCCTGCTTCCTCACATCAAAGTCAATCGCAAGTCATGTCACCATCTCTCTGATGCCATGGTCCTCTTTGGAATGACAAACAAAACCTGTGAGTAGTTTCCCCCTCTCCTCTTTAGCCTTCCTCATCCCAACTCACCCACTCAGTTCTGCCCTGCTTCCTCACATCAAAGTCAATTGCAAGTCATGTCACCATCTCTCTGATGCCATGGTCCTCTTTGGAATGAAGGACAAATTCAACAACAACCTGCAAACCTCTCAGCATCACATCCATTGTATAAAGTTACAATCATGTTATGTATATCACTTGGTGTCGATTTTACTCCTAGAATCATAGGGTCATAGATTTAGAACTGGAAAGGACATTGAAGGGCATTAAATTCCACTTCTCCATTTTAGAAATGAAATAATTGAGGCCAAGAAGGGTGAAATAACTCATCCAAACTCATATAGATAGTAAGTGGCAGAGCTGAGACTTGACCCCTCCCCCATCCTCTTTTTTTATCCACCAGTGTTTTTTTTACACATGTCCCTGTAAGGGCTCATCCTAATACTACATTATAATTATTGTCATAGTGATTTAAATTGTCTCTATTAATGTACAGATGTGATAGTATAAAAAAAAGGTCATGTGGATTTGCTTTGCAAATACCTTGTAAAGATGATAGACCATAATGGTCACATCTCTATGCCTTTTGTTAGGAAGTGCTCCCAGGCTCTGACCCTTAGTCTCTTCTCTCCATCACTCTTCTCCCTCTGGATCATTGCACTGGAAGATTGAGCCTTGGACATCCCCTCTGTGTAGATGACACCCAATTTTCTAGTTGCCTAGATGCTGAAAGTTCCTCCTAGGCAATATAGTGAAAAGTCAGGAGGTCATTTCATTCAAGGACTTTCAGAAATGTCAGTGTTCTGTTTTATTTTATTTTTATTGTTTGAATTTTACTGATCAATGGTAGAAATTATTAACTGTGAGAATATTGTATCCAATCTTTGTTAACTATAAGACATAGAAAGTGAGATTCAGAGAAGGTGGGATTTGTCTAGTGTTACATCGTTGATTCAACTCAACCTAATATAATTGAATTCAATATTTCTTATGTACCTACTATGGGCAAATCACTGTGTCACATCTTGGGGATGCAAAGAAAGAAAGAAATTTTTTTCTGCCATCAAAAGCACATATTCTAATGTGATGCAACATAGAAATATATTTCATACGGAATGAAGAGAGAAAAATAGAATGAAAGAATAGAATAGAGTGGAGTAAGGTAGGGTTATCTAGAGCAAAGTAAATACTAGCATACTAGCAATAGGGGGAATCAAGAAAGTCCTCAGGTAGGAGGTGGTACGTGAGGTGGATACTTTGAAGGATTCCGAGGATTGTCCTAGGTGGAGAATACTGATAAATTTCCCAGTCAGAACTTGAACCCATATTTTCAGGTCCTAAGACCAATATACATACAATTATATCTCCCTTGCTTCTGATTTCACTCAGGAAACTCCTTCAGAATCATAGCAGATTTGAAAAATCTGGTAGTACAATATGGTGCTTTCTCTGAAAAACAAGTACTTTCTCTGTTCAGCTAAGGAAAAGGAAAGAAAGGAAGAGAAGAAGAAAGAAGGAAAAATCCATCATGAAGGCGCCTTTGGATCTCTGAGACAATATAAGGTCTTGTGCAAATTCACTGGGGCCTTCATTTTATTGTGCCAATGATATTTAAAACCAGATGCAGACTTTTTCTGTCTCCTTGCAGTAAGACTCCCTGTCAACAGGCATTGTTTCTAGGAGACACTCTCAAGGCAAGGCTGTCTCCATGTCCTGTAATTAAAAATAAGTGAAAACAAAACCAAACCAAAAAACCTTGTGAAGTTAACACTTTTATTGCATAGACATCTCCCTGCTGTCAGAAGAAAATGACTGAAAGTAACTTGGGTGAACAGCAAAAAAGAGTTGTTTTGTCAGCTCTACTACTAGCTAACTCTGCAATCTATGGCAACTTGTCTCACTTCTCTGTTTAATTCTTGGCACTAGATTTTAGGAAGAATCTCGAACTAGAGTGTTCCTAGAGGAGGGTCCTTAGAATGATTAAGGGCATCATGATCATACCATATAAAGTTAAATCGAAGAGATTGTGGGTTTTTTTTATCCTGGAGAAGTCCTAATGGAGATGTAAATTCAGGGATGTATCAGTACATGTTTAATGATGTCTCTAAGGGAAAAATGTATGCTGGATACCCTTTTCAGTTTAAATTGCAATGTTACATCTAGGCTTTCTTAAGTCTGAGCATTCCACGAAACGATAAATAAAGCCCTGATTTGGAGTTTTGCTGATTTCCAAGATGCTAACTTCTAAAATTTCCACTGAACATTTAACAATTAAGGTAGATGGCTCTAAGACATCCTCAGATGTAATTGTACTCATCCATATGAAAATCTGTGAATGAGAGGGATTAGATTTATTTTCCTTTTTCATTAAGGACAGAATTAGTAGAATCAGTCATCAATTACAGTGAAAGAGATTTTGGCTCACTGGATACAGCATGGAATCAGACCCTGAGTCAGAATACCTGAGTTCAAATCTAGTGTCAGGCACTTCCTAGATGTGTGATTCTGAGTAAGTCATTTAACCTCTTCCTTTGTTTCCTCATCTGTAAAACAGGCATAATAATAGATTTACCTCCCATTGTTTATGTAAGGATAAAATGAGATATTTGTAAAATGCCTTGGAAACCTCAATACACTATATAAAAGTTGCTATTTTTGTTAGAGCTGAAAATGAAATGAATAGCCTCCGGGGAAGTGGCCATTCCTGTAGCTGGTTGACCTCTGGGATCAGATGTTGTGGAGGGGTTGTTCAGTCAGATATAAGTTGGAGTAAATGTCTTCTGAGATCGTTTTTTCCAGTAGGATATTAAGCTGTGTTCCATTATCTGTAAAAGAAAGTGTTTGACAACAGAAAAAATCAAATATTTGGATGTTTTCTAATCATTAGTGAGGATTTTTTTTTACTCATTCACAAAACTTATTACTGAAGTTACTTCTAAAAACCTATAAACTTAAGGAAAGACTTATTTTCATCCTGTGCATTGTTTCTCCTCCAGATCCATGGGTTGCTTTTCCATTGGTATACCAAGAAATAATAAGAGAAAGAAAGGAAGGCCTCTGGCAGAGTGGAGGAAATCTCTCTGGAAAAGTTATGGATTGACAAGCATAAGACTAAAATAGAGAGTAATGTGGAAATATGTTTGATATGATTGTGCATGTATAGCTTATATATGATTGCATGCTGTCTTGGGGAGGGGGAGAGAACAGAGGGAGAACAATTTAGAACTCAAAATCTTGTAAAATTGAATTCTAAAAACTAAAAATAGATACATAAATTGGTAGGTAGATAGATATAGATAGATAGACAGGCAGGCAGACAGACATACAGACAGACAGACAGACAGACAGACAGATAGATAGATAGATAATTGATAGGTAGATAGATAGATCGATTGATCGATAGATAGATAAAGGAGCAAGATAGAAAGATAGAATGAGCAAGCATGAATGTGTTATGATCAGTATTATTGATGGATATCTCCAGATCAATAAAACCATTTGAATATTTGAGTGCAAAGAAATCTTGATATGTAAACTATGTATCTATCCATTACTTACAGGTGCACAAAGTCAGTCATTGCATCATGATTGATTCAATGTAACATATACATTTCATTCTTAACATTTACAGCCTGTCTCTCTTCCTGTCCAGGTGATTCCTTCTTAAGACTTTGAGCAAGGGGCTGCTTATCAATTAGGGAATGGATGAACAAATTGTGGCATGTGATTGTGATGAATACTATTGTGCTATCAGAAATGATAAGCAGTATGCTTTCAGAAAAACCTGAGAAGATTTATATGAACTGAAGGAAAGTGAAATCAGGAGAAGCAGGAAAATGCTGTACACAGAAACAGCAATATTATATAATGATCACCCGTGAATGATTTAGTTATTCTCATCAATACAATGATTCAAAACAATTCTGAAGGACTCATTTTGAAAAATGTTATCCACCTCCAGAGAAAGAGCTTGATGGAGTCTGAATACAGAACAAAGAATACTTCTTTTTTTTCTTTTTGAAGGGAGGTAGGGCAGTTGGTGTTAAGTGCCTTGCCCATGGTCACATGGCTAGTTTGTGTGTGTGTGTGTGTGTGTGTGTGTGTGTGTTAAGTGTCTGAGGTCACATTTGAACTCAGGTCCTGTTATGGGAAACTGAAGATCTTCCCTGCCCCTAGGACCTTTGATAGGATTAAGTGACTGTGAGAATGTTCCCTGATTTGAAAATATACTCTGCCCCTTAATAGGCTGGATGTGGTCACACAGAGCAGGATGCTTGTTCTTCAGGAATGCCCACACCTTATTACTTTGTCATTGGGCAGTGGGTCAAGAGGGCTGTGACATTCTCTGATCCAGGAGAAGGCTATATATACCCTGATGTGAGGTTTTGCTTTGGAGCTCACTTTGGAAAGAGTCATGTGATTTGGCCAGATGAGATTCTGGGCAGTAGTTGAGCCCCCGACTTTGAAAACCCAGATGTTGGTGCTTCTCTCTCTGGTAAATACCTCCGTATGGATGTAATGGTCAGACAGCTGAAAGCCCGTCTGCTGATCTGTTTCTTTGTCTGCTTGTAACTTCTGTTTGAACTTCTGTTTGTATTTTCTGAAGTTCAGGATGTTGACTTTTTCTGCTGAACTAGATAAATTATATATGTTTGCTTGATTGAAGTAAGATTATTAACCCATTTTGAGTTGCTTTCCTTTAGAAAAACAGATCTAAGAACCTGTGCTAGCAGCCATCCTAGGTATGCTAGGGTGCTTGCTGTTACAGGTCCTCCTGACTCCAAAGCCAGTGCTCTATTCACTGCACCATCTAGCCGCCCCAACAAAAGATACTTCTTAAAGTTTCTTTATTTTTCTTGTCTTTTTTTTTCTTTTATGGCATAGCCAGTATGGAAATATGTTTTGCATGGTTGCACATATATAACCTATATCAAATTGCTTGCCTTCTAAAGCAGGGAAGAAAGGGAGAAGGGAGGGAAAGAATTTGAAACTCAACTTTTAAAGAAATGAATATCAAAAAATTTTTACACATAATTGAGAATAAATAAGAGAATAAAGACTTTGAGGAAACAGTCAATAGTAAGGCAATACAAATTTATTAAACATGTACTATGTTCCAGAAACTGTACTAAGAGCTTGGGAGCAAAGAAAGACTGTTATAGCCCCTGCTTCTTGAGGAGTTCACAATCTAACATAACACAACTTTTGTCTGCTATACTCCAGATAAAACCACTTAGATTCAGGTCAAGCCAGTCTTCTCTATAGCCAACTGCACCCTAATCTCCTGGTTTGCTTGAATTCCTATTGACTTGAAAGTTTCCCTTTCCTTTGCTTTTTCAGTTTGGAAAAAAGGCCTCCGTAGTGACTTTTCTCCACACATAAGCCTTATTTAAAACAACAACCAACACTGACTTGATGTCTTGGCAGTTTGTGTCCCCTTCATTATTTAATTTACCCTCCTCCCTTTCCTGTTCCAAATAAATCATAACTTTCCAATTCTTAATCTTTAAAAAATAAACTATTTTTAAACTTTCATCTTCACTCTCTCATCCCCCTTACAGAATTTCTTCCTCTGACTCTTTCTCTCTCGAATTATTGAAAATTAATTGAAAGAACATGGATTTGACATAAAAAACTGGTTTTGTATTCTTATCCTTCTACATGAGTGTCCTTGATCAAGTCACCTCAGAGACTCATTTTCAACATCAGTATTGTGAGTTAGATTAAATTATCTTCTTTTCTCCATCTCTTTCCCCTTACCACCATCTTTCCTTCCTTCTTTCCTTCTTTCCTTCCTTCCTTCTTTTCTTTCCTCCTTTCCTTCCTCTCACCTTCTTGTTTTCCTACCTACTTTCTTTCCTTCCTTGAACTTCTAATTTCAGAAGCTTAGTTTTTTTCTTTTCTTTTTGGAGATAGAGTTAAATGACTTGCCCAGGGTCACACAGCTAGTAAGCATCAAGTGTCTGAGGCTGGTTTTGAATTTAAGTCCTTCTGATGGTGCTCTATTTACTGTACCACCAAGCTGCACCTGGAATCTTTTTTTTCCTTTTTTTCAAAATCAAGTTCATTCTTACTTTTTTCCTTCTAGACTGATTCATATTTCAATGATTTCAGTTCCTATTGCATAGCGTTCATGTACCCACCACTTCATGATATATCACAATGACTCCTTGTATTGTTCTTATATTCTTATTATTGTTATTCTCTTATTCTTATATTGTTCTTTAATTATTTCATGCATATAAGTAATATCTTTCCAAATGGATGGTGAGACCTGAAGGTTAGGGATGGATTCTTCTATTTTTCTTTTATCGGCCAAATTCTAAGAATATAACAGAAACTGAAAAACAATACTTGGTGATTGGTTGATGCCTGCATTTCCATTGTTCGGTTGTTCATCCATCACTCTAGACTAATCCCCCAGATTAGAATTTCTAAAACATTCCTTTACATTCACATTTTAAAGTTCCTAGAACCATATAATGGTAGGTCCAATTTGGACTTTAAACACCTCCCTTTACTGTATAAACAGAAAAAAACTGAGGCCCCTGACTTGTTCAGATTCACACAGCTAGTTCATAGCAAAGCAAAGACACTAATTGCCACTGTTTTTTCTTTGTTTTATGACTAAAGCATATATATTTTTTATGATCAGAACCGAGCTTTGTCTGAAGATATATGTGCTTTTTACTATGGACTACATCTTCCAGAAGGCTATGGTGCTAAAAGTGTCAGTCTTGAAAGTGATTTCCAAGGGCCTTGTGCTTCCAAAAATGGTCCCAGATCTAAATGTGGGAGGGACCTCAGCTACCATGTAATCCCTTATTTAATACATGAGGACATTGAGCTGTAGACAAGCTAAATGATTTGTTGAAAGTCACACAGGCAGCAAGTTTCACAGGTGGGATTTAATTCCAAGTAACATCTCTCTTTTCATTGTACCACTCATCAAGAGAAGGACAAATGGAGTAAATGGAGGATATAGTGGCTGTGGGCATGATTATTTCCTTTAAGACAGTAAAGGGACTCAGCCATTCATTAAGGTGAATCAATCCCTAACACTGGGAGTTGAGTTTGCTGTGGGTTACACTTTAGTTGAAATAATGAGCAAACAGAGCAAAGACATGCCAGCATAATGGTTGGGGTTTCTTTAGAGTTTGATTTAAGATCAAGGATTCCAGTTACTAGTGAGTAGCTAGTCAATATGTGAGTGACTAAACCATGCCTCCCTACACTTGTGGGCACTTTGGATATTTGTATTAAGCAATGACATTCTGTTTCCTTCACCCTCCTTTGGGAACCAATGAGAGGAAGACATTGCTCTGGGGGCTGGGCAGAAATTGATATGGTTGCACTTCTATACAATTCCTAAATTAAAAAAAAAATTGTGGAGCAATGTGTGGGATTGAAGAGGTGTGAACAGCAGTGACTCCTGTCCATGGTCCTGAGCACTCATAGACACATATATAAGTACCAGGGTTACATACATACGCTGGTACATAGACACGCAGATAAGCACCAGGGTTACATATATACACTGGTTATGAGGGCATTTAATTCCATTGACACTTGAAATTGTCTCTGAAGTTAATGACTCTGTGGTTATGACTTAATGAACATATATAAACAAGCCTGCTTAAAGAAATAAAAGCAATTGTAATTAGATAATAAGTATTTATTAAAAGTTAAAATTTTCAAATATCACATTTGAATTTGAACAAACAAATAGCTGGCATTTGTGAAATTGATTCCTGCCTGTTTTCAGAAGAACCACTGAAAAAATGGAATACACCTATCATTGCAATCTTCTAACCTGAGTTTGTGTGTGCATACATGGTCTACATGAAGCCTGTGTAACTGTCTATGTAACTGACAATTCACAGGATGAGGCTCTGTTTATCCAGGGACTCCCAGCTACCCTGGCTCCTGTGGTTCTCATTAGCAGTAGAGGCTGAGGCCTGCTTGTTCTGTCTCAGTGCAGCTTGCCGACTGTCAGGCTTTATCAAGATCTTCCCTGCTCAAGTTCATGGGCAGTCATTATTTTAGAACCTGGGATGCCAACACAGTAGATTCTATGTGATTAGCCGCTGAGATGAACGTTAATTAGTTTTCAATTTCCATAAAGTATCCCACTGACAGAAAGATTTGTTAAATCAGTTAATGGCTATAGATTATCATTCCAAAATTGAGGAAAGTGAGAGAGAAGCTATGAACACTGAGAAGAGCAAGAGTAGATGAAGAAGATATACAATACAGTCTTTCTCCCCTAAAACAACCCTATCTAGCTTTGCTATGGTAAACACAGAATGCTCACTGGTTATGATTTCTTGAGATTTTTATCCCTTTTTAGAGATTTCTTGTGGCTTTGAAAAAGACATAATGTCTGGGAAACAGAGTTCGGGGAAATAGTGGAGAAAAGATAATTAGAAAAATGCTTTTCTCTGTAAAACAAGCAAAAAAATATCCAGCTGAACAAAAAGCTAAATTGACCAAACAATTACACTATAAGTCTGGGTCATCAAAGAAATCAGAAAAAACTCTGAGAATAAATGTCCTAGTAAGAAAAGAGCTTTGAAAACTTGTGCTGGGATTTCTTTATTTTTATTTGGATGATTGATGTTTAAATGGTTTAATAGTTAATTTAGGAGAAAAGTCTTGATCTAGAATCCAGGATTAGATCGGATTCTTCAGAATCAGAGATGGTATCTTCAAACCTTGTCTTGCTGTAGACTGTCTTTTTTTTTAATGACAAAGAATAAAAACACATGATGCAGTTAGTGGTGGATTGACAATGACATTTCATTAATGGTTTGAATAAAGCAATTTCTCCTCTTTTTGCAATATAGGCAATCATAGCAGTAAGGAAGCTTCACGTATAATCTAACTCAGAAACATCCATTAAAAATGAATAAATATGTGCAGGCATACATATATATGTATATACCTGATAGAGAAGGATTTTCTTGAAAGGAAAACTATATAAATACACATACATACATATACATGCATATATTTAAACACACACATATACACATAAAATATGCATACACACACGTGTGTATGTAGGTACATATATTTAAAATATACAGGTACATATATATACACGTAGGTTTATTGAGATATATACATGTGTATACACACATATGCACAGTGTGTATGTCTACACATATACACATGTGTGCGTATGTATGTGTATAAATACACACATGTATATATGTTTGTGTTATGTTTGCACATGTGTGTATATAACTGTATATTTGTGTATTATATATACATATACATATATGTATATAGTTGTATACACACACACACACCCACTTTCCTTTTAAGAAAACCCTTTATTTTTCTGTGTTTCTTTTTATTGCAGAATGGGATGGACATGTGACATGCAATAATCTTTCCAGTCAATAGTTCCAGGAGTATTCACCTCTTGCTGTAATGGAACGTACTTAGAACATTCTGGTATTCAATGGAGTTCTATATAGAAGATACAAATGTAAAAGTCAATTCTATGAGTGCATAAGTCTGAATAACCAATCCATCCTATCTTGGTAATTCATGTGCAAACCCCACATTGTCCTAAAACAACTGAGAATGAAATGTATTGGTGCATTTAAATGCTAGCCATCCTCATCATATCTGATTTTATTTCTTTCTTCCTCTGAATAATCTAGATGTTTCAGAAAGAAAGTAAATTTTAGAGCCTAAAGAAAATATTTTTCTACCTGGAAGAGATGTTAGAATTGCCAGGATTGAGAGCTAGAAAGAATTTGTAGATCATAGAATTAAGAGCTAGAAGGAAATCTTATAGAGAGGGTGAAACTGAGTCTCCAAAATGGGATGTGACTTATCCAAGGTGAGACAAGTAGTAATAAGGAGCCCAGTCAGGCTTTGAAACAAAATCCTTTGCCTTTTTCCATCAGTGCTTTATCTGATTCAGTTCCTAGAACCAGTACTGTAAAGGACTAAAGTACTTAAAGTACTTTAGGTACATGATACCACAATGAATAAAGGGCTAATTACTCCTTTTTTCACTGCTTTTTAATTGTTGGTCTACAGCTGTGATTTCATTGACATGGGGAAATTCCTTGTACTGATAAGGACAACTCCTCCTTAAGCTAAAGCCTTTGAGAGTACCCAGAGGCACTGAATGGTCATCTGGTTACCATTTGTCACAAACAGGACTTGAACTTCACATTTTTTTTTACTCCAAGAATAGCCTACTATCACTTACAAGCCACTTTCCCCTTGACTGCATGGTGCTCACCAAAGTTTAATTCCCTGATTGGCAGAGGCTCCCAAGTCAATGAATTAAAGTAGCTTTTCCTATAGAATTGAGTTATGGGAGTACAATAATGGTGAATATGTATAAAGCAGAAAATGTAGAAGGTTGCACAGTTCATGTTAGTGATAAAATCACTAACTAGACCACAGTTCTCTGTCTTCCTGGTTCAATTCTGTGTTCTTTCTGCTAAGTAACCCTAAGTCTTTTAATGTGAACATGAGACTTGAAGTCAGAACATCTAGGTTCTGGCTCCAGCTCTGGCACCTACCTATATGACACTAGGCAAATTAATTAATCCAGCTGATTCTCAGGTTCCTCATTTTAAAATGGAGATACAGTTTCTTACAGTATCTATTTTGTGAGGTTGAAGTGAGGAAAACATGTTGTACATTGTAAATTGCCATGATACTATAAGCTATTTTTGCTCTTGTTCTTGTTCCTCAGATAGTCATATTAGTGGTGGATGGCAGAACAATAGTGATGCTTGAGGAGAGGCTACCCGGAAATAGCAATCACAGATACTGTGCTACAGAATTCTACCCAGCATGTTGATTTGTGAAACTTTGCTTTGGGGTTTTGTACTTAGGTACCCTACACCTAGAGTCATACATCTTCTATTCCGCAGGTAAAACACATGTCGATGATGCCAGATGGTGGCAATAGACAGATCCTCCCAAGACAGATTTTTAGAGCATGGAATTTCGAGAAGTGGGGTATTGTACATAGGTGACCCAGGTAGCTACCTACAAAGTATGGTTTGAGAGGTGGCATGTCCTCTTTATTGGTGCCTGAAATAATCACTTTTACTCATTCACTTAATTAATGCTTGAGAGATTGTTTGGAGTAAACCTTTCCCAGAAGCATAAATACAATTAGAAAAGATCCAAGAGGTTATCTAATCTTTTGAAAGTCTATTTTGCCATTTCTCAGTAAGACAGACAGAAATTTTGAACACTGGAGTATAATTCAAAAAAACCTGAAGCTTAGATTGGTTTTTGTGATAAACCAGATGGGAGATACTAGGAAAGTCATCTCCCTATGGAGGCTATTTGGAATAGAAGAAGGGTCACTGGATTTTATAAGAGTCAGCCAAAAAACATTAAGTGCCTACTATGTGTCAAGCACTGTGCTAAGTGTTAGATATATGAAGAAATATGACAGCCTCTGTCCTCAAGGTGCTCACAGACAAATGGGGGAGAGAATAATCTACATACAAACCAGTCATGTAAAAAAAATTAATTGGAGATAGTGAACAGAAGGAAGGCACCAGAATTAAGGAGAACTGGGAAAGGCTTCCTGTGGAAGATGGGATTTTATCTGAGACTTGAAGGAAGCCAAGGAATCCAGCAGACAGTGATAAGAAGAGAGATCCTTCCATGCATGGTGGACAGCCAGTGGAAATGCTCATTCTCTGAAGATGAAACATCTTGCTTGAGGAACATCAAGGAAGCCAGTGTCATTGGATCTCAGAGTACCTGGAGGTAGATTGTAAGGTGTAAAAATTTTGCAAAGGTGGGGAGGAAGCAGGTTATGAAGGACTTTAAAAGCCAAATAGTGTATTTTGTAAAACCACTGAAGATTATTGATTGAGGGGCAGGGGCAGAATGGTTAGACTTGAGCTTTAGAAATATCACTTTGACAGCTTAATGAAGGATGAACTGAAGTTGGGAGAGACTTGTGGCAGGAAAACCAATTAGAAGGCTATTGCTGCAGTCTAAGTAATGAGAATTTGCATCAGGGCAGTGGCAGTATCAGAAGAGAGTTGGGAATTTATACAAGAGATGTTACCAAGGTAAAATTGACAAGCCTTGACAACAGATTGGTAGTGGGGGGTGAAAGTGAGTAATTAATGATGATAACTAGGTTGTGAGCCTGGGGGATTGGGAGAACTGTGGTATATTTAATAATAATAATAATAATAATAATAAAGAAATTTGGAATGCAGCAGGTTTTGGGGGGAAAGATAATGAGTTCAGTTTTGGACCTGATATTTTGCATTGTCCTTCATTTTCAAAGAGGACTATTATCACAGGTGATATCTTGACTTGTCCATGAGTTGGATTTGTTAGTTTCACAAAGTTGTCAGCCTCACTCTCTTTTCCTGGGTCATTTAATTCCAGTGGCATGAAAAAAGTCTAGGTGACTGATGATGGCCCAGGATGCCATGAATGACCTTTGCACCTTTGATGCCTGACCAAGTTATAAGTGCTCTTCAGCACCTTCTTCAACTACCTTTATGTCCACTGGAATAAATTGTACTCACTACCTATTCCACTTGGACTAGATGAGTTTAAGCTATCTACATAGTAGTACCAAACTCAGATAGAAATAGTTACCTACTGGTCATATATCGACTTAGAAAACCAAAGTTCGGCATTATCAGTGTTGTATTGTATTTGTATTTATCTTGTTAAACATTTCCTAATTACATTTTAATTTCTTTGAGGCTGCACTTAAGAGTTCATACACCTAACTCAGCTCTGAGACATTAGTTGACACCTCTGATCTACAGGACATTCAGTTTGAGACGCCTAAAAGACCATTGCAGATGCCAGAATTTGGATCAGGATAAACAGATTTGAGAATTATCAGCAGAGAGATGATAACTGAATTCATAGGAGCTGCTAGGGTTCACATCCCCACTCTTTTACTTACCACCCATTTGATTTTGGGAAAGAAATGTAACTTCTCAGGATCTCGTGTGTAAAATCAAGTAGTTAAATGATGAGAAAACATGTTATAGTGGTAAGAATGCTGGCCCTAGAATCAGGATGACCTGGGTTCAAATTCCATTACTGGCATTTAATAGCTACATGAGATTGAATGAATGACTTCAGCTTTCTAAGCCTCAGTTTCCTCATCTGCAAAACCAGAATAGTAATACTTGCTGTACCTAACTCATAGCGTTACTGTGAGGCTCTGTTTTACAGTGATACAGTGATTACTGCCCACAAACTTTAAGAGGGTTTTGCAGAAGAAATAGATAGGCCAAATACAAAGAAATATGTCTTTGTTACAGGCACAATTTTATCTCACCTAGGAAAGCTTATGACTTAACCTGAGATTCCCAGTGCCATGAAGATTAGAAAAAGGGAAGGGGAAAAATGGATATCTGGATCATTGTGCTAGATGTTAAGGCAACATGGCATATCGATAGTACATGAGTATAACTGTGGCTCATATCCTACCTCAGACACCTCCTAGTTTTTGACACTGGAAAAGTCACATGACCTTTCTATGGCTCAAATTCTTAATCTGCATAAAGTCAGAAAGCCATACTTAGAGGGCTCTGAGATTTCTCCTAACTCAAAAATTACTCTATCATCCTATTGGTGAGATCAGGCTATAATCATATCTCCAGAGGAGTCAAAATATAAGGGGTCTAAGTCTTGGATGAAATCATTAGGTCACGGCTGAACTTCTATGGAAAGAGAAAGAGGGTGCCTAGATTTGGGGTCAGATGATCTTGGTTTAAACATTGAATCTGCTATTTAATAATTGCATGATGTTAACCAAGTTATTTAATGTCTCTGGGCCCCATTTTCTCCTCTATGAAATGAATAAGTTGGTCTAGATTACCTTTAAATAGCTTTACCAATCTGTACATATGATCTTAGGATGATTCAATTAGAGTTGCCCTTTGTACTTTACAAGTTTTTCCTATTATGCTAAATTCTGCCAAACGCTCTCATTTCTCCTTAGTTCTTGATGACCAGGTGTAGCACCAATGCAATATTTACAGCACCCATAATCATGATAAAGACTGTGACTATAAGTATTGAATGATGTCTGAACAAAAAATATACCAGATTATCAACGTAGAGGACAGAACGGAAGCATTTATTTAGAAACCAGAACACCAAATCCCCAAACCAGTAAGCTGATTCCATCATATTACCAAAGATCTTAAGAAGCCATAATAACACTGAGAGCCACACCATCCTTTATCCTTCCTACAAACCAATACAAGATTAATATTTATTCACAAATCTCTCTTTCTCCTTGCCTGAGTTCCTCTTTCCCACTGTCTCTCTGGCTCTGGCTACCAGCTTCCTGTGGGCTCTGCTTTCCTCCAACAAAGTCCTCCCACCACAGGGTCCATGTGACTATATTCAACCTATTAGGGGGCAGAGTTTATCTTTATAGCAAGGAAATTTCCTGTGGACTCTGCTCTACCCTTCAGAAAATTCCTGCCATCACAGGCTCCATGTGATTATATTCAGGCTATCTGGGGGGCAGAGTTTACTTTCAAAGCAGGGGAGGTCTTCAAATTCCCCCAGGTCTATTGAGGGGCAGGGAAGATCTTTAAATTCCCATTCTCATTATACTGGGTTGTACAAAAGTACTTCTCAGTTCAGTATAGGTTATCTCAAGTTCCACTCAACATTTCACTCAAGAACATCACTCAGCAATATAGAAGGTAAGGTCACTTTATAGCAGTGGTTCTCAACCTTCCTAATGCCACAACCCTTTACTACTCATATGTGGGTGTATCTGCATGTAGGCGGACCCACCTGGAGATGGATAGAGGAGCAGTGTCTCGGTTCCTAAGACCATTGGAAATATGTGTTTTCCGATGGTCTTAGATGACCCCTGTGAAAAGGGTAGTTCTACCCCCAAAGGGGTCATGACTCACAAATTGAGAACCACTGCTTTATAGGAAGAAGCAGGTACCCATTTGGGGCCATTTCAAATGATTTCCTACCTTTGATGCCAAACAAAATGTGGCATCAATTGAAAAATGGATGTTTCTAGCATGTATGGATCTAAAACATAGAAATTTTCATTAAAGAGAGGAGCAAGCAGAAGCAGAAAAATATCTAGACATTTAATGGCCAATAATACTCAAGGCATGACCCAGATATCTGAGATGGGTTTCTGGATTCCCAAAGACTCAAATGAGACCATATCTATAATGTACTTTTCTAGTTTGAAATATCAGTCGCTCCCCAATATGTAGTCCAGGCATGACCTCTTAGAGTCAGAATAATGCAAAACTCCCTCTATTTGGATTCAGAGGATATTGGCTTAAGGCCTAGATTGGCTGCCTCCTTTCTATGTGCATGACATTCGGCAGGTCATTTAATATTTCCAGACTTCAGTTTCCATATTGATAAAATTAAGAACTGGACTATATTGTCACCATTTCCCCTATACCCTGCCCACCACTCAATAAATTCCAGTGGCTCCCTGTTACCTCTAGGACAAAATATAAAACCTTTATTACATTTTAGCTCTACACAACCTGGTACCACTCTTCCTTTCCAGCCTTATTACACATTGCTCCTCTCTCCATTCTAAAGACCAGTCAAATAACAATATTGTTTGTCCTTTGTACTTAAAGAAGATCAATGACATCATGATGTTGGGGTCAAGGTACAATGTGTTTTACTTTGACTGATCAGTACAGTACAAACACTGAAGGCTCTACCACAAGTCAAGCACAAAGAGTCCATTTGAACATTTAGGATGTAGATGTCTCTAGATTTGCACATATCCCATTCCCTGTGCCACTAAGATTCCATTTTGCTCATAGAACACTGCCTTCTTTGATGCAGACATACCATGCTGGGTGATCCTATGCCACTGTCTCTCATGTCTTGGGATTGATACTAAAGTTCTTCAGAGAAAACTTGAGGCTGTCATTGTATATCTTCTTCTGACCTCTGTGTGAGTGCTTGCCTTGTGTGAGCTCTCCATAGAATAGTCTTTTAGGTAGACAATGTGGGAGGATCATTGGAGCTGTGCTCTCTGCCATAGAGATTGAATGCTTGGCACTTTGGTTCAAGATAAGACCTCAGTGTCTGGTACCATATGATGCTAGCTATGGACCAGCCAAATAACAAGAATAATAATAGTTAAAATTTATAGAGTGATTTAAGGTTTGTAAAGTACTCTACAAGTGTACTTTACAAGGTACCTGTTCCTCACAAAAGACATTTTATCTCATGTTCCAGTTCATTGTTCTGCCTGTTCCCCATGTCTAGAATGTGCTTTCACTCTGCATCTCCCTTAGTTACCTTCAAATTTTCACTCAAGGGCTATATTCAGGTAAGATATTTCCATATTCCAGCTCTTTTCCCCCTCCCCTGCCCTACATACCTGGTTACCCTGTATGTGCTTTGCATGTATTTTGTCTCCCCTAGTAGACTGTAGCCTCCTTCAGGGCAAGGACTATTTCACATTTGTTTGTTATCCCCACTACCTAGCATAGGGCTTGACGTATGGAGGTACTTAATATATACTTTCTGATTGAGTATCACATAGACCCTGGATTCACTCTCTCAACCTAAACAATGGCTGGTAGATTGGATCCATAGAACATGGAAAGCTATGTCATTTTTCTGGATGTTAATAGTAACCCTGAGGGACAAGGGTATATCTTTCTAGTAATAGAGCCAGTGTGCCCACTGATAGAGATTGTTAGTTCATATCATCCCAATAGCATTTAACCAATTAACATTAATAAGCTTTTGTGAAGGAATATTTACTGAGAAGATGTGGCAAAAACCAGAGTATAACAATATTTCAAATTGAGATCACATCCTTCTCTGTTACTTTGGTATCTGGGGGATAGTGGAATCAAACATTAACTCATAGCTACAAAATTCCCTTCCCCACCATTCCCTCCCCAAATTTACTTCTTGATGTAGCATAGCTGATGAACAATTCAACTGGTATTCCCTTGCCAGATCATCTCAGTGCTGTGACCAGACAAGGCTTCTCTTCAGGGCTAGATCCTCACTGGGCTTATCCAATATAGCTACCAGCAGACTTTCCAATAAACTCCAGTCTCTAAATCTCTGGTGACTTTTCTTCACCTAAAATATAGAAAGAATACACACAACAGAGAAACAGAGGTGATACCATGCATTCATAACCGCATGGTGCTTCAGTGGAAGAGAATAAAGTTTGAAGAAGGGGGCTTTTCATCACAAGTCTTTTCATCACACATGATAAGTCAGTAAGAAACATAAAATATTTATTCATGCTTTGAAACAGGATGGAGAAGAATGTCTTGATAAAACATATCTGGAATCAGGCTCACCAAACTTCCACATGGATATTGTGTATTCTCTAAGGACCTGATGCTCATTGGAAGACTTCCTATCACACCTGTACAGGTCTGGGAGTTGAAAGATCTGACAGAGACTTCACTCTATCTTTGTCACAGCTTACACACGTGTATAATAAATCACCTCTTCCATGCTACAATTTCCTCATATGTTAAAAGGAAATAATATGACCTACTCTTCAGAAGTCACGTGTTGACAGATGAGATGGTATGAATACACACAAAGAGAAGTCTTCATGGGAGAATGGAACATAACAATACAATACAAACTTTCCTGGAGATAGCATGGTAGAGAGCATGGAATTTGGAGGGAGAAAACTTGGATATGAAGCCTGGATCTTCTCCTCACTATGGCATGATTTTAGATGAGACACTCTCTCTGAGACTCAGTATTCTCATTTATAATAATGTCGTTGGACTAAGTGACTTTGAAGATCCTTTGCAGTTCTAAATCTGTGGTTCCATGGCATTAATTTCTTCATCTGTAAATTGAGCAGTTTGGTGATTCTATAATTTAGTAACTAAATTAGTAACTAAAAATCTCTAAGGACCCCTCCAGATATAATAATCTTTATGTGTCAAGACTGGGACAGTGGTGGTGAAGGGCAATGGTGGATGGGGATTGTGACTGGGCTGTAGTGTTTAAAAAGAATAACACACCAAGACATGTGAGAAGGAGGCAGTTTTAAATTATCCACTGGGCAATACGAATGCTTCCTCAAAGCTCCATTTCATTTCCCTTTCTTTACTTTACTAGGGCCAGATTCTCAGCTGGCTCAGCATTTCCTCAAAAGCCAACATTAGGGGAGAGCAACCTTCCAGCTCCCTTCCTGGGCACTGTTTGTGACTAGAGGATGGAGAGGGGGGTAGAGGTGGGAGGACTGAACACAGGGTTGTTTGCATGTGGGCTATCTATTAGGACAGTCAGGAGAAGTCATGGACTCAGATTTTTCCAGGCCGCACTGTCAGGATAAACTTACCATTCGCCATTAACGACTTTGACGTTATTAGGCTGGACAGAGGAATGTCTGTGTGAATCATTTTCAGTGCTATTCCATATTCATAATGGACTAAATATAGTTGGAAGAATGGGACTGGCGGGCACATGCCTCCGGATGGTCATAGTAGATGACTCCAGACTCAAAATGAAATGCCAGCACTGTTCCCCTAACTCCCTGAGGGGTGTAGAAACCCATACCCTTCACTCCCTTAATGGGAAGATGAAACTAAGACATAGTTGTTAGGTTTTTACCCTTCTCCCCCATGGGCAAATGAGAATAACATTTCATCCAGGCCTAGGCATTTGGTTCTGACTTGTAGAGATTTACAGTATATCACTTCAGCCAGGGGCAGGCACTGTCAACCTGCCACTCCCCAAGGCCTTCTGTGCTTCACTTTAGTGCCAAAGCCCCAAGCTGTGTTTTTTCATGAAATGAGAAGGTTAATGATTTCAATTATGTAAAGGGGGGCAGAAGGTAAGGGTGGGTGAGGGGAGGAGGCATAATGGGGTTCAACTAATATTTATAAACAATCCTTTTCTTCTTGGATGCATCCAAAAGACAAAAGTAGCCAAAATGAGATAGATTCCAGAAGAAACATTTTTGGTATCCTTCTAGGATTTAGGCATAAGAATTCAGATGATGATTCCCATATTAAATTTGTAGGGTTGGATATTTTTGGGGGAGGTGAATGGAATTATAAGATCATAGACACTGAAACTGGACACTAGATACTAGGATATTCAATGCTAGAGATAATTTAATAATAGAATTACAAGCATAGAATGGCAGACAGGTACATTAAAGATCTGCTAGCTAATGTACCTCATTTTATGAAA
Source organism: Pseudocheirus occidentalis (assembly GCA_028646575.1). Taxonomy (NCBI): domain Eukaryota; kingdom Metazoa; phylum Chordata; class Mammalia; order Diprotodontia; family Pseudocheiridae; genus Pseudocheirus; species Pseudocheirus occidentalis. The sequence goes on from CM053593.1 coordinate 46,304,396, forward strand.
GAAGAAACAAGCCCAAAGAAATGAGATTTACCTAAGGTCACATAAGTTTTAGTAGCAGATTCCAATTCCAGTACCCTTTCCATTATACTGTTGTCTTTGTAACACTTTTTTATAAATGTGAAAACTGAAGACAAGAAGAAGAAAAATTCCCAGGTCACAAAACTATTGTGACAACAAATACCACCATACTGGATGAAGAAGGAAAGATAAAAAAATATGGAAAGGGGATTTCACTTTATGTGGGAGTTGGTCTATGTGACCTGTAAGGTCTTTTTCAACCTGACATACTATAAGTCTATGAAAAGGCAGGAAGGGATGGTTTTGAGAGTGAGTAAGTGCTGGATTTAACTTCTCCCTATGATGCATATTACCTATTTGACCAGGGGCATCTCACAGCCTCTTGTGCTCCAGGCAGCCATAGGTTTTGAGAATTCAACATCAGGAGTTCCCTGTACTGATGAAATCCAAAAAAAAAGAAAGAAAAAGACAGTCTCAAGGGGGCGGCTAGGTGATGCAGTGAATAGAGCACTGGCCCTGGAGCCAGGAGGACCTGAGTTCAAATCTGACCTCAGACACTTAACACAAAAACTAGCCCTGTGACCTTGGGCAAGTCACTTAACCCCCAACTGCCCTCCAAAAAAAAAAGACAGTCTCAGTGGCAGAGCAGTGGGTAAAACTTGAGTTTCCTGACTTCTAGATGAATGTTCTTTGCAACATCCTATCTCCAATTTGGATGATTGACTGATACAGAGAAAGATAATAAGGGACAAGAATATCATCAATTACTACAGCAATGTGAACCAAAAGGACAACAACAGCAAAACTCCAAACTAAATCCAGTCTTTATAATGGCCAAACTCAGTGCCAAATGGGAGTTGTGAAATACACCTACAATCCTCTTTTTTATATAGACAATGATGGTTATGGTACATTGAAACATTGTCTATATGGAGCAGAATTAATTCATGCACTTTTTAAAATTTTTCTCTCTCTCCTTTTTATTCTTTGATAAATAAGATGGCTTGGTAAGTTGAGGAATTGAAAGACGGAGATTCAGAAATGAAGGTGATGATCAAGTTGTCAGAATACAGGCCGTAACTGAGCTAAATCCTCTCATCATTCTCTCAAAACAACTTTAAAATAGCACCCCAAAATCATATTTTGAAGTAGTAGAGACAACAAAAGGAGGGGGGGGAGATATTTTTTCCAGCCTAAGACAACTTCAGAGGTCCATAGGAGAGATCTGTAACACTGGGATGGGCAAGTTCAGGAGCACAGCAGGAGCACTAGTGGTAAGTTTTGGAGGTGGCTGTGATGGCAGCAGCAGAGTCTTCAGGAGCTCACAGCCCAGAATCAGTAATTGGGTAGGACAACTGGAAAGATAGAGATGATGGGAAACTGGCAGTGGTTGTAGCTGGCATTAGTAGGCAACTCTATTGCCCACAAGCAATTTCAGGTTGCAGTTCTGGAATGGAGAGGAGCACTTGTGGTTGATTACAAGGGAGCAGAAACAAAATCACAGTCCAAGGCAGAAAAAAGTGTTAGCATTTGTGCCTACAGAACATAGTACCTCATCAAAGTTCCAGGGCCATAATCCCCAGGAAGGGTGCTAGTACCTGTGGCTACAGAGGAGTAGGGACCCTTCTTGGGTAAAGACTAGAGTGTAGACCAGGACAGCAATGACCACACTTCCCCCAGGATAAAGCAAACTTGAAATCCCAGAAAACTTGCAGATCCCCAGAACTCATTCTGAAAACAGTAGCACAAGAAAGCCTGAATCTGGGCAAAGAGTCTTTCTACCTGCAGGTAAACAGAGCCCAACTTTAACATAAAGTTCAATGTGAAGAAATAGGATGGGAAAATGAATAAGCAACAACAAAAAAGAACTTGTTTGTTAAAAACTAGTATAGTGGCAGGGAAGAACAAGACAAAAACTTGGGAAAAGACAGCAATATGAAAAGAGGTACTAGCAAAATCTCAAAGAAAAATGTAAATTGGGTCACAAGTCAGCAAGAATCCCTGAACAGGTTAAAGAAAAAGATAAGAATAGTATAGGACAAAATGGAGAAAGAAGTTAGAATGATGCAAATTAATACGTGTATATATATATATATACATATATGTGCATATATATATGTATATATATGCATGCATGTATGTGTATATAGAGAATTAACAGCTTGGTAAAAGAAGCACAAAAAATACTGAAGAAAATATCACCTTAAAAAACAGAATGGGACTAACGGTAAAATGCACAGAAATTCACTGAATGAAAGAACTCCTTTAAAGTCAGAATACACCAAATAGAAAAGAAGATACAAAAAATTACTGAAAAAAATTGTAAAAAGCAAAATTGACCAAATAGAAAAAGATGCAAAAAGTCATTGAAGAATTTTTAAAATTAGAATTGGACAAGCAAAGCAGATGACTCCATGAAACTTTAATATCCTTTAAAACAATGTTAATAGTGAAAAAATCGAACAAAATGTTAAATATCTCATTGTAAAAAGAACTGACCTGGAAAATGGATCAAGAAAAGATAATTTAAGAAATATTAGACTACCTCAAAGCTAGAACTGAAGAAAGAGTATAGACTTCCTGTTTCAAGAAAATATAAAACAAAAAAAAACAAAATAACTTCCCAGATATTATCTTAGATTCATAGTGCAAAAAAGGAGTGGAATGAATACACAGATCACTTCTTGAGATTCCAAAATGAAAATTCCCAGGAATGTTACAGCCTAATTCCATAACTTGGTCCAGGTCAAGCAGAAAATATTGCAAGAGCAGAAAGAAGAAATTCAAACATTATGGAACCACAGTCAGTTTCAACACAAGATATAACAATTTCCACTTTAAAATAGCAGAGGGGTTAGAATGTTATATTCCAGAAGGGAAAGAAGGTAGGATTTACAATCAAGAATAACCTCCCAGAAAAACTGAGTATAATCTTTTAGAGAAAAAATGGATATTTAGTGGAATAGAAGACTTCCAACTATTCCTCATGAAAAACAAACAACAGAGCTGAACAAAAAAACTTACATTCAAAGAGAAGACTCAAGAGAAGTATAAAAAGTGAAGTTGAAAGAATAAACTCTTTATATTTATGTATGGGAAGATGATACATGCAACTCCCTTAAATTTTATTGTTATTAGGAAAGTTAGAAGGACTATGCAAAGACAGAAGGCACAAGTATGAGTCAATTATGTTGAGATTATCTCCTGAAAAATAATGTAGAGGTGAGAAAGAGGGATGCAATGAGACAAAGGGGAAGGGAAAAGTAGAATGATGCAAATTTTCTCATGTAAAGAAGGCATGCAAGAAATAAGTTTTAGAGTGGAGTGGAAAATAGTGGGTGGTGGGCAATACTTACTTCTCACTCTCATTGAAATTGGTTACAAAAAGGAAGATTATGTATATGCGCACATACTTAGGTGGGTATAGAAATCTAAGTAGAGAGGAGAAGAGAAGAGATATGAGGAAAATGATAAAGAAGAGGGAAGACTTTTGAGGAGGGAGAGGATAACAAGAGAGAAAGAAGGATAAACAAAGGAAAATTAAGGGGTAAGAGGTTGCACAGTTAGTGATCTAAACAGATAATGTGAATGGGATGATCTAACCCATAGAATGGAAGTGGGTAGCAGAATGCACAGGATACCAAAATTGAACAATACATTGAATGCAAGAGACACATTTGTGACATAAAAACACACAGAGTTGAAATGAGGATCTGGAACAGAGTCTATTTTGCTTTAGCTAAAGTGAAACAGGCAGGAACAGTAATCATGATCTCAGATAAAGCAAAAATAAAAGTAAACTAAGGTGAAAGAGATAATCAGGGAAAGGACATTTTGCTAAAAAATAGTACCACAAACATTAGAGTAATAAATAAATGCAGCAAATTTATCTGATAAAAGCCTCATTTATCAAATATATAGGGAACTGACTCAAATTTATGAAAAATAAGACCATTCCCCAGTTTATAAATGGTAAAAAGATAGGAACAGGCAGTTTTCAGAACAAGAAATCAAAGATGCATATAATCATGGAAAAAATGCTCTAAAACACTATATTTTTCTTTCTTTTAAAAATAAATATTTATTTGTTTTTTGTTTACATCAATCATTTCCATGAGATTTTTGAGTTACAGATTTTATCCCCATCTTTCCCCTACCTCAACCCCCAAACAGTAAACTCACTGTAAAGCCCTTCCCCCGATATGCTCTCTAACTTACTGGTAGGGCAGGGAGGTTCTCCCTACCCCAGACCCTGTATATCTTAGTTCCTAGCTGCATGTATTGCAGAGCTTTACATTCTAGATTCTTTTGGTTCCTCCCCTGTCACCCACCCCCACTGGAAAGACAAGCAATTCAATACCAGCTCTGAATGTATAATTAGACAGGACATCTTCACAGTGGACATATTGTGACAGTCTGATCATATGTCCCTCCTTCCTTTCCCTCCCCCCCTGTTCTGTTCTCTACCCTGTCCCTGTCCCTTTACTGAAGTGTGGGCTTCCAGCATCCCTCCCCCAGACCCTGCCCTCCCCTCCATCACCTTGCCTCTCATCCCCATGCCCCCTACTCTATTGTGTGGCAAGATATCCAGTTTAGAGTTTATGTCATTCCTTCCCTAAGCCAAAATCAATGAGAGTAAGTGAAAGTAAAGTTCTAACAGTTATCCCTTGACTCTTCTATATGGGATGATTAACCCCATTTTGTCTCTCCCTGTCTCCTCTCATTCTAGTCCTCTCCCACCTCAGAATTTCACCTTTTAAAATATCATCCCTTTACATTCAATTGATCCTGTACCCTCTCTGTACACATATACACATATGCTCAGATATGTATTCATATGCATATATAGCCTCCTATATAGACATATGTGTAAGTATACATATAAATACATTTATATTCCCTTCCCCTATCCTCATACTAAGAAAAATTTTATAAGTTACTATTACTGTTTTTCCATATTGGTATGTAAATAGTTCAACTTTGATAAGTT
>CM053593.1:46309903-46350052 GCA_028646575.1 Pseudocheirus occidentalis
TTGCTTCCTTTTTCTCATGTTGGCCAGTCAATTAATTGGTTGGCTTTTTTAGGTCTGTGGAACTCTGCTTCCAGGGGGGAAAGCTCTGTCCCAAATCACTGGGGTTTTCACAGCTGCCAGAGATATTAGGGGGGTGCTGCAACCCCTACAAGCTTTGGCTTGCTGAAAATGCACCCCAGGACCACCACCCAAGACCATGATGCAGATGCAGGCCGCTCAACACAAGAGCGCTTGGCCCTGATCAATTGTCTCAGCCCCTCTGCAACTGGCAGGCCAGGAGCTCTGAAGCAGCACACTGGAGGACAAATCCTGCCCTTTCACCCCCACCCCTGTTTCCTTGCCCTGGGGACAGATTGGCCAAACTGCTTTTCCTCCCCTAAATTTACCTTGAAAGCTTCACTTTCATTGACATTTCTCTAATCCTTCTTTTTCCTAGTTTGATAGATGTGAAGATTGCTCCATGTGCTGTAGATCTGTTCTCTGGGGTAGACTCATGCTGCAGCTTGGCTCCTCCCGACTGCCCTGGGACCTGGCCAGGGTTTTGGTTTTCGGCTGGGCTGGCTTCGGCTCCCAGCTTGCCATGATGAGACCCTCCTACAGAGCTGCCTTCAGTGAGAGATATGTTTTCTGTATTTTTGTGAGTTTGGGAGCCCTAAAATTTGTTTAGAGTCATATTTTATGGGTATTTAAAATGGTTGTGTGGGAGCTGAAAAATTTTGCTGCTTCTACGCTGCCATCTTGGCTCCACCTCTAAATCACTATTGATTAGAGAAAGGCAAATTAAAACAGCTCTGAGGTACTACATCTCACCTATCAGGAATGAAAAATTCTAGAGGGGTTGATGGAAAATAAGGACAGTAATGAATTGTTGGTGGAGTAGTGAACTGGTTCAACCATTCTGGAGACTAATCAGGAACTATGCTCAAAAGACTATAAAACTGTGAATAATTTAAGATCTGGCATTAGCACTATTGTGTTTGCAACCCAAAGAGACTAAACAAAAAGGAAAAGGATGTCTATATACAAAAATATTTTCAGTAGCTCTTTGTGCTGGCAAAAAATTGGAGATTGATGCTCATCAATTGGGGACAGGCTGAACAAGTTGTGGCATATGATTGTGATGGAGTATTATTTTACTATAAGAAATGATGAAAGGTTTAAAAAAACATAGAGAGACATATATGAACTGATACAAAGTGAAGTGAGAAGAACCAGGAGATCACTGTGCACAGTAGCAGTGATGTAATGATGATCAACTTCAAAAACTTTTGGTATCCCACTCAATACAGTGATCCAAGGCAACTCCAAAGGATTTATGATACAAAAATACCACCCATCTCAAAGAGAGAACTGATGAACTCTCAAGTTCAAATTAAAGTGCAAATTAAATTCAAAGTACAAATTAAAGTATGATTTTTTTGCCTTTTTGGCAATATGGCTAACATGGAAAGATGTTTTACATGTTTTCTCACATATAAGTGATACCATATCATCTGTCTTCTCAGTGGGAGTGAGGAAGGAATCTGGAACTCAAAATTTAAAAAGAAAAGAATGTTTAAAATAAATAAATAAGGAGTATAAAAATCAAAGAAAAAGAAATGAAGGAAATGTAAACTCAAAAGATATCACTAAAAATGAGTTTAAAGATTTACTTCAAGGGACTAATTGGCTTCCATTTTGTTTGGAACAAAATACGTTACTTCTTATTACTGGGAAAGTTATGCAAAGTCACATAAATACACTGCTAGTAACTGTTGATGGAAAGATTTGAAACCAGGGCTTTGCCTAATTGCCATGTCTACATACTTTGGATGGGGCGTGGGGAGAATTGTAGTACTCCTCTCAGAGATTGCTGGCAGATTCCGTGACTCAGCAGGTGTAGCCAGTGTTTCCTTCTGTTGCTGGTCTGACATCAGAGCCCATCTTGACTGATAAAGATTAACTAGAAGAGTCAAAATAAGAAACTGGAAAGATTTTCCTTTAAAATACTTTAAAAGAGACTGCAGTATTAGTACTTTCTAGACAAGACAAAAATGGGGAGGGAAGCAAAATTTTTCTAAGTAGGGATTCTGCCAGGATTTCATAAATAAATAGCTGACTCATTTGTAATTAGCACCGTTTGCATACAGCAATTACTGGTTTGCATGACTTTTAAATTTTAATTAATTAAATTAAACATAACACTGCAATCTTATTTGCACTGTTAAATGTCTGAGGATTTTTTTTCTTTGAAGATAGTGCAATGGTAAATTCCAGCTTACACTTAGAATCACAAATTTCGAATTATAGCACTGAGAGTTGACTGACTGAATGAAATACCAAGAGCAGGATATTATTCTAGCACTGAAGTGGATGTTTTGAAAATGAGAGACTGTTGTGATACATAAGGACATAGCTGTGCTGGAGTCAACTTTTACCAGCTCCTGAGAATATATTGCTAAATTTTCGGTGTGACCTTGGAAATCAAATGCTGCCAATCAAACCTTGATTTATTGTTTTGTTTATTATCTAGACTTGAAAAAATGAAAATAATGCAGATGAAATTTAAAATCATAGTACATAAATTCTCCACCCACTCATCGAGAAATACAGCTAATTAACCATTTACTAGCACACCCCTGCACGAGACTGCCTAAGATTCACTGTATCATGACCACTACCTCTAAGGATGCCCAAAAAGGTCGAATTAGCTGTCAGAATAAAGGAAGACATCTCAAATTTAGTTTGAGCTTTACCACTTGTTAGCTTTGTGAAATAAAACAAGACACCTACACTCTCTATGGTCCAGCTTTTTTTTTAACTACAAAATGGAAACATTCATTGCTGTCTCCCAGAGATATTGTGAGAAGTAACTGAGAAAATCTATGGGAAAGCACTTTGAAAATGACAGAATGCTATGCAAATGGAATGGATTGTTGATATGGTGGTCCTTCACCCAGGGATCACTTACCTGGCAGCCTCCACTATCTGGAATATACCCAAGAACAAATTCAGATACAAAAGACTTCTGTGCAGCTAAAGTAGATGTCATGAAGCCCAGGCGCTCCCCTCATGGAACTCCTCAAATTTTCATTCAGGAGTTTTTAGACAGAAAAAGCCTAATAAATTTGATTACCTGGTCTCTCAAACTATGGTGGATGAAAACATCAAATTAGAAGTGAGAATGAGATGCCCAAGGCAAAAACATTGATCTAGTTGAGAAGTAACAACTGAGAGTTGGCACTGAAGGAGGAGACAAAAGCCATTGTGATATTCAGACAGAAAAACAACAAAACAAAACAAAAAGCACAGTAGGCTGGGGTCATTTTGTGTAGGGGCGAACATCCCCACAATATGTAGTCACTACAGGGATGTTTATTAGAGCATAATAATATAATTGCTATTCAAGTGATTAACCTCACTCTTCAAGAAATGGTTAAATTATGCTTCACAAACTCTTTTTAGGCAGGCAGGAGTGTAGATAATAAATGCATTTTAGGAAGAATTTCATTGAAAATGATTACAGTAAAAAAGTTTTACTGTTTAAATGGGTAAACTTTTAGTTATTTGGAAAATTAGCCCATATCCTTTGTAGTGTCATAGAATCTTAGAGGTGGAAGGGACTGCGAGCAAGGGCTATTTTTTGTTTGTTTTTGCCTTTCTTTGTATCCCCAATGCTTAGCACAGTGCCTGATATGTAGTTGGGTCTTAATAAATGCTGGTCAACCATCACAATCTAAGACTTTTTAACTCCTTTTCTCAGTTACAGAGATAGTTTCTTCCTCCCCCCCCTCCATGTCTGTATCTGACTGATGGAGGATACATTTATAAAGTTAAGTAAAGGCATTAGATGTATGCAGAAGCATCTCTACTGCTCTCCAGCCATGCCTATATTTGGGTGTTCTTTCTTTTTCTTCTTCCTGTTCCCTACCCACGTCCTATCTATCATATCTCTTCCTTGCCCCCACAGGGGTGTTGGGAGACATAACTGTTTTATCTCTAATTGAACATAAAGCATTTCAAACCCCACGGAGAAAATAAAATTCTAATTTATTTTAGAGCCCCCATTAATTTGCCACCCCTTTTCATTTATAACTTATTCTGCCTTCTCTTTAATGTTACCTTTTCCCCTGATAGATTTGTAAATTCTCCTTTTATTCCAATAACCCTCTTGGCAGACACTAACTCAATCTGTATTATGGTTGTCCTTAAAATTCCCCTTTAAATCTTCCTGGTTAAAGGGAACTGGGCAATGACCTGGTTTATAAAGAGAACTTACCTGAGTTCTGGCTCTAAGTTTTTCACTTTGTGCCTTGGTATTCCCATATAGAAAATGAGGATAGTGGAACCTGTTTTTTCCTGAGTCTGGTAGGTCTACTGTGATGAATAATTGGATAGGTCACTCCAATTTCCCCTTTTGACTTTTCAGGGATTGCTCATTGTCCTTTGAAGTCCCATGGGAAAAAATTTCATGTTTACATTTATTTTACTTTCTTTTCTAATGGTACAATGGACAGAGGACTGACTCTGAAATCAGAGGACTTGGGATCAATGTTGCCTCTGACACTATGTATGTAAATAGGTCAAGTTATTATCTTTGGGCCTCAGTTTTCCCAACTAGGAGGTGGACTAAAAGACCTCAGAGGGACAAAGAAATCTCAGAGGTTCTGTCTGTTAAATTATTCTATACTTTCTCCATATCCTGCTCTATATTTTATCCTACCCTAATGACTACAATGTCTTTGGTTTACCTTCACCTCATGTTTGATCCATGACTCAATATTGATGAGATATTTTGAGTTCCCTAGGAAATATTGACATGGAAACATAATATTTGGCAAATATATTTTTGTCTCCTTCCTCTTCACCACTGGAGCACACTTCCTTCCCAGAATCACAGTATACTAAAGCTGGAAGAGGCCTTAAAGAATACTTAGTTCAGTTCTCTATTTCATACATAATTACATTGAGGCCCAAAGAGGTTAAGCCACTTTTCTAAGACCATATATCTAGTATGGGGCAAAGTTAGAATTAAGACATGGACAGGTCTCCTGAATCCTATAGACTGGTGCTCTTTCCACTATAAAACATCACCTCCTGAACCTGACTTTCTTGTTTCTACTTATTTATCTATAGGCTCACTGCATGCTCAGCTGAACTTTTCAATCCAAGTGAGAGATAGTCATGCCCATGTTCATTCACTTTGCCACATGCATACAGTTTCTCAAAGTGATATAATGTGTTTCAACATGCTTCAAGATGTTCACAAACATGTGTCATGTTTCAGTATGATAGATTGCATGAAATAAAAATCTGGCTGATTTAGTTCTATTTTTCCTTTATTTTATTGTCCCATTTGTGCATAAAGCCATATTGATCCAATCAACTGGATTATTTAATGTGATTGAAAGTAGTAATAACCTTGAACAACTAAATACTTAAAAGTTTAGCAGTCACAGGAAACATCTGTCTCAGAGTCCAACGGTTGTGTTGTGAGAATATGCCGTATCTTCACCCCATTTATACTTCTAGTTGTAAAATATTAATATTATGCAAAGCATCCTTGAAGAATTTTAAAAAATATTTCTATAGATTTTTAAAGTTTTATTGATGCTTAAAAAAAGTTTTCTTAATGTTCTTAGAAAACCACCCTCTTCCCATAGAAATTGTACCCTTCCTTGCAACAAAGACTGACAGTTAAGCAAAACCAACTGGCTAAATGGCATATGTTTGGCAGTAGATGAAATCTGCTTCCATTGATCCCTGACTCTCTACCAATAGGAGGGAAGCACATTTTATTATCTGTTTCTTGGACCACAATTGTTTATAGCAATTAATATCAGTAGCATTTAGTGTTGTCTTAATTTTCATTATACTTTATTCTTTTGATTCTGTTTACTTTATATAAGGTTTAAAAATATCCCAAAGTTTCTTTGAATTCTTGATATTCATTGTTATTTATAACATTCTATAATGAAATTACATCCATATAGCACAATTCATTCATCAGTTCGCAAATGGGCACGTATTTCTCTCTCCTTGCTTTCCTCTATTCCTTTCCCCCCTTCTTCCCTCCATTCCTTTGTTCCTACTTTTCCTTCTCTTCTCTTTCCTTATCTTCTTTTCATTTGTTTTTTTCATAACCTTAAGAAGTGTGGCTATTAGTAATTTGTTATATATGAGATCTCTCCTTCTGTCTGGCTGCATTGGGATATATGTCCAATAGAATTAGGTGCTATGAACCATTTAGTGATTTTTCTTCCACAATTTCACATTATTTTTTGAAATAGCTAGGCCAATTTATAGCTCTACCTAGTGTGTTAGTGTTCCAATCTTTCCACAGATCCTCCAGCATTCAGTGTTTTGATTTTTTGTCATCTTTGCCAATTTGAGAAATGTGAGGTGATATCTCAATGTTATTTTAATTGGCAATTATCTTGGTATTGGTGATTTGGAGCATTTTATATGTATATTAAAAGATTGCTTTTCTTCTTTGGAAAACTTTCCTTTTTGCCCTTAATCAAGTTTACTGAGGAATATAAACATCTTAAGTGTAACTTTTCCAAATATCCAGCATATAGGGAATAGATACGTGAGATATGATAATGCCATATTTCTCATCATGGAAAGATGAGACTAGGGATCTGGAAAATCCATTTCTTACTCCTTCCATCATATTACTTCTCATTGTGCCATGAGTAACATTGAATAGGAAAATTTCAAATAAGCGTTAGAAGACATTTTTTAACATACACAGGGTGAAGTAAGAACCAGAACAATATGAATGACATTCCATATATCTAGCAAACAATTGTCTTAAAAAAAATTGAATGTATTTATGCTTTTGGTTCCAAAAACACAACTGCAAGCAAAAGGGAACTTTTTATTCCCCAAATTTCTCTCTCATTTTCTCTTGAAATTAAAAATATAAAAACACAAGCAATTAGTTTCAAGATATTTAGAGTAGAAGTCAAATATAACATTTCCTGAAGTAACACTTCAAATCTTTCAGAGTTTCCCAAATTTATTTGGCCTACTGCCCCCTTTAAAAAATACTCAGAGCCCCCCTTTAAATCTAATTTCTTTAACTCTTTAATGCTTTTTTGGAAATTTGCATCATTTCAAAACAATATAAAATATCTATTTTTTAAATGACACATCTTCAATTTAATAATTTATTGTAAATTTGTGGGTTGTTTTTCCTGCATTGACATTTTGATGACACAATATTGTGTCATATAACTATTTAGTATCATATTGTAAACAAGTCAATATATACATATATTCCTGAAAATTCATGCTGTACTTCCTGACAATGCATGACATGCTCATCTGCCAACACTTGCTTGTTAAGAATTGTCAGTGGACTTGACCACTTATTGGTTATAACTTGCATTTTGTGTGTCTATTTGGAAAATAATGTAATTACTATAACTTTAACTCTGTTACACAACAAATGAAACATGTAACAATGGCTATTCAAAATTTTCAACTCTATTCTTTTCTTCCTTATGCTTCCACTGCCCCTTTATTTTCATTCAATGCCCTCAACTGCACCTGAGACTACTACCATCCCCTGGATTATTCCAGCATCCCCAGGCTATAGCATCATCCACTTTGAAAACCTGTGCTTTAGTTTAGGGGCTCTCTGTGGGTCCTCTGTCTACCAACACAGATGATTTTGGTTTTTCAATAACAGACAGCTCTATCACCAGTGCATACCTTATGACTTTCCAGTCCAGTAATGCTTATTAGACCTTATCCTCCATTCAAATAGGCTTCAATAACTCATGATCAATGCCATGCCATGATGAAGTACAGGAGGAAGACGTTAGTATTATAATCCTTATCAATCTACCATTTTTCCTTATTGTCAGTTATTTCCACATTATCCATTATTCCAGTACATTTCTTTATTATCTAATAATTAAAAGTTATAAAAGACTACTTCATCTATCTTCTTTATTTTTATAAAACATTGAGTCTGGTTTTGACCCCATTACAACCTCTTCAATTGCTTTAATGAAACTGACCAGACAATCCTGTTTTTAAATAAGATTATTATTTTCAACTACTTAAGCAAGTCAATTGATTTCTTTGGTGTTATTTGGTGTTTCTACCTTCACAATGTCTTTGATATATATCCCCTCCTTTCATCCCACAAGGACACAACCAGTTTTCAGGCCCTTATCACCTTTTCTCGGAACTACTGCAATAGGCATATAATTTCCCTGTCTCAAATTTTCCCCTACCTTCATCCATCATCCACTCAGCTGACAAAGTGATTTTTTTCTAAATTGTAGGTCTAATCATGCCATGTTACCACCCCTACTGAACTCCAATGGATTCTTATCTTCCCCAGGATCAAATATATTCTATTTGGCATTAAACCTCTCCATAACTGGACCTCTTTCTACCATTCCAGCTTTAAACCTTACTCCTCTCTAGGTTTGAGTTATACTTGTCTACTAGCAGAACAACATGAAACTCCATTTCCTGTCTCCATGCTTTTGTATTCAGCATTCCCATTTCATTCCTGCCCATTTCTGCCTCTTAGTTCTCTTGGCTTTATTCATTCTTAGCTCAAATTTTACCTTTTGTGGGATACTTTTCATTTTTCCCCTAGACATTAACACCTTTTTAAAAATTACATTGATCTACTCTTTATATATCTTGTGTGTACCTAGTTATTTATATATCTTCTCCATTAGAGTGCAAAGTATGAATTGATGCTGAGAAGAGCAGAACCAGAAAAAATTTGTACACAGTCACAGATACATCATATGTATGATGACCAACCTTGGTAAACTGGTCTCTTTACTCAGCAATGCACAGTTAAAAGACAGCTCTACAAGTCTCAGAATGGAAAGAGATATCTATACTCAGAGAAAGATCTAGAAAGACCAGAGTTTAAATGGAGACTGAAGCAACACATGCTATTGTTCTTTTCCATGTTTGGCTTTGTTCCTTTTCTTTTCTTTTTTTCCCCATTATTTGCTCCATTGGTTACAATGCTTCTATACAACCAGACAATTGTAAAATATGAAAGTGTTTGCAGATCCCATACATGATTGTATGCCACCATGGGGTGGGGGAGAAGGAAGGGGAGAAAATCTGAAACTCAAGTGATTCTGTAACTGAATCTTGTAAACTAAAAGTAAATAAACAAGTCAATAAATCAAAAAAAGAAAAGTAAAAAATAAAGAATGTAAAGTTCTTGGTTTTCCCATTCTCTGTCTCCAATGCCTGGCATATAAAAACTTAATAAATGGCTGTTGACTGCCTGATTAGACACAATATTTTGTCAGTATTTTAGAACTGGAAGGAACCTTAGACATCATCTGATCCAATCATTTCATTTCACAACTAATCCAATCATTCTCTTTCACAAAATAGAAACCTGGGACCAAGATATTAAGAGATTGTTCATGGAATCACAACTTATTAGCAGTAGAACTGGGACTAAAAGTCACCCTACCTGTGAACTTTTCTTTCTCCAATATTATTTTAATTGCACTGTGCTGCCTCCCTCCATGCCATGTTTCATCCTGTCTGTCTTGGGATAGGCCAAATAAAATGGTACTGGGGAAACATGCAATTCCTTGAATCTTCTAGCATCCCCATACATTCAGTTTCTGGAAATCCTAATTGCTTCCCTCTCTCCCATAATTGCATACCTACAGATCTGAGATCTCTGATACATGAGTACTCTATGATCAAAGACAAAATCTGTCTTTTTCTGGTCATTAGTTTTGGCCTTATTCAACCCTACCTCTCAGTGTGTTATAGCTGAAGGATAAAGCATTCTTTCACTTTATTTTTTAGGTTTTCAGAAAATAAAAGAAGGGCACGAAAGGGTTAAGGTGAACTCTGTAGTGATTTGTTTGACATGAAAAGAAAAAATATGCAAAGAATTTTTTTTTTATTAAAAATACAGCCCTACCAGGATTTGGACTCATTACCTCGACAATATAAGGTAGCAACTAGGCAACAATCCTTGATTACCATCCTTGTGAATTTACAGGTGTTAATTAGCCAACCAAGGGACCCTCTATTGTTCCCTAAACACCATAAAAACATTGAGAATAACAAGAATTCAATCAAAGGGCATTCCCCAGTCATATGAAGATCTATACACATGTACAATTTCATGCAAATCAGGTTTAATTTACTACATGTGTTCTTACTTTCACTGAATTTGGCCAAAAAATAATAAAGATGGATATTCTTTTGCTTCTGTTGAAATCCTCTGTGGTCCAAACACAGGCATACAAAAATGTTGTCTTCTAAATTGGTGTCCAGGATGACAGCCATATGGACACTGTTTGGAAAGGAGCACAAAATAAATATTTTGGTCAATGGCATTAATTTGGAGTTTTCCTATAGGAATCAGCCTATTTATTAAAATCAATTAAACAAACATTAATTAAGCACTTATTATGTACAAAGCACTATGCCTCAGGCTGGGGATAGAAAGACAAAAATGAAAGAGCTCCTACTCTCAAGGTGTTTCTTTTTATTGAATGGACATGCATGCTGATCAGTAGAGAGAAAATCAAAATAAAGGGCTTTGATGAGGGAAAGAGAATTAGGGATGAGGGAAGGTTTGGAGTAGAATGTGGCACATGAGCTGTGCCTTAAAGGAAGTTAAGTATTCTAAGAGCCCAGAAGTGAGGAGTATTTGCCAGGTAAGGGTAATCCTATGCACAAAAGCATAGATTGAGAATTACACGTAAGGAAGAGCTAACAGGCCAGTATAGCTGGAATGCAGAATGAATAAAAAGGGTAAATACAAGTCAAACTCTTGAGGACCTCAGATTCCAGGCTATGTATGTCCACATTGTATTGTGAAGGCAACTGGGCTCCTTTTAAGAGTAAGGTGCTAATGTAGTCATATTTATTTAGAGATATCAATTTGGCAGCTCTATGGAGGATAAAATGGAAAGGAAAGAGAAAACATGGAGATCATGGAATCTCAGGGTTAGAAGTTGCTAGGATCAATATTACAAGATGTACTAGAGAAATAATTTCTTTCACAATACACATCAGAAAGTGGTCATCCAGTATTAGTCAGCATATTGCTAATAAGATGAAACACACTGCCACCTGGGAAAATCTCTGTTTTGAAGTATTCTGTTTTTGTTTTTCTGTTTTCAACACATGGGATTCCTTCCCAACCCTTGCACTCTCAGATATGGGCTCTCTTCCCACCCAGTTTTGAGGTACTCTGTAGACCAGTGCCTACTCAGTACTTCAAAAGCCCCCACCAATGTATTTACTTTCATCAATTAGCTAGAGGGTCATTTAATATTTTAAAAATCCATTTAATCAAAAGTGACAATAATAAGACTAAATGTTGATAGTGGATATTTTCTTTCACAGATTACCAGTCTACAAATGTAGAGAAAGCCCACATATGACATGGAAATAGGGAACAAATTTCACCAGAAAATACATGTGAAAGTGTAGGGTAGACAAGGCAGATGTGTGCCCCAACACTTATGACTGCTGTGCTACACATATTCTCTGGAGATGCCATCCATTTTCTTCTTTATCATTCTCTGGTAGATATTGTAGATCTATTCTCCACTAGGCATTATAGTGTCTCTGTGTCAGGTATCCCACTGGTTTTGTAGTCAATACTGTTCTTTAGTGTCCTGGAAGTAACAAAAACTACCAGGCTCTTTTGCATTATCCTGACTGGGGTAAAAATTCTCTTTGTTTTCCCTCACATACATCAAACTGAAATCCAACACTCTGTACTTCTCATCTGTTGCTACTACCTTGGAGCCAAATAAGAACAAGTGTGATCTCTCTTCTACATTTAGATCTTGAAATATTTGTAGCCACTTCTCATGTCCCTGACTTTCTCTTCTCCAGGCTAAGTATCTTCAGTTCCATTGTAATATGACATGATATTGAGACCCCTGAGACCCATTCTAGTTGATGCCATCTGCAGATGATTCACTTATCAATGTCCTTCCTAAAATGTGGTACCCAGAACTAAAGAGACTGTTACAGACCCAGTCTGACCATATAAGAGTTTGGAAGAATCAATGCTTTCCCAGAACTGGACACAACTCTGTAATTCTAGTTATACTATCACATTTTTTAAACTGCCATATCACATGATTGAGACATTAAACATGTTACTCCTTAAAACTCTAAGGCAATTTCTTCAGAGAAATCATTATCTAGATATACCCACCACCAAATTTTGCACTTGTTAACTTGACTCTTGGAACTTCTTTGTAATAGTTCATATTGTTCTCTATTAAATTTGATCATTAAAATAAGAGTAGTATTCTAATTTGCCAAGATCTTTTAATATTTGGACTTTTGCAGCATAAATTGATTCTTGAAGGCCAGATTTGTTGCATTTGACATCCAACAAGGTTAATTACTACCCCGAGGAGACTGAGGAGTAGTTTTTCTCTTCCATTGACTCAATCCCCCAGTAACCATCTTACCTACAGTTTTAAGGACTTGTTGATTAGCAGCCTAGTTCCACTTAACCACTTAGCATCAAGATTAACTTTATAAAGGGATAGTTACTTCAGAGATATAGCAAGAAGAAATATGCAAACATTTTCCCTAACACCTTGGGGGAACAATATTCTCCTATACTACCTCAATGGAAAGTGGATGGAAGATTTAGCTCATAGTTTGGTTTCTACATAACATTAGTCCCACCGAGTTCATGTCCAAAGTTGACAGTGCCAACTTTGACTGGGAAAGTTACAACATCCAGCCTAGATTCCTGAACTCCCAGATCCCAGAAACAAATGAGTCTCCACTCCCTACACTTAGAATGAAAAAAAATGACTGAAATAAACAAAAACCTAGACCCATTTATTGGAAAAACATGACATAAGCAGGGGAGGAGCAACCAACCTTCAGGTCCTCCTCTTTTACTGTCCCCCCCGCCACCCTTACATAGAATGCAGCAAAATCACATGATTGAGTTGCAGAGTCAGTATATTTTAAATATGCCAAGAGTTCCAGCTATATAGCCAAGGGCTTCTCTCATTCACATGGTAGTTAATGCAGAATATTTATGTATGTTGTAGTCTTTTAGTCATCTTCCACAGGGATGATGCCTTCCTATGTGGTCTAGCCAAGTGTCAAAGTCCCATTACTCTTTGATTCAATATATTAGCTTTATTAATGGTTTTCTCTAGCTTTTGTATTGTTTTTCAAGGTTTTCTTCAATGGGAGTTTTCATGAGAACTGCTAGGGTTAGATTCTTGCTATTTTTCTCCTTTTGTGAATATGGATATTAAAGCAAATTATCAGGAATAATAAGTTAAGCCCAATTCTTCTCTTTAAGTTCTTAAGTGTGCAACCAAAGAAAAAGGAAAAGATGTGGTAAATCTTAAAGTGATAATAAATGTGAGTTATCATTATAGCAATATAACCATAAAACTTAAGCGATATAATGAGTTTTTATCCTATTGCACTCACTGGGCAGAAGGGATGATATACAATGATCTTGCAGTAGGCTTTTGCAAGGACTAAAACATTGTATGGCAAGCTTTTTTCTGAAAAATTTACTTCATAGCAATTATCCTGGCAATAGAGATGTGACTGGCTGTTCTTGATGAGTAGTTCTAAAACTTTCATGCCCAAACTGTGTGTGATCCTTTAGAGTCTTCCGGATGTTCCACCAAAATTTTTATAGTTTATTTTGATGTTGCATCTGTATTTTTGAAGGGGATGGATGTTAATAATTTAATTATGCTAGTTAAGTTTGTTTTAAAATCAGGGAACATGTGGGATTCTGCCAGTTATATCTTTAAAAACTAGAAAGCATATGCATCTAAAAGAGGCAACCAATTCCCTGCACATGACAATCAATGACCATGCTGCTCTTACTTATTCCTCTTATCAGATACCAAATTTGGAATCATTTTTTCTCTCCACTTGAATCCATTTCCTCATCTTTCCTTCAATGGCATTGAACTTCTCTATGAACAATAGAGAGACAACTAGATGGTGTAGAGGCAGCTAGGTGGCACAGTGGATAGAGTTCCAGGTCTTGAGTCAGGAAGACGAGTTCAAATCCAGCCTCAGACACACAGGTGTATGACCCTGGGCACGTCTCTTAACACTGTTTGCTTCTGTTTCTCCACCTATCGAATGATCTGGAGCAGCAATGACAAGCCATTCCAGCATCTTTGACAAGAAAATCCCAAATGGGGTAAAAAAGAGTCAGGCACTACTGAAAGGACTGAATAATAATGTGAACAACAGGCACTCTCAAACACCAATAAGTGTTGATTCCTTTACAGGCAACTCTTTCCTCCCTAGGAGTAGCTAGGTGGATAGAAATCTGGTCTTTGAGTCAAGAAGACATAGGATTGAATTCCACCTCAGATGTGACCCTGGACAAGTTACAACCTCTCCCAGCCTCAGTTTCCTCATTTGTAAAATGAAGATAAAAGTAGCACCTACCTCCCAGGGTTTGTGTGAGGAGCAATGGAGACAATACATACGTACTCTTTTCAAGCCTTAAATCCTATATACGTTAGCTGCTATTAGGAATAGTATTATTCTGTCTTCCCAGATGCTGCTTAGACTTTCTTCCAGTGGTGATGATGACGCTTAGTTTCTCTATTTGGTCTAGTATAGAACAAAAATGTTTTGGTTATTGGCAATCTGATGGAATAACCCTTATCAGCTGACCCAGAGATAGGTAGAGAGTATTGACACGGTCCTTTCTGAGGAAGTCTATATGTTGTAAAGTAAAAAAAAAATCTATACTGAATCATTAGGACCAGGGGTCCAGATAACCCCAATATAGAATAGGCATCTTAATTTGCAAGCTACTTCTCCTTGTGCCTCTAGGTCCTCATATGTAAAATGGAGATAATTATACTTAGAATCTTCCTTATAGGATCTGCATGGATAAAAATTTGGAAACATAAAGTGTTGAGTATGGGGTTTTGATATTTTTGATGCTAAGGCTTGGGACTGAATCCTAACTGAGAATACTAAGAGAAAGTTGAAAGAAACGTGCTGCTGAGAAGATTCAGTCAGTTAACAAAATTTATTAGGCAGCATGTGTTAGGCACTTTGTTAAGTGCTGGGTATAGAAAAAGAAAAAAAGTCTGTCCCTTCCTTCTGGTAGTCTATAATCTAATAGAGAAAATGACCCAACAGGAAGCTGAAAATGTGTGTTAGGATAAGGTATCTGGGCCAGGAACATGATGGAGAAGCCCAAAAAGAGTACAGATGTGTGGGAAAAGAAGAGATATCTGGCCTGAGTGCCTTCCTTAGATAGATATTCTGAGAATTCTTTGCTCTGCCCTCCAAATAGAGTGACCTCAGGAGCAGAAGTTGTGATGAGGTATAAGTACCAAGGTTGATGCCAACTTATAGGATGACGACAATCTTTTTGATTGAGGTTTCTGGGGGCATGCTAGCAATGTCCCAAACTAGAAAGAAACAGAAAACTCTAACCATGGCTGTTTGTCACAGTGGAACATTCCAAAAATGTATCTATTTCCATGCCTCAATTTTGCCTTTGTTGGTCATTCAGGAGTGAGATACCAGTCTCAATAAGACCCCTTCTCCTAGCCATGTTATTTGTCTTCTACCAAGAAGTCACATAACTGGCATACATCCTGACACTCATAAAATCATTTATCCAGAGCTGGAGTTATATCAGATGTCTTCTGGTCCAACTCTTTCATTTTACAGATAAGGAACCGCAGTATGATGAAGGTTAAGTGACTTGCTCAAGGTCACACAAGTCTTAAATATCAGTGACAGTATTTGAATCCAGATCTGCTAACCATAGAACCCAAGGGCTTTCCAGGGACTCAGAAGGAAAGAAGAGTTTGTACAAGGAAAGACTTTTAATTGACCTTGAGACTGAAATATGAATCACCAGATTTAGAACAGAGAAGATCCTAGAGTCAAGCCTACCACTTTACATATGGGGAAACTGAGTCCCAAGGAGATTGAAATAATTTGCCCAAGGTGCCACAGAAAACAAAGAATAGAGCTGGGGGTGGTTCTAGCTGCTCTAGGTCCAGCCTACATCTTTCACCTTCACTAATTTGCCTCATAAAAGAAGAATGAGAAAGAAGAAAAAAGAAGTGAAATATCTATTTTTTTTTGAAGCAGAAGTGACTATGAAGTGAAGGGGGAGGAGAGGGGAGAAGCAGTTTCAGAGATCTGAGGGTCCATTGGCTTGAGGATTAGTATCATTGTTAGATGACTGAGTTTTATTGTTTTCAAGTGTAAATTGACCCAGGACAGAGCAGCTGCTGCCTATCAGCAAGAGAACAGATGACTGGCGGAGAGCCCAGGATAAGGGCAAACATGATTTGGTTTTTTCCCCCTGGTCCAGGTTTGTCTTTTTTTTCTTTGACTAACAGTGATTTAGGGCATATGCATAAAATGCATTGAATAGGAAGGTTGAAAGTAACATTCTGGAGCAGCTTAGTGTATCCCTCACACTCTGGGGATGAAGACTGTCCAAATAATGTAGGCAGATGGATGTCTAGCTCATAGATGAAGGGCTCCAGGGTAGGCAATTCCTCAATGACATATCCCAGGATCTCTCAACCTCCATAATCATAAAATATTTTCTAACAAACTGGCAATAAATGAGGGTGATCGCCTTGTTCAGTTCTGACTACTGACTCTATACCTTACAAAAGGAGTTAGGTTTGAATTTGTGTTTAATTAGGACTATTGAGTTAACGGTTTTGGCTGAATTGAGCAGTCATTTCATTTTAACAAGCATTCCATTAAGGATCAACTGAGCAAAGACCACTGTACCAGGTGCCAGAAGTCATACAAAGACTCATTTAGAATTTCATAATAATAGCCTACATTTGCAAAACACTTTACAATATTATAGCATTTCATTTTCACAATAATCATGGCAGATAGATAAGCCTTCTGTCCCAATACACTGAGAAAGAAACAGAGAGATAGAGGGTAAATGACCTGTCTCAGGATCACACAGCTACTAAGTTTTTGAGGCTGGATTTGAAATCAGATCTTCCTGGTTCCAAGTTCAGTGCTCCATCCACTGTACCATGTGTCTCCTTCATAGACTTAAAAGATCACTTAGTACAGCTTCTTTATTTTATGAGTGAGAAAAATGCCCAAAGAAGTAAAATACCTTGACTAAGGTCAGAGGAGCTACTGCTGACCAAGTGCAGACCATATTCACTGAAAAAGGTCAAGTGCTGTAAATCCCATACTTCGCCCAATGAGGGAAGGTGCTCTCAGGTTGCCAAGCTCTTTGTGGCTTATGAGAAGATGGCTCCCTTTATCATCTTGTCCCATTCCTCTTGAGGCTAACAAGTCTAGTCTTATGAGTCTGAGATTTTAGGTGTATCGTGTGTGTGTGTGTGTGTGTGTGTGTGTGTGTGTGTGTGTGTGAGATCAATCAGCCTCCATCTACAAGGAGGGAAAACACAGAAAACAAACCTTCATTCTTATTCTTTCTGCATTTCAATGGAGTTTTATTTCAAAAACTTGGCATGAACAATTCTAATTTTGTACTCATTATAATGGAAAAGAAATAAAATCAAATCTATTTCACACAATTCAAACTGAGTGTGAAACAAAATGTTATGTGAGATCTTGTGGAAAGATTTTTACCGAAAGTGGGGATCAGAGAATTGCTTATGGAAGATGTGGCATTTGAGCTGTATTTTAAAAGATGGGTAAAAAATGTTAAAAGTAAAAGTAGGATGGGTAATATGGGACATTGCAAGTACTAGGAACAATGGACAAAGTTTCAGAAATGGGAAGATGTAAGGTGTGTCTGGAGGGGTTGTAGAATGCATGAAGGATAGTGATATTAATAAACCTATGGAGGTAGGGTGGAGTCTATTGTTAGAGGACCCCAAATGGCAATAGGGAGTCATTGAAGATTTTTGCGAAGAGTAACATTGTCAGCTGTATACATAAAGAGATCAAGTTTACAGCTTTATGAGGGACATATTGGAACATGAAGGTTGGAAAAAGGAACACTTGACAAAAGGTCATTATAATAGTTAAGGCAGGATGCAGTAGAGAGTTGAACTAGAGTATGGGCAGTGTGACTAGGGAATATAGGAGACACAACAAAGAGAGATTGTAGAAGAAGATTCAACATGATGATAATTAATTATATTTTAAAGGTGAGAGAGAAGAGTCCAAGAGTACACCAAGGTTTCACATCTGTTGGACTGAAAAAATAGTGGTGCCATAGCAGACTGCTTAAATATTGAGATGAGAAGGAAGATGGGCTCAAGACAAAGATAATAAACTGGGTTTGAGACATGGTCGATTTAACGAAGAAAAGCAATCTAATCAGCTGGTAATAGAACAGTACTCAGTAACCTATGACATATGGAATAAAAATGGGGGGGGTGATTTCCAGTGGCACATAGCTTGGGTGCTACCATCCAGCATAGCTAGCATAGTATAATGGAATGAGCATGAGTTCTATAGTCATATACTTGAGTTCAAGCCCCAACTTTGATGATTACTACTTATGTGATGATGAGTAAGTCACTTAATCATCTTGGGCCTCAGTTGTCCCGTGTCAAAATGATGCCCTAATAATCTAATGTTCCTTTCCAGCTCTAGAGTGGTAATAAAGGGAATTTAGTAAGGGATACATCCTTTAAAATAGTGACTTTTTCATACAAATTGCCATATACTTCTGGAATTGGCACAGCAATGGCACAACTTCTCCACAAAGAGCAGTATCAAGTATGGAACCATCAACTCAACCACAAAGAGTCAGTGGGCCATGATGAATCACATAGAAGAAGCAGTACAAAATATAGTGTATCAGTATCAAGTATGGAACCATCAACTCAACTAGATCTGTGATCTAACCATTTAAATTTAGAAGTTCACAAAAACTACAGATCCCAAGATATATATACATATGTATGTATATGTATATAGGTATAGACACACACATATATATGTATGTATCTCTGTATATATATATATATATATATATATATATATATATATATGTCTTATCCTGTGTAAACCTTGCCATGTCCACCCATGATTACAACACAGAGGATCTGCCCAGCATGCTAGGGGCCTTTCTCTCATTCCCCTGACATTGCTCTGATACTAGTGAGGACCATTATCTATAGCTAACTCTCACTATTTGACCAGCCCAGCTTTACTTCCTAGAACTCATTTCCTTGATGATATATTTTAATTCTGTTCTTCCAAGTTCTTACAGGGTTTTTGTTATAATCTACTTTCCACTCCACCATATGCTTCTCTGTTGCCCTCCATGTAATATTTATTTTTCTTCAGAGACTATTTTGTCCTATCTCTTGCTACCATACATACAACTAGCCTGGTAGGATGTTGGTATTAAAAAGATAGTTCTTTATTTCCATGGAAAGCTTGGCCTCATTAAAGAATTTAAATGTCTTTCTAAGTATTCAGTGCTAATTTTTTACAACCTATGGTGAGATGCTGCACAATTTAATAATAATGATTATTATTACTACTACTAAGATTATAATCATTATTATTTTTGCCAGGCTGCTAAATTAGCTTTTAAAGACTTTAAAAGGTGAGATACCTTAATGCTAATCCCAAATTTTTAAAGTATTGAGATTACTAAATTTTTCTAGAGCAATATTCTCTGTGTTTTTCAAAGTCTATAAGGGATGGTGAGAGCCACTTACTGCTTACTCTGTCATCTTGGCTTCTGGAAATTTAAATAGGTGGCTTTCAAACATTCAGTCCGTAGGCTGATAGCCCCAGGAGTAGCTGCTACCACTGCCATAGACCCTATATAGGACTGCACTGCTCTTTTACCCAGTTCTGACAGATCCCTCTCTTGCCCTGAGATGTCTGGGAATCACCACTCCTGCCAGTGATTCAGTTCCCTGGGTTCTGCTCTGGCTTTGCTAGAGTCAAGTCTGCACTGGTATAGCCTGTACGCTAGACTGCACTG
Organism: Pseudocheirus occidentalis; assembly: GCA_028646575.1. Taxonomy (NCBI): domain Eukaryota; kingdom Metazoa; phylum Chordata; class Mammalia; order Diprotodontia; family Pseudocheiridae; genus Pseudocheirus; species Pseudocheirus occidentalis. The sequence goes on from CM053593.1 coordinate 46,329,834, forward strand.
TTCTCCCAGCTTGGTGCCACCAATCCTTCATGTCAAACTTCCATGTGGTCATGGACAGGAAATCTGCCACATTCCGTTTCTTTGTGGATTCTGCCTCTCTAGAATTTGTTCAGATTCACTTTTTAGAGGTATTTGAAGGGGTTTGTGGGAGATCTCAGGTGAGGCCCTGCTTTTGCTCCATCATCTTGGCTCCACCCTGATTATTAGGTTTTTCTAGAGGGAGAAAAGAAGTTTCATCCATTGACTTGTAAAGGAAACTATGCAAATGAAAAATATTGTGGAAGAAGATTGGCAGAGTGGGCCATAAATTGCCATAGCTCTCCCATATTCATCTCTTAATGATCATAAAATAGTGTCCTGAGACAAATCCTGGGAAGCAGAACCAGCAAAAAGATGGGGTAGAGCATTCTTTTAGCACAAGACACTTGGAAGATCACCAAGAAAGCTCTGTATCAGACCAAAGGGGAATACAGTCTAAGAAAGGAAGCATCCCATCCCAGTAAGCCAGGTATAAGTCCTATCTGAGCAAACCAATGGGAAATCTTTAACCCCCATGTGGTGGATCAGGAAAACCAACACAAAGACACCCTCACTACCACATGCCTCAGCATAGCCAGGTGAACAGGAAGATGTCACCTCCAAGAACCCCACATGCTTCAGTATAGCCCTGGGCAATCAGGCAACTCCAGTGCTAAGAAAGCCATGTGCTTCAGTGTAGTCCTGGGAAGCACAGGAACATCCCACCACCTCAGCACACAGATGCCAGCACTAGGACCCCAGTTCAGCATCAGGTAAGCTGCCAAGCTGCCAGACCCCTACAGCCTCCAGTAGCACTAACCACTCCCCAACTTTACTCCCTCAGCATAGCAGCAGACACAGGGATTCCCCATGGTCCTCAGGACAACATTAGTACAGCATCAGGTAAACTGCCAGGGCCTGAAACACCTGGCACAAGAAACCTGAGACAGTGCCCCTTCCACCACAGAACAGAGCTAAAATATAAAAGAAAGGGGGGAAAAAGATGAGCAAGAAAAATAACTGCAAATAGAAGAATTTGACCATGCATGTTATTATGTTATTTTCCTTCATGTTATTATAATGACAGGGAAGACCAAAATAGAAACTTAGATGAGGGCAACACTGTCAAAACACCTATGGGCAAAAACCAGAAGAAAAAATGGGAAGTAGTCTCAAGCCCAGAGAGAACTCATGGAAGAGTTAAAAAAAGAAGCTTTAAAATCACATAAGAGAAGTGAAGAAAAAATAGGAAAAGAAATGAGAATTATGCAAGAAAATTATGAACAAAGGGTCACCAACTTATAAAAAAGAAAGCAATTGCTTAAAAAGTAGAATTGACCAAATGTAAAGGAGATGCAAAAATCCACTGAAGAAAACAACTCCTTAAAAAGTACAATAGGACAAATGGAAAAGGAAATACAAAAGCTAACTGAGGAAAACAACTCCTTAGAAACTATAATTGGACACATGAAAGTTAATGATTATATGAGACATCAAGAATAAACCAAACAAATTTAGAAGAATGAAAAAATGGAAGAAAATATAAAATACTTCATTGGAAAAACAACTGACCTGGAAAATAGATCCAGGAGAGACAATTGCAGAATCACTGGACCACTTGAAAGCTATCATCAAAAGGAAGACTTGGCCAGAATTTTTCAAGAAATTATCAAGGAAAACTACTCTGATATCCTAGAACCAGAGGGCAAAATAGACATTGGAAGAATCCAGCGATTATGTCAGGAAAGAGATCACAAAATAAAGATTCCCAGGAACATTATACCCAAAGTACAGACATGTCAGACTAAGGAAAAAATGCTTCAAGTGGCCAGAAAAGAAGCAATCCAAATACAGAGGAGCCACAATCAAGATTACACAGGACTTAGCAGCTGAAATAGTAAAGGGTCAGAAATCATGGGCCATAATATTCTGGAAGGCAAAGGAGCTAAGACTACAACCAAGAATCACCTACCTGGTGAAGTCAAGCATTATACTTTAAGGGGGGGAAATGGTCTTTCAATCAAAGGAAAAGATTTCAGGCTTTCATGACATGATAATTGAACAACAACAACAACAACAACAAAATGATCTCCAATATCAAGATCTGAGAGAAGCCTAAAAAAAGAAAAGAAGACATAAAGGATTCAATGGAACTGAACTGTTTACCTCCCTTCACAGGAAAATGATACTTGTAATTCTTAAAAAGTACATCTAGAAGCAATATAAATAGACAAAGGGGGTACAGATATAAGGGAAATTTGAGGGAATGACATAAAAATAATTAAGGGATGAAAAAGATGAGTACACTAGGTGCAAAAGGTAGTATAGGGTAAATTATTTCACATGAAGAGGCACAAAAGATCTATTACAGTGGAACAGAAGATGGGAAGGTGGGTGATGGGCATTGTTTGAACCTTAAGTATTGGTTCAAAGAGGGAATAATATACACAATCAGTTGAATATAGAAACCTATATTACCTGATAGGGAAATAGGAGAAGAAGAGATTAAATAAAGTGGGGTGGGGGGAACTGAAAGGTGGAAAGATAGATCAGAGGAGGTGGTAGAAAGAAGCAAAGCATGGGTGAGAAGGAAAAGGGTGAAAGGAGATAGGACAAATAGAAAGAAAAGCAGGATGGAGAAAAATACACAGTTAGAAATCATAACTGTGAATGTGAATGAAATGAGTTCTATCATAAAATGGAAGTGGATAGCATAGTGGGTCAAAAACTAGTATTCTATAATATGTTGTTTATAAAGAAACACACTTGAAGCAGAGACACATACGCAGAGTAAAGATAAGGGGCTGGAGTATAAGCCTTTCTGCTTCAGCTGAAGTAAAAACAAAGGCAGGAGTAGCAATCCTCATCTCAGCCAAAACAGAAGCAAAAACAATAGACCTAATTAAAAGGAAATTACATCTTGCTAGCAGGTACCATAGACAGTGAAGTAATATCAATACTAAACATATGTGCATCAAGTGGTATAGCATCCAAATTCTTAAAGGAGAAGTTAAATGAATTACAAGTTCATGACCAAATGAGAGATAGAGAGCATTGTGAAAGGCAAAATAGGAATTTTATTATATTAAATTAAAAAGGTTTTGCACAAACAAAATCAATGCAACCAAGATTAAAAGGAAAGCAGAAAGCTGGTAAACAATCTTTACAGAAAATAACTCTGATGATGGCCTTATTTCTCAAATATAGAGAGAACTGAATTTATGAGAATACAAACCATTGCCCAATGTTAAGTGATCAAAGGATAGGAACAGGCAGTTTTCAGATGAAGGAATCACAGCTGTCTATAGGCATATGAAGAAGTGCTCTAAATCACTTTTGATTAGAGAAATGCAAATTAAAACAACTCTGAGGTACCACCTCACACCTATCAGTTTAGTTAATATGACAAATATAAAATTACCTACCATTTTAGGGAAAAGGGAGGGAAAGGGGGAAGAAAAATTTGGAACTCAAAATCTTGTAAAAATGAATGGCAAAACTTGTCTTCATATGTAATTGGGAAGAAAAGTAAAATACTATTTTAAAAATGTAAAAAAAACCCACAACTACATTTTAAAGAAAAAGAATATCATATTATATACTGTAGAGATGGCTCCTTTGTGTGTGTGTGTGGGGGGGGGGGAGAGGTTGTCTCTTTTTTTAACAGAGAAATTGGTCAGAGAATCTCATTCAGTTAATTTCATTAACAACAACAACAAACAAAAAAAAACACCCACCAAATATCTACCACTACCACCTTATGTTAATTAGCTGATGGAGCCCTTATGTTGTGATGTGTGTTTGGGGCCATTGTAGAATGAACATCATCATGGAAATATGTTTTGTGGGACTTGTTAGCACAGATATTATTTAGTTAAATAGCTTTTAATGACTCCTTCTGAGCCTGCTGCATCTGTTGGGCAATTTATTTTATAGTTGGTGACTTTAAACTTTCTATTTTTTTTAACATAATCAACCCGAGTGGCCCATTCAGAACCCAGGGAGGTTAATGGAGTGTCCATGTGTTCTGGGCTGATTTAAAATAATGTATGATTTCTTCTTCTATCAATAATGGCATTGGCGTCCAGTTTTCTTTAGCTCCACTCAATGCTGTGAGTAATTTTTGAAAGATTAAAATCATTCCTTTCCCACTAATGCTTGCCTTGAGAGAAACTTTAAACCGTTTTAGAGACCATATCTCAGACAACCTGCTGATTTTGTTCTGAGGAAGGTTTTTAGGATTATCATAGGAAAAACATTTAAAGCAAATCCTCAGCACCATAGGATCCCTTTATCCCTCATGGCAACCAGGGGCATATTTCCTCACTAATTTTTTTTCCTGTGCTGACCCTGTATGTCTTGTCTGGAGAAGCAAAGGCAGCATATTATACCATAGCAGAAATTCTTTCTCTCAGTTATGACAAAGAAGAGGTGGTCACCAATATTATGGGAGAAAAAAACAAAAAATAATGACTCTTCAAATAAATTGATTTTGGGACAAGATAGGGAGTTGGTAGAATAAAGAGTTTCATTTAGTCAAGTGCCAGGCTACTGGGGAGAAAAACAATTTTGGAGCTAAATACCTGTAGCTTGTTCTAAATCAGACCACTTTGAGGAGTTGAAAAGTATTTTTTAAGACGAGATTGATATAAAGGATTCTTCACCTCTTGTGTTATGGATCCCATTGCCAATCTGGTGAAGTCTATAGACCCTTTCTCAGGAGAGTGTTTTTACAATGATCCAAGATGAGTACAAAGAACTCATAAGGGATATTGCTGTCTACATCCAGGTAAAGAACTGATGGCCTTGGAATGCATATTCAAGCATTCCTTTTTTACTTAATTTATTCTTCATCATGTTTTCCCTTTTAATATGTTTCTTCTTTCATAACTTGTGACTAACATGGAAATATGTTCTACATGATAGCACATATATAATTTATACCAAATTACCTACCATTTTAAGAAAAGGGGAGGGAAGGAAGGGAGAGAGAAAAGTTTGGAACTCAAAATCTTATAAAAAATGAATGCTAAAAATTATCTTGACATATAATTGGGAAAATATTCTTAAAATTAAGAGTGTTTTTAAATGCATAAAATAAGATACATAAGATTACAAAGGAAACCAATAATATTGAAATATAGATGAAAATTTTCCCATCTGCATTCCTGTACTCCCTGATGTCTGTCTATAGACCTCTGGTCTATGGGTACCAGGTTGAGAATGGGATTGATTGTTAGAGCTAGAAGAGGTCATCTAATTCAAGTTCTTTATTTTATGGATGAGGAAACTCAGGTTTCTTCAGTTCTTCATTTTATGGATAAGGCCCAGAGCATTAAGTGACTTGCCAATGATTAACAAAGCAAGGGGTAGTGTTAGAACTTGACCACAGCTCTTTTGACTCCTAATCTAGAGATTATTCTATTCCACTGTACTGCCACTCTTCAAGAGTTCTGATATATTGCATGGCACCATTGCCACATGAGCAGTAGGGATATACTTATGACTTCTTTCTGATCTTTAAAGTGCTATGTATGTGAACCTTTGGATTGTTTTATGGTGATAAATGGAAATCTCTTTTAAATATTCACCAATACTTATGAGGATCCATGTAGGCTATATGGATATTTATGTATGTGTATGGTATATTCATACATGTATACATATAGAGACACACGTGCATGTACATATATGTATATGTGTATGTGTATACATGTGTATGCATCAGTCTCGATTTTCCTTCTCATTCTGTGTAATCTTTTTCTATATTTTCTTCAGATCTTGTATGATTTCACCAATGAAATGAAAGTTTTCCTCTCATTCATTTTCTTTTATTATATGAGAACTATCAATAGAGCTCTCAGGTGGTTCACCCGTTATCTCAATCTTGTTATAACTGATCAGTCTTTTTCAGTCATTCATGTCCGCAGGAATGGTTTTTTTATTCCACTTCAGATATGCAAGTTGTTTTTGATAACATCCTGTTCCCTCTTAGTGCCTACTCTGACTCCTTCCATGGACCTTTGGTTTACTTTTAAATTTAATTCTTAGACCATGATGCTCCATGATTCAAGGTTCAAGATATAAACAACAACAAAACCAAATGACTTATAAGTCATTAGAAAACCCTATAACGAATATGTGTAGCTGTAAAGCTGGTTGCTAGGTGGCACAGTGGATAGAGCAAAGATCTGAGGTCAGGAAGACTCATCTATCTGAGTTCAAATCTAATCTTGAACAATTAGAAGCTGTGTAACCCTGGCAAGTTACTTAACTCTCTTAACCTCAGTTTCCTCATCTGTAAAATGAACTGGAGAAGGAAATGACAAACCACTCCAGTATCTTTGCCAAGAAAACCCCAAATGGGATCACAAAATGTTGGACACAAATGAAACAATTGAACAACAGACAACAATAGATAGCAAAAAGGATGGGAGTGACTTTGGATAGGGGGAAAGCTGAGTAGACCACTATGTCATTTAGCTAAGGTGGATCCCCTACATCCTGCAAAATTTCTAGAATGAGCTACTGATTGTGCTGAACCCCAGGTAACTATTTTTGAGTATTCCTAGCAAATTGGGAAGGCACAGGGAGGATTGGAAATTTAAAAAATTAACACTGGAAACACAATCCTAAGCAACTTTCCAGTTTTCAGAAGGTTTGTGATCTTGGAAATCATTGCAAAGTGAATATAATTGGGTCTGTATATACACATGAACCGGTTTGATCTTAACTTGAACTTGATGTCAGGAGCAAAAATCCTTAACAGAGTAATCCCCAAAATGGAGTATGCTACTTTGGAATGTAATGTGTTTCCTCTTACTGGAGTTTGTCATGCAAAGTTTGTATGACCACTTGTTATATTAATTGCAGAACGTATTGCTCTTTTTTGTCCCTCTAAGTTCCCTTTCAACTCAGATAATCTCTCATTCTGTGTTTATAAAATTAAAAAAAAAAACCAATCCAGTCATTCTATTGACTACTTTGAAACAAAAAGCACAAAAGAAATTCTTTTAATTTAGTCTCTGCAGAATGGTTTGTAGTCAGTATCTACTTACTGTGGCATGGTATGGGGGAAAGATGACTGGCACTGGAATATGAGGACCTGGGTTCATATCACACCTCTGATACCATCCATAAGAGCTTACATCTGTCACTGAACCTTCTTGTACCTTCAGTTCCCCATGCATAAAATTAGTGATTTCAACTATGCTTTCTGATGTCTGATATAGAACCACAGACCCTTAAAGCTAGAAAGAAACCTACAGGTAATTTAGTTCTTCCTATATTTCAGGCCCAATTAAATTAATTGATGACCAGAGTTACAAAGTTAGTTGCTGATTCTAATTGCCTCTTCTGCCATATTTCCCTTATGGTACTGTTACTGAATCTCTGTCACTAAGATTACAGAGTTACCATTTTTACATACACAGTGGTTATCCTTCCAACTTGACTCTAGAATTACCCATTACATTACCCATTCTGCTCTGCATACAATTTAGTTCATGCTGATTTCTTTGCAGTTCCTTACACACAACACCCCATCCTTCCATCTCTGTGCTTTTTTGGTGACTGCTATCTCGGGAATGTATTCCCTTTTCACATTTACCTCTAGGAATGACTTTCAAGAACAATATATGATGAATTTGAATATAGAATTTCTGGTCTTTCAATTCCTGGACAACTTATTCTATCTTTGTTTCCATAGACTAGAGTTCCTGAGAATGGACTTTTGAGGTCACCTTGTGGATAATCCTGAGTTCAAGAGAACCGCAAGTTTGAGAGTTCCCTAGCTCAAGGTTGTAGACACCTGATCTACCAAAGCAGGAGGATATTTCCTCAATAAAATGTTCTCTAAATAGGGAACAAGACCACCAAAATAACTTCTACCATGTCATGGGAGAACAAGACATTTAAACCTTATTAACTTTTTCTATTATTGCCCTGAATTATTCAGACAATGTAGCACTGAGAGGAATATTTAATGTTGGTTGTATAGAAATATTAAGGGAACATTTCCTGCAAAAATGAGAATGATATAATACAAAAATTGCAGAGACTTACTAGAAGCAGAAGAGATTAAGAAGAGGGTGACAAAAGTACTATACAATTACTATATAAGAAACATCTTAATATCACCAATAACTACTGTGGTCACTGTTCTAGAGCCAGGCATCTTAAAGAATAAAGTCAAATGAGCCTTAGGAAGCATTGCTAACAATAAGGCTAGGGGAGGTGATGGAGGTCCAGCTATGTAAAATGGTGAAAGATGATCTTAAAGTGCTGTGCTCAATATGCCAACAGTGGCTCCTAGATTAGAAAAGATGTTTTATGCCTCAATCCTAAAGAAGGGCAATGCCACAGAATGTTTTGAAGAAGCAGAGGAACTAGAGACCAAATTGCCAACATTTGCTGGGTTATGAAGAAAGCAGGGGAGTTCTAGAAAAGCACCTACTTCTGTTTCATTGACTACACTAAAGCTGTTGACTGTAAAAATCACAACAAAATGTGTCAATATCTCAAAGAGATGAGAGTACGAAATCATCTTGCTTATTTCCTAAGGAACCTGTATATGGGCCAAGAAGCAACAGTTAGAACCAAACATAGAACAACTGGTTGTTTTAAGATTAAAAAAGGAGTAGGAAAAAGCAGCACATCGTCACCTTATTTAGTTAACATATGCAGAATTCATCATGTGAATGCCACGCTGGGTGAATCAAAACCTAGAATTAAGGTTACTTTGAGAAATATGAACAATTTCAGATATGCAGATGATACTACTAAGATGGCAGAAAATGAAGAAGAATTATCTTGATGAATGTGAAAGAGAAGAGTACAAAAACTTACTTGAACCTTAACATAAAAAACCTAGTATCTTAGCAACTGGTCCCATCACTTCTGGCAAACAGAGGGAAAAGAAATGGAAGCAGTGTCAGATTTTATATTCTTGGGCTCAAAGATCACGGCAGATGGGATCTAAAGTCATGGAATTAAAAGATGCTTACTCCTTGGAAGGGAAGTTATGGCAAATCTGGACAGCATATTACAAAGCAGAGACATCCTTTTGCCAACAAAGGTCCATAAAATCAAAGCTATGGTTTTTTCCAATATCCATGATTGACTGTGACACTTGGACTATAAGGAATACTGAGCATCACAGAACTGACACCTTCGAATTGTTGTGCTACAGAATCTTTGAGAGTCCCTTGGACAGAAAGGAGATCAAATCATTCAATGCTTAAAGAAATTTATTCAGGTTATTCACTGGAAGCTGAAGCTAAAGTTTAAATACTTTGGTCACATAATGAGAAGAAGACTCATTGGGAAAGATCCACACTTTGGGAAAGATTGAAGGCAAAAGGAAAAGGGAATGACTGGGAACGAGATGGATAGACAGTGTCATGGAAAGAGTGAACATGAACTGGGACGTATTCAAGAAATAATAGAAGATAGAAGGGCCTGGTGTGCTATGATCCATGGGTCACAAAGAGTTCAATGTGAATGAATGAGTGAACAACAACAAACTACCCAACATGTTTATATTTTTGTATGTATATGTGTGTACACTTATGTATGTGTACATATACCTATATGTGTGTATATATATATATATAAGCCCATACACATATATACACAAATACATGTGGTATGTATATACTGTATATATGTATGTGTATACACACATGTATATATACATACACCTATATGCCATTTTAAAAATCAAAGTCTATCTTTTCTTTTTAAAATAGTTGTTTCTTCTAATATAGATCTGTTATAGGAAGCTTTGTCCATCTACTATGGGTTTTTACTGTGCACACAGTCAATTTTAATTAGGCATGGGGTATATGATCTGATTTTAAATTTCCCCAGTGTCGATTTGTTGGACTTTGTCAGTCCAGTGAGGGAAAGAGTCTGATGCCTCAATACAGGTAAACATCTCTAGAGACAGCCCGGGGATAATCCACACCCAGGCAGCAGCATTCTGTGTGAACGTGGATGTTGGAGCTGCACCATGTGAGAATGGGAAGATATCAAAGAGAAGGAGACACTTGGGAGACAATGATCTCAGGTTGAGAGATGAACACCGTTAATAGCAATTTGCATTACTGTTGATTTAATGGGAGGGATAGTGACTTCTTCAGGGGAGCCCCTGGACTATTTGGGTGAGACGCTACTTCCCTCTAGTGGAATGTTCTCAGAATTCTGACTGCACCATTATGTGAAAAGCTTCCTTCTGTATACTCTAATAGTTCTTTCCTTTATTCACATATGATTCTTTTTTATAGATCTGTCCCTACCTAGAATATGTTAAATAAGAACAATATCCCTTGGCTAGCTGCATTTTATGGTGGAGGGAATGTACTTCTCAGAGACTAGTTGGTGGAGGCTGAGACAGAAGGAGGAGGCCATTGAGGGAGCACTATAAAGAAACAATAAAGAAGATAGTCATTATGTATAAAAGAGAGATCAACACTGATCACCTCTTGGCCAAATGCAAGGGCCTGCTCCCTTCTGCTTCTCTTTCCTTATGTAGAGTTCAGGCTATCTGTATTATATTTATGGCTTATCTTTTACAAGATGTTTCATCCATATGATATAGTTTGTTAATTTTTTACTTTAAAAAATGGAGTCCCAAATTATTGTCTTTCCCCTCCCCAATAAGAAGGCAAACAAAATATCAACTGTACATGTGAAATCACACAAAACATATTTCTTTATTAGCCATGCATAAAAATGTAGAGGAAGGTAAAGATAAAAAACTGCAATTTTCCCTGGAGCCCCATATACTCCTAGAAATAGCAAGGGCTATGTTTGTCTGCTCTGTGATTTAAGTTCAGAAAATGTCCCCTCGTAACAACCAGGTGTCTTAAATATTTTCACTCCTTCCAGAGGTTGGGTTTCTTTAATAATAAAAGATTTAATGTTAGGGACCATCCAGATCAATACACTCATTTTATAGATGGAGAAACTGAGCCCAGAAACATGGAATTACTTGTCCGTGGTCATAGATAGTACACAGAATCAATCAATAAGTAATTAGTTATTAATCACCCACTCTGTTACAGGAAATGTGTAAAGCTCTAAGGATACAAAAAGGCAAAAGACAGGCCTTGATCTCAAGGAGCTTACAAATTAATGGTGAAAACAGAAGACACTAAGATTCATATCCTGGTTTTCTAACTAAAAGTACAGGACTCCTTCTCCTATAGCATCCTGATAATTCTCCATTGGATTCCCCTCTTCTAAGCGAAATGGAAAAATTGCTGTTGAGTATGATGATGATAACTGTTGATGGTTCCATTGAATCACAGAACTTGTGAGCAAGAGGGGACCTTCAGACATCATTTAGTCCAAACTCCACATTTTACTGATGAGCCCAGGGGCAGTTAAAGGTCTGGCCTAAGGTTACATATCTAATTAATGCTGAATCTATAACTAACCCTTGGGTTTGTCTAATTCTGAATCTCATCTTTGTTACAGACCTATTGCTAATCCTCTAAGTCAACTAAATGTACCACACCTTATCCTCTAAAGTAAATGGCAGTAAAGGGATGTTATTCCTAGAATGGAGATAAAGGAATAATCTAGCCCTGTGAAATTACTCAATTAAGTGATGAGGAACTAGGAGCTAATTTTTTCCCAAGACATTCCTCCTAGTTTAGAGTCTGAGGCAGAACCTTGGCATGTGCCTTTATTTATAGGCTGGGAGAAGCAAGAAGAACCAGACAGTGAAGAAGACTTAGGAGTGAGTAGAAGCAAGAAGAAAAACAAGATAATACACTTTTGTGGAAGCCAAAGGAGTATAATGCATACAGGGAAAAGGACTGAATTTGGAACTGAGGGATCAAAGTGAATCCTGACTTTAACACGTGCATATCATTTTACCTTTCTGAGTCTCAGTTTCCACATGTGGAAAATGAAGAATAGGACTCAAGTTCCCTTATCAGTTCTAAATCTATCATATTTTTTTAAAAATATTTTTTCAATTTTATATAAAAACAATTTTAACATTTGTTGCTTTACATTTTGACTTCCAAATTCTCTGCCTTTCTCCTCTCCCCTTTCCTGGAGAAGGCAAGCAATTGGATAGAAAAATCAATGATCTTTCTAAAGAAGAAAAGGGAATACTGTTGATAGAGGTGCCTAGGTGAGGCAGTAGAGTGTCTAAATCAAGCAACTTACTAACTGTGTGACCTCTGTTTACTTCCATTTTCTCCATTGTAAAGTTGGTTGACAACAGCACCTAACTCCCAATTGTGAGGATCCAATGCAATAATATTTGGAAATCATGTAGGACAACGCCCAGCCCATAGTAGGCACTTTTAAATGTTTATTCCCACCCCTAAATAGTGTCCATTCAACAGAGATTTTCATTTGTCTCTCCTTGGAAGAAACTTGTTACTCCAATAACATTTGACTTTTAAAAAAATATTATGATATTTCACATTTAATCCTTTAATCAGACATTCACTGGTCACCTTCTGTATATGAGGAGTTGGAACTACATATTTTGGACATAGGGACAAAGAACAAAACTAACCCCATTCCCAAAAAAGTTACTTCCTAACAATGGAGACAACAAAGACATAAGTAAGGAAATAGAGAATAGCTATTAAGAGAATACATACACATATAGAGAAAGTAGATAAACCAAGGTAGTCTGGGAAGGAAGGAAGTAGCAGCTGGAAGAATACGGAAAATATTCGTGCAAAAGATGGTCCCTGACCTGTGTCTTGAAGGAAGAGAGGGAGTCTATAAAGTAGAGATGAGGAAGAGATATATTCCAGGTATGAGGGGAAGGCCAGTGCACAATCATGGAGACAAGAGGAATGTTGTGTGTGAGGAACAGTTTGATTGGATCTCAAAAATAGCATATAATGAGCCTGAAGAGATAGAATGGGGCCAGATTGTGACAGGCTTTAAAAAATAAACAAAGGGGGCTGCTAGGTGGCTCAGTGAACAGAGTACCAGCTCTGGAGTCAGGAGAACCTGAGTTCAAATCTGGCCACAGACACTTAACACTTACTAGCTGTATGACCTTGGGCAAGTCACTTAACCCCAATCGCCCCTCCAAAATTTTTTTAAAAAGGAGTTAGATTTTATTTTACAGCATATGGAAGTAACACTACCCTATGAGCTACATTAGCACCAATCTTTCCTCTGCTCTGAGCATCTCTACCTTTCCTTTCTCTTATGTGTATAATTTAGATTATGAGTTGGGAAGAGATAATACTAGTTCTATTAAATCTAGATTTCTTGGGTCTTTGCAAACATGTCTATATGAGGATGTGAAGTTTGATTTTAAAATGGAGAGAAAGGAGATCCAGTGTCTTTTCGTAACCTATTACTCTTCTGACCATATGCAACCTACCATGATGAACAATTTCCTTTGGCCTATATGGATGCCAGCAAGCACAAATCCTACTGAAGAAAGAAAGTCATTTCTTCCAATTTTACTGATAATGTCCAATCTGGTGTTTGTAAAAGATTGGACTTCACCTTTCTTTGGGTACAGTTACATGTAGTTCTATGCTCCTGGAAGCAGAGATCTGAGGTTGAATCTTGATTCAATCTATCACTTAGCTATGGGATCTTAGGAAGATGAAAGCCTCTCAGTCTCAATTTTCTAAACTATAAAGTGGGGATAATAAGACTATAATATGTCATACAAATCTATATTTGTTTTATCAGTATCATACCAAAGGATCAGAGATTTAGTAGTAGATGGGACAATAGTAGGCAAAAATAAGACATTCATGAAACCCACTCCTCATTTTATGGGTGATGAAGTGAGGACCCAGAGAGCCCATGTGGCTTGCTGTCTGAGGTCACACAGATAGTAAATAGCAGAGCCTGAATTTAAACCAAAGTTCTTAACACTAAACCCAGCATTCTTTGTATCATACTGCCTTGATGGGTGCACATGGTAAAGGTCATAGGGAGGGAGAATCAGAGAGAGACCAAGCAGGCAGACACACATCTCTATTTGAAGGCTTCAAAAAATCCTCTCTTTAACTCTTTTTCATCAATCTGAAAAAAAATTCACTATTTTTTTTACAGAAACAGGCCCTCTAGCCTCTTTCACATAGACTAGCAGCAGACAGAGCACACTGACCATGCTCTATGGATGGAGCCCTATTGGCCAGGCCCATCTCATAAACACAGCTCAAATGTGATCTTCTACATGAGACTTTTCTTTATTCTCCTGATTGTCTTCATACTTTCTCCCCTTTGTAATGATTTTGTATTAATTTGTACATGAGGACTGTCTTCAAATCCCTAAAGCTTTGAATATAGCAAGACCTTTCATTGAACTGAATTTTTATATTTTTTTCTGGAAATAATATTTTTCTCATCAACAAAGTTGAAATAATATACTGAAAGAGACAAAAGAAAGAGGAAAGGAATCTATATGTACCAGAATATTTATAGAAACTCCTTTCAAAGTAGCTCCAAATTGGACAATAATAAACCATTCCCCTAGAGGCAGCGAGGTGGTACCATGGAGAGAGTGCTGGATATGGAATCAGGAAGACCTGAGTTCAAATTCAGCCTCAGACACTTACTTGAGCCTGGACCCATTATTTAACCTCTGACTCTGTTGGTTTCCTCATCTATAAAACTGGTATCACAATGACACCTACCTCCTAGAGTTGTTGTTAGGATTAAGTGAGATATTTGTAATAATTTCTTATTCAGTTGCTCAGTCATATCTAACTCTTCATGACCCCATAGATCATACTCTCTATGACATTTTCCTGGCAAAGATACTGGAGTGGTTTGCCATTTCCTTCTCTACTTGGTTAAGGTAAACAGAAGTTAAGTGACTTGCCCAGGGTGACACAGCTAGCAAGTGTCCAAGACCACATTTGAATTCAGGTTTTCCTAACTCTAGATCCAGTGCTCTATTCACTGAAGACATGTTTTGCAAATATTAATACCCTATGTAAATGATAAAAATGATTGTTATTATTGTTTTTAGGGAATGGCTGAATAAATTATGGGATGTGACTATGATGGAATATTATTTTGCTAAAAGAAATTACAAAACAGATATCTTCTGAGGGAAATGGAAAGAAAATACATCATGAACTAAATTAGAGAGGAATGAGCAGAATTAGAACAGCTTATACAGTGACAACATTATAGAGAAAAGCATCTAGAGGACAAGGACTATCTGAAAGTCTTTAGAATTCTGATCATTGTCTTGATAAACTATGTGTGAAGGAGAGCGAGAACTCATGGTGTCTCTCACCTATCAGAGGTGGGATGAACAGGTGCTGCAGAGAGACAGTTTTGCATATGACCAATGTGGAAAATCATTTTGCTGGACTATGCACATTTAGCATAAGTATTTTGTCCTTCCATCTCTCTCTCTCTCTCTCTCTCTCTCTCTCTCTCTCTCTCTCTCTCTCTGCCTATCTATGTACTATCTATCTACTTATCTATATGTGTCTGTCTATCTATCTGTCTCCATTATTTATCTCTGTATCTATTACTTATCCATCTACCTATCTATTGATATCTATCAATCTACCTACCTATCATATCTATCATCTACCTATCTGTCTACCTATCTCCATTATCTATCCATCTTCCTTGTCACCCACCCCCACTGGAAGGACAAGCAATGAAATACAGGCTTTACCTGAGTAATTATGCAGGATATGTCCACAGTGGAAATATTGTGAGAGGCTGATTATATGTGCCTTCTTCCTATCCCACCCCGCCTTGTTCTATTCTCTACCCTGTCCCTGTCTCTTTACTGAAGTTTGTGCTTCCAGCAACTCTCCCCCAGATCCTGCCCTCCCCTCCATCATCCTGCCTCTCATCCCTGCCCCCCTACTCTCCTGTGTGGCATGATACCCAGTTTAGGGTTTATGTTGTTCCTTCCCTAAGCCAAATTCAATGAGAGTAAATGAAGGTAAAGATGTAACAGTTATCCCTTGTCTCTTCTATATGGGATGATTAACCCCATTTTGTCTCTCCCTGTCTTCTTTCATTTTAGTCCTCTCCCACTCAGAATTTCGCCTTTTAAAGTATCATCCCTTCGTGTTCAATTGATCCTGTACCCTCTATGTACACGTATACACACACGCTCAGATATGTATTCATACACATATATACCCTCCTATATAGACATATATGTAGGTATATATATACATTTGTATTCCCTTCTCCTATCCTCATACTAAGAAAACTTTCATAAGTTACTGTTATTGTTTTTCCATATTGGCATGTAAATAGTTCAACTTTGAAAAATTCCTTATGATTTCTTTCCCATGATTACCTTCTCATGCTTCTTGTGTTTGAGTGTGAAATTTTCTGTTCAGTTCTGTTTTTTTTCAGCAAGAATGCTTGAAAGTCCTCCACCTCACTGAATGATCATATTTTCCCCTGAAATATTATACTCAGTTTTGCTGGGTAGGTGATTCTTGGTTTTAATCCAAACTCCCTTGATCTCTGGAATATCATATTCCAGCCCCTTCGATCCCTCAGTGTAGAGGCTGCCAAATCCTGGGTTATCCTAATAGTGTTTCCACAGTTTTCAAATTGTTTATTCTTGGCAGCCTGTAATATTTTCTCCTCTAACGGGGGGTTCTGGAACTTGGCTGTAACATTTCTGGGAGTTTTCTTTTGGGGATCTTTTTCAAGAGGTGATTGGTGAATTCTTTCAAGTTCTATTTTGCCTTCTAATTTTAAAATATCAGGGCAATTTTCCTTGAGAATCTCTTGAAGGATGCTTTCTAAGTTCTTTTTTTGATCATGGCTTTCAGGTAGACCAATAATTTTCAAGTTGTCTCTCCTAGATCTATTTTCCTGGTCAGTGTGGTTTTTTTCAAGGAGATATTTCACATTACCTTCTATTTTTTCATTTGTCTGTATCTGCTTAATAGTATCTTGATTTCTCATAAAGTCATATGCTTCTATTTGCTCTGCTCTAATTTTGAAGGAATTCTTCTCTTCAGAATTCTTTTGAGACTCTTTTTCTGTCTGGCAAACTTGACTTTTTAAGGCATTCTTCTCCTCATTGGCTTTTTGGGCCTCTTTTGCCATCTGAGTTAATCTATTTTTAAGGTGTTATTTTATTCAGTCAGGTTGTTGACTGTTTCTTGCATCATTCTCATTACTCTTCCTAATTTTTCCTCCACTTCTCTTATTTGTTTTCCAAAGTCCTTTTTAAGTCGATCTATGGCTTGTAAGCAATCTTCATGTATCTTGGAAGCATTTGGTGTGGAAGTTCTGACTGTGCTGTCTTCTTTCTGCTCTATACCTCTATCCCTTTAGTCCCCACAAAAGGATTTTAGAGTTTGATTACTGTTTTTACTTTGCTTCCTTCTCCTCATATTGGCCAGTCAATTAATTGTTTGATATTTTAGCTCTGTGAAACTCTGCTTCCAGGGGGTAAGCTCGGTCCCAAATCACTGGGGTTTTCACTGCTGCCAGAGCTATTTGTTGGGTGCTACAGTCACCACCAGCTTTGGCTCGCTGAAAGCGCACCCCAGGACCACCACCCAAGACCACTATCTGGATCCAGGGCACTTAATGCAAGAACCCTTGGCCTTTGATCAATCACTTTTGCCCCCCTGCTATCCACATGCCAGGAGCTCTGATGCAGCCAGGTTGGGCTGTTTCCTTTCACTGGGGGCAGTTTGGCTGGACTGCTTTCCCCCCCACCCCCAAATTTAACTTGATTTCCACTGACCTTTTTCTTAGCCTTGTTTTTGCTGGCTTGATAGATGTGGAGATTGCCCCAGGTGCTACCAATCCACTCTCCTGTAGACTCTGGCTGGGGTTTTTCCTGACTGCCCTGGGGCCAGGCCATGGTTTAGGGCTGCAGCTCCCAGCCTGTTGCGATGAGCCCCTCCTGCTCAGCTGCCTTCAGTGAGAGATGTGCTTTCTGTATTTTTGTGGGTTTTGGAGCCCTAAAATTTGTTTAGAGTCATATTTTATGGATATTTAAGGTGGCTGTGTGGGAGCTGCAAAACTTTGCTGCTTCTAAGCCGCCATCTTGGCTCCTCTATCTCCATTTTCTATCCTTCTACCTATGTATCTATCTTTCAATGGATGTAGTGGTTGAGACAAATTACAAATGCATATATAAATAGCTAAACAAATTCATAAAGCAAAATTTGCGTAGATCGTATTCTGCAAAATACTTTAGATTTTCAATAAACCTTAGATCCATTCAAGTCCTCTCCTTCTAAAATGAAGAAACGGAGGTTCAGAGAAAAGAGACAGCTTTCTCAAGTTGCTAAGCCTCTAAACCAGTCCTTAGACTCAGATCTGGCTCCAAGTCCAGCACTCAAACCACACTTCGATTCTGCAGCTTAACCCATTTTCACTGAGAAAGTAGGTCCTGAGAAGATGATCTATAGTATGATAAATATAGACAGCATGGCTGGGGCATGGGAATATCAGCTGAGAATCCTGTAGTGGAGGGACAGCCTGAGGGCACAAGGATAGCAGTGGAGGACAAATTCAAAATGTGGGTGGCATTGAAAGCAAGCTTCACTTATTTCACAATTTGTCATTGGCACAGTGCCTGGCATATAGTAATCACTTAATAAATGATTATTGACTTGACTCAATTTGGACTAGCCATCAGAGAGGACCCTGTGTGTTAGTTCACTGCGCTTTGCCAAACTCCTTTCCCTCCCCACCACCACATCAGGTTTGGGGACCACACTGTCCTAGATCCCGGGCCTCCTCATATAGAGAGAATCAGTCTTATATCCTTACATGTCCTTGCCATAGCACCTGCTGCCTCTGCAGAGTGAGGGAAGAATTGAGCTGTGTTGCCATCATTTCTAATGCATAGGGTACATGTGTATCTTTACCAGCATCTGTCTCAGTAATAACACACTTAAGTGGATTGCTTTGTTTATACAGTGCAGAACAGCCAGTGTAGTGAGATTTTATATTGACTGTGTTGTTAGAGGCCACTGATCACTGATGTGACTGAAGAGCCTTTTCATACAAGCATATGCAGCCACAATTTTCAAGAGACTTACTGCTCAATCATTTTTCTTCCTTAGGCTTCCTATAAGTGCATCATACTAATAACTCAATTTTCCCCAGGGCTTTCATAGGTTACAAAGCACTTTCCACACAACAACCCTGTGCTCTAAGCAGTATATTATTATCATGACTTTACGACCAGGGAAACTAAGGCTAAAAGAGATTTAGGTACTTGTCCATCTTCACATAGTGGCAGAGGGGTGGCTCAAGTCTTCTAGCTTCGAACTTTTAAGTCCAGTGGTCTTAGCATTTATTCCATACTGCTTCTTTCCAGCAGTGATCATCTACAAATGGGCAAATTTCTGGGTTAAAAGTCATACTATGTTTCTTTTACCACCATGTTACCCTATCACGATTAGAGCATATTCCATTTTTTGCTCCATCTACTTCCCTTGTTAGCAATAAAGAGGCTCTATCTATCTATCTGTCTGTCTGCCTGTCTTTCTATTTATCATCTATCCACCTATCTGTCTATCTTTCTATCCATCCCCGTTCTCCCTTTCCCTATTTAATCTATTTATCCATCTGTCCTTCTGTCCATCTGTCTCTTTCTGTCTGTCTATCTATCTATCGTTCTGTCTATCTATCCACCTATCTGTCTGTTTATCTTTCTATCCATCCTCATTCTCCCTTTCCTTATCTAATCTATCTATCCATCTATCTGTCTGTCTATCTATCTATCTATCTATGTATCTATCTATCATTTACCTGTCTATCTATCTTCTATCCACCTATCTATCTTCCTATCCATCCCCATTCTCCCTTTTCCTATCTAATCTATCCATCCATCCATCTGTCTATCCATCTATCTATCTATCATCTATCTGTCTGTCTATCTATCTTCTATCCACCTGCCTGTTTATCTTTCTATCCATCCCCATTCTCCCTTCCCCTATCTAATCTATCCATCTATCTATCTATCTATCTATCTATCTATCTATCTATCTATCTATCTATCTATCATTTACCTGTCTATCTATCTTCTATCCACCTATCTGTCTATCTTTCTATCCATCCCCATTTTCCCTTTCCGTATCTAATCTATCTATCTATCCATCCATCTATCTATCCATCCACCCATCTATCTATCTATCTATCTATCTATCTATCTATCTATCTATCTATCTATCTATCTATCTATTTTTCTTTCTTTCTTTCTTTCTATCCATCTATCCATC
>CM053593.1:46350552-46416406 GCA_028646575.1 Pseudocheirus occidentalis
GAAAACAAATTTTAAAAACTTTATTTAAAAAAAGGGGCTTGGCAAGCTCTCACCCCAGAAGTGTTAGTCCTCCTGGAACACCCAATCTACCCTTTTGGGGACTGGAGCTTAAATCCTACTGGCTCTATGTCATCAAAAGGAAGAATTGTTGACTCCTATGTCATCAAAGAAGTGTGAATATTGGAGACTCTGGATGGCACAGTACACTCAATGGTAGCAGGTCTCTGTCTTACTTTCCTGCATTTATTTCCACACATGAGGATTCTTGGCATGAAGACAAGGACAGAGGACCTTAAGCAACTGCCCGTATTCATAGAAAACTGTGTGATTTCAAGGGGTAGGAGAAGCTATTTTGTTCACTAAATGCATCTCTCATCTTGTTGTTAAAGCTAGAAATTCCTTTAATAGGGGATGAAACCTTTTATTCCATAATGGTAGATAAAACTTAAAAGACAAATAGCTAAAGAAAGGATGCCAGGCTGGTTTAAACTCACTCTGAGATGTATTTGACTGATAGTAAACTCTTCCCTTACAAAAGACATGGTGCATGTGTGTAGGGGTAGAGTGTGGAGGAAGGGTAGCAAGGGGAGTAGGGAGGGACAGCACAGGAGAGAGCAATAAAGCACTTCGCTCATGAAGTGGGATGAGGAGAGAAGAGTGGGAGGCAGCCATGAAGGGCGGAAAGAAGATGCTTGGCAGATAACCAGGCCTCCAGATTCCATGTAACAATTTCGCCTTGACAGTGACTAAGAAGGGGTGCTCTTCTGCACTTGGCCACAAGATGGAGACTTTGGCTTTTAGAAGAAGCATTAGTTGAATTCATTTTTTTTAAAGGCACCTGCAGGCTGAGTCTGGACAAAAAGAAGTCAAACTCAGTATTAACAGCCTAGTTACTGGATAAGGGCTTAGCTGAAGGCCCACACTGCATGTTACACTCCACATTTGAAGCTATCCCATGCTCTATTTGTATTTCACTAGTCAAGACTGCAATCCTACCAAACACTTAGAGCTAAATCTCTCCCTATTTTCTAGATTATTTTCCTGTTATTAAATCTGTCAAGTTAGGACTTTGGCAGGTGGAACCCTTGATGCAGAAACTTGTAAATTCCCTCTGATGAACTATGTGGGAAGTTCCTTTATAACTGAGAGTCTTAGATGGTTGCTTGGGCCCACTGAGGGGTCAAATGATTTGTCCATGGCCGTACAATTAATGTGTGTTAGAGTTAGGAATTGAACTCAGATCTTCTTGTCTTCATGGCTGGATCATCTACTATCCCCAAATGTTTCTCCTTCATCCTTATCATCATCATTAGCATAGGGTAGTAGATAGTATGCTGAGTATAGAATTCAGAAAACCTAGGTTCAAATCTAGTCTGACACTTATTTGCTGAGTGACCATGGTTTAGCCACTAAACATCCATCTACTTTAGATAATGGCCTGGGATTTATCTGTTACACAGTGGTGGAGAAAATCCCTACACAAAGAGACTCATATCCCTTAAGTTCTGCTATCTTCCATTCCTTCTTATTCTCTGCTTCACTCAATTAGGGCTAGACCCAGGCAAAACCCAGGCAAAGTCTGCAGAAAGTGGCAATTTAATGAGGAAGCAAAGACTTAAAGAGATCATTTGGGGCTCTAGAAAGAGAATGATTATTTGACTCACTGATTTCTCTTTATGACCACATAATAGATTGGCATTGGGGTGAACGAGGTGATTTTATCTTCTTATGGTTAACACATTAGTATTAGTGTGGTGTGAATACATAGAAGGTTGGTATTATGAGTCAGGAAATTCTTGAAACTGGGGAAGTGTGAATTAATCAGTTAACCACCTTTTCCTTCCCACATCATCAGGGATTGTTAGCAGGGAAAGGAGTTCATTTTGTATAGAACTGAGAGACCATGGGCTAATATTGCTGCCAGGTGGATGGATCTGGGACTCAGTTGTGAGCTCTTCTCTTTGGACAAGAAGACTAAGGGGACTTTGGCAGAGAGATCCGGAGACTCTACAGAACCTTTGTAAATTTAGAAGGGCCTAGGTTCAAATACTGCCTCTGACACATTGTATATATGTGACCTTAGAAAAGTCATTTTAACACTTAGTACCCCAAGAAATTCTCCAAGACTAAGTTATAGATGAAATGGTGATTTTCATTGGTATAGGGAGTTTTCATGGTATGTTCCTCACATTGAAGAAATCACAGATCTGGCCTCCCCCACCCTCCACACTGCCCTCTGAATTACATGTAGACTTTTAAAGCTGGAAGATACCTTAAAGATTACCTAGATCAGGAGCTCTTAATATATATTGTTGGTATACGCAATGGACCCCTTTGCAATCTGACGAAGCCTGTGGACTCTTCAGAATAATATATTCAGGTAATTATTTGTTCTACAAGTAAAAAATAAAATGATTGTTTTTAAATAATGAAGGAAATGCCAAAGTTTAGTTAGAAGTTAAAAAGATAAATAAAAAATAAAGATGCCATCTTTCCTCATCCAAATTCATGAACCACTTGAAATCTACCCAGGGATCTAGACCAGTCTTCTTACTTTCCAGATGAAGGAACTGAGACCTACTGAAAGAAAACGACTTTTCCCAGTTCATAGAGCTAAGGAATGTCAGAAGTGGAGAAGAACTCAGATCTCTGTTCTAGTGAGCTGTATTGGTGGTCAGGGGATTAGTGAGTAATGAAAATACACACACACATACACACATACACTCTCTCTCCCTCTCTTTCTCTCTCTCTCTCTTTCTCTCTCTCTCTCTTTCTCTCTCTGTCTCTCTGTCTCTGTCTCTCTGTCTCTGTCTCTCTGTCTCTGTCTCTGTCTCTCTGTCTCTGTCTCTCTGTCTCTGTCTCTCTGTCTCTCTGTCTCTGTCTCTCTGTCTCTGTCTCTGTCTCTCTCTGTCTCTGTCTCTGTCTCTCTCTCTCTCTCTCTCTCTCTCTCTCTCTCTCTCTCTGTCTCTCTCTCTCTCTTCGTTGTGGCCCAATTTGTGGGCATGGTGTAGTGAAAAGAACATTTTTATGTGGAGTCAAAGGACTCTGGACTGCAGTCTCAACTTCACCAGGCGGCTGGCTGTATGATTGTGGGCAAAGAATTTAAGCTTTCTGGAACCCTATTTCCTCATTTTAGAACAGATGAACAAGGAAGAGGAATACGCTACAGCATCTCTACGGTGTTATTTACAACTAGGTTCAGATGAGAGTAGATAATGAATCTCCTGAAGTGCTTGCATATCTTCATATTCACAGTATTTGAAGGTGTAATTATGTAAAATAAGGCATTTAGTTCTGGTCCAGTTGGACTATGGAGGATTAATTTCAATAATATAGACATTTAAGGGGGGAATTATTATTTGCAGCAATTGAGACCTAGTTGTATTTGCAACATATGCCAGGAGGATGGAGAGAGTGGAGGGACCGTTGAATTTGGAGCTGAATATTGGAACTGAGAACATTGTCTTTGTTACCTGTGGATCTTTTGTTGTATCATCTGTAAAATGAAGAAGATGATCAGATATATGGTTCCTTCTAGATCTAAACGCTATTATCTTGTCTCCCTAGTGAACGCTAAGTTCTTCCAGGGCAAAGGTATATACTATTTTTTATCCCCAAGACATCTAGCATCCTTCAGGGCTTGTAGTAAGAATTAAATAAATAGTTATTGTCAGTCTGTGTGACATGAAAGTGTGTGGAGTCTGAATCTGAAGTCAGAAAAGGTCTGTATTCTTTCTCATGAGAAAGGACTCTGCCCCGGTCATTCAAATGGTGTCTGCCAGGGAGAGAGCAAGAGGTAGAAGCAAGCCCATGGTTATATAACCTTCTAATGCAGAAGCCCAGTCCCCCAATTAGCCTTTACTCTCATTGGTAAGGAGGCTGGCTTACAACCTAAGTGTTGGAATCTATCTCTGAGACAAAGGACCTGGAAACATGTGGGTGTCCAATGCAAGGCCAGGAAAGTAGTTTTATCCTCATTTGGCATATCTTGTGCTGAGGTGGCACTGGGGAGGGTCTCCATTGCTCTAAGTGCCAGATTCCTGTAAGTTCAGGTGACCTCTAAACTTAGGCCTAGTGGATACTGAAGCCACTCTAGATTTGATTTTTCAGAATGGGGAAACTTCATAGCAAATTATCCCTCACAAGTCTAAAAGAGGCTTTTGAAATAGCAAGATGAGTATTAAACATTGCCTTTCTAGAAGAGTGAGTGATCAGATTAAGTCAGCGAACATTTATTAGATACTTTCTATGGGCTAGATGCCTTGCTACCTAGGATTGCAAAGGCAAAACTTTACGTAAAGGAAATTACATTTTATTATGGGTTGGGGAGAGTAATAGTTGGAAATAAGATAACTAAATGTGTTATAAAGCAATAGAAATGTTCAGGTTGGAAAGAAATTCAATGATTTTGAGGATAAGGAAAGACCTCATATTGGAAGCAACACCTTAGTGGTGCTTTGAAGGAAGATGAGAGTCTACATGGTGGAAGTGAAGAAAGAGTGTGTTTTAAGTATGCAGCATGAGTACCACTTGTGCAAAGATATGGAGGACAGAGGTGGACAGCTGGCCATGGGGTACAGTTATCAGGAAAGTTAGACTAGAATGGAGAGCTCAAAAGGAAGAATGATATGGAGCAACGTAAAAAAAAAAAAAAGCAAATTGTAGCCAAATTGTAGAAAGCATTAAATAAATGCCAGCAGGAGTTTTTATTTTAACCTAGAAGTAATAGGGAACCTTGATCATATCTGACTAGAGGAGTGAGGAGGTCATTGTGTTTCAGGAATATAAATTTGATAGTGGTTTGGAGAATGGGCTGGAGAGAGAACAGACTGGAAACAGCAGACCAATGAGGCAATAGCATAAGGAAGAGACAATGAGGGCTAGGGCTGAGGCTGTTTTAGTGAAGAGAAAGGAATACATGCAAGAGTTGTTGTGGAAGTACTTTCATCAAGACTTGCTAGTTGATTAGCCACAGAGGGTGAGGGACAGGGAAGAAGAGTCAGGGACAGTACCAAGGTTATGAAGCTAGTTGGCTAGAAAGATATACAGTAGAATTTTTAATAGAAATCAAGAAGTTTGGAGCAGGGTTTGTACTAAAGGGAAATATGGTTAATTCTGTTTTGGACATGTAGAATTTAGATGTCCACAGGTGCAGATATACATAGGGCAGAGTGGAGTTCAGGAGGCAGATTTGAGAGTTAGTTACCTGGAGTAGAGAAAGAGAAAAGAAGAGGACCCAGGTCTGAGGCCTTGGTGATGGCCACACTTTGTAGTCAGAAGGATGCTAGTAATTTATCAAGGGGATTAAAAAATAAAGTTAAATGAAGAGAGTGAAATATCACTGAGGCCAAGATCAAAAATAGTATCCAAGGGTAGGAGATGTGTGGCAGTGGTCCAAAAGGTACAGACAAGTGAATCTGGATGTGATGTGGACTAAAAAAGGCCATTGGATTTAACAATTACCGGTAACCTTGTAGAGAAGTTTCAGGCAAATGGTGGAGTTGAAATCTAGATTGTGAATGATCAAATGAATGAGAGGTGAGGGAAAGGAGAGGATAAATGTAGGCAATCCTTTCTAGGAATTTGACTATGGAAAGATATCTAGAATGATAGCTAAAGGAAATGACTGAATCAAATGAATGTTGTTTTTTTGTGGTTGGAAAAGACAAGTTTATAAGTGGCATCTTAGGATAAAGAAAGATCGGAGATGAAAGAAATTGAAGCAATGATAGAGGAGACTGATTTCTGATGCAGACATGAGAGAATGGGATGCAAAACCCAAGGGGAGGAGTTAGAATTGAAAAGGATAAGTTCCCCGCCCCCCCCCCCCCAATCAGTAGATCCTGGAACAAAGAAAAAGGATTAATGGTGGGTGTTGGGATGAGGTGTGGAGTGAGAAGAAAGAATCAAGGCAGAGGAAATCTATTTTCTCAGTAAAGTAGAATACAGTTTCCTTTGCTAAGTGGGAGAGGGGAGTTGGCAGAGATCCTGGAGAACAGTTGCAATATCCACTATGAAGAGTACAATGGAGTCATTCAGGAAAGAATTAAAAATATTTCACAGCAATGAGTGCCAAGCTGATATTAGGTATTAGATAAGATAAACTAATAGTAAGCCTAGTTAGCATCATTGTGTAGCTTCCTCCAGGGTATTCAGAAGTATGTGAATAAGCATGGAGAAGATGAATAGTGAATGTAATCTGGGGTTGAGATTTCATAAAATGTGTGTTTGGTGGTCAAAGGAGTCTTGGAGAGTTGAGAGTGTAGGGTTAACCTAGTTAACTATAATGTAAGGAGTATGAAAAGAGAAAAAGAATGTTAAATCAGATGTGATGACCAGAAGAGACAGGGACACATAGAGGGAGTGTTGGTAACTAAAGGGTAGATTTGGAAGGTGGTAAAGGAAAGGGAAAAATTGAGGAATAGAAGTTTTGTTGTCAGAAAGGAGGATCAGGGAGGTAGAGCAATTTGGGGGGGGGTAGTTAGATGAAAATATGCCCATCCATTTGTATGAGTTCAGGTGAAGATGTATGATAGATGAGTTTAGAAGATTAGTAAACTGAAAGGTCGTGGTGTTGGAAGGAACATCAAGGTTCAGTTTGAAGTTTCACAAATGACAGAGAGGTTTAGGGTGAAAAAGAAGAATGTGAGCCAAGTACAGAACTCCTTGAAAAATGAGAGAGGATGACCTGAGGGTCAATAATTGCCTACAATGAGGAGTTAGACTGGGTGAAAAATAAGGATGAAGTGGATGTTAAAGGAAGAGAGAGACTGCTGAGTGATGATAACAAAGGGACAGTTAGGAGGTGGGAGTAAGGATCAAGTAGAATGCCTGCTCCTCCTTCTGGTCCAGTGCTTTCAAGGGAAGGAGAGGAGTAACCAGCACTGTAGAGGGTGACAAAGGATGTAGAGTGTTGTAAGGAAAGCCAAGTGTGGACTGGAAAAAGAAAATGGAAAGAGTATGGAATGAAGAGAGTTAATATAGAGGGGCTTTTGATCAGTGGAGTAGTGATTCTGAAAGATACAGTGAAACAGGAGAGCAGAAAAGGGTTTGTACTATCAAAATAGAGAGATGAGAATACAGCAAAGAATAAAGTGGAAAAGGATTTTCACTTCAGCAAATAGTGATGCTGAATTATGGGTATGAAAGATCAAGAGCTCAGAATCTGCCCATCAGAAAATGGGGAATGCCAGTTAGGGGCCACCTACCATGAACATGGAGTCAGTGTGGGACCCCACTACCTCTGCTTCTCAGGGGATAAGGTTCATTTAATGCTCTGAGACTGAGACAGAATAAAGAAGTGATTCTTTCTCTCAACTCACACTTTACATCTGTTCTGGAGCTTTGTTCTAAGGTGAGAACATCTCTCATCTCACAACTAGAGCCAGAATGGACCTCAGAGACCATCTAACTCAAGCCCTTCATTTTACAGTTGAATGACGTGAACCATTGGAAAGTTAAGAGACTTTCCCAGGTTGATATAGATGGCAAACATCACAGGCAGGATTTAAACCTAGTTTTTCTGATACCAGAGCCAGAACTTCTCCCATTGTAGAAGGTGAGGGCAAGTACATACTATTTCAGGACTCCCCCTTCCCCTGACCCAGTCACTCCTATGCAATGCTTTCATTTAGAAGGACTTTGTCAATAATAGCATCAAAGAATTTCACAAAATCATGGAAGTGGAAAGGCTCTCAGTTGTCATCTAGTCCAACCTATGTACAAAGATAATTCCCATTGTAACCTACTCAGCAAGTGGTCCCTTGAATCTCTGCTTCAGGATATTTAATGGGGAAGAATATCCCAGCTCCCTGGGCAGCTCACTCTACTTCTGGATATCTATAAGTAAAAGAAAGGAAAAAAAGAAGGAAGAAAAGAATGAAGGGAAGAAGAGAGGGAGGGAGAAAGGGAGAAAGGAAAGGGGAGGGAGGGAGGAAAAGGATGAAAAAAAGTTGGGAAGGAAGGAAGATAAAGAAAAAGAAAGGAAGGGAAAAGAGGGAAGGAAGGAAGGAATGGAGGAAGAAAGAAAGGAGGAAGAGGGAGGGAAGAAAAAGAAAGAAGGAAGGAAGAGAAAGGAAGGGGAAGGAAGAAAAGAAGGAAGTACTAATCACTTGCTGTGAACAAGACACTGAATTAAGTTATAGAGATACAAATAAAAATATACTAAACAGCCCCTGTCCTTGAGGGGCTCACAGTCTAAGTGGGGAAGATAACCCTAGGGAGTGTTGTGGAGATCTGGAATGAAAAGGACAAGGCCAGAGTTGGCTTCTCCAAACCTGGAGAATTTCCAGAGTTGGAAATTAGTTTCCAGCAAGTTGAGATACTGGCCCCAGTGGAGACATTAGAAAGTTTGCTTATTTTCTCCCCAACATCTAGTCTAAATTTCCCTCTTCAAGACTTCTCCCATTGATCCTGGTTTTGCCCTTTGTGAACAGATGGAACAAATCTAATCTCTCTTCCACGTGACAACCCTTCAAATACTTGAAGACACCAATGATACCCACCTCCCCCAAGTCTTCTCAGTTTTTATAGACAGTCACTTCTATTATTACTACTTCCAGTAAGACCCAGTTTCAAAAATTCTGCCTCAGACACTAATTTTGTGACCCATAGCAAATTGATTCACCTCTATGTATGTCTCTGGTTTCTAGATGTACTAGAACTGGACTAGATAGCCTTCCATCTCTGTATCTTTTACTCTATGCCACTCTTGTACTCAAAATTCTTCAGCAGTGCCCTATTGCCTAGATGAGAAAAGTTGGAACTTTCCCTGACATGAAGGATCCTCCATAGCTAATCAACTTTTCTAGCCTTGTTTAATGTTATAGTGGTTCTCATCCTGTGGGTCGCGACCCCTTTGGGGATTGAATGGGTCACCTAAGACCATCAGAAAACACATATTTCTCATGGTCTTAGAAACTGAGACAGGGCTCCTCTATCCATCTCCAGGTGGGTTTGTCCACATGCAGATATGCCCACATACAAGTATTAAAGGGTCATGGCATTAGGAAGATTAAGAACCACTGTTTAGCCTGTCGTTCTTTATACAATCAAGCTAATCAGTACTACTTTCTAAACCCCAAACATGCCTGGCGTAGTGTTAGAATAGCAGAAGGACGCCTCCACCCTTGGACATACAGAAGGTTTTGTAATCAAAACAGAATCTGGAGCCCTTGGGATGGGATCTGGAAACTTGTTTTGGTTGGGCACACAGTGGATTTTCTTTCTTTTTTTTTTAATAATTTAGTTTTTATTTGTTTTCTTGCTTACATTATTAATTATCATTACATTTTTGAATTACACATTTTCTCCCCATCTTGCCCCTCCCCCAACCCTAAAACAGCAATCTCACTGTAAAGCCCCTCCCCTGCTCTGCTCTCTTATTTTCTGGTAGGGCAGGGAGGGTCTCCCTATCTTAGCCCCTGTATATCTTAATTTCTAGTTGCAGGTATTGCAGAACTTTAAATTCTAGATTCTTTCAATTCCTCCTTTGTCACCCACACCCACTGGAACGACACTCAATTCAATACAGGCTACGGATGTGTGATTATACAGGACATCTTCATAGTGGACATATTGTGACAGTGATCGTCTGTCTCTCCTTCCTATCCCTCCCTCCACCTTGTTCTGTTCTCTACCCTGTCCCTGTCCCTTTACTGAAGTCACACAGTGGATTTTCAAAGGGAAATATTTCAGGAAGGTGATCCTACTCTAATTTGTTTTCCCTGACTGTTTACAAGTAGGTTTAATATGAAGAATAACTATCTTTGCAAAGGGATTTGACCTTTATCATGAGACTGAGAGAATCCCAGAAGAGGAAAGATGAATAGGGTGTCTACAAATATGTAGGGTGAGGTTTGATGTCATACAAGGCCCTAGAAGGATGAGAAGAGTGGATTTGGGTTTGAGGCATGCACCGACGCTCTCCCTTTGTGGTCTACATGCTGAGCAATGAATAAAAGGATATGCCAGTCCTCAAGCATCCAGGCTGTCCTATATCTTCAGGGGACTGCAGTTATAGGAGTGGTTGACAGTGAGAATTATGATGTTCTCCTGTTCCTGTGAGCCTTCTCTTATAGTGTTCTCTGTGTCTGAAACATCCTCTCTTCCTCTATCACCTTCTGGATTCCTGTCCTTCCTTTACAGCTCAGCTCCAATACCTCTTCCTCTCCGGGATGTTTCTCTGTCTGCATGGTGGTACAAATTCCTTAGCCAAGTACTTAAAACCCTCCACAATCTGGCTACCCCTTACCTTTCCAGACATCTCAGATCACTCACCTCTACAAGCTTTCTGTTCCAGCCAAATGAGACCTGCTTACTGTTCCAAAAATTCAGCATCTGATCTCTTGTACAGGCCATCACCCACACCTAGAAAACACTCCATCCTCACTGGTTTCTTCAAAGTCCACTTCCCATCAGCATAATTTGGGTGTCACCTCCTGGAATAGGAGACTTTTCCTTTTCAGCTTTATCTCCTCCAACTGTTAGTGTGCCTTTTCTCTTGAAAAGACTTGTAAATGGTTTGTATTTAGTGATAAGTGCATAGGCAGCTAGGTGACACAGTGGGTAGAGCATTGGACCTGCAGTCAGGAAGACTAGTTCAAATCTGACCTTAGGCACTTACTGTGTCATCCTGGGCAACTCACTTAACTTGGGTCTACCTCAGTTTCCTCATTTGTAAAATGAGGATAATAATAACATCTGTCTCTCAGAGAATAAGACAAGCAAAGATTAATGTGCTATATAAATACTAGCTCTTATTACATTAAGTTTCCTCATTAGAATGTAAGCTTTCTGAGGGCAGGCACCATTTTTGTTTTTTTGCTTCCTTTTTTTCTCCCTAATATATAACACAATGCTTTTCATATAAGAAATATTCTGAGTACTTATTAAATTGAATTATTTAGGCAACAATTTCCCACTTAGACCTCACACAGGATTTTTGTTTTGCACTGCTCTAATCCACTTAACAGATCCCACATACTATACTACAGTTATCTGTGGTGATTTTTTTTCTGTCTCATCACTCAACTAAAACTTCAAGATTGTAGAGACAACACAGGACTGTGCTAGAACCTGCTCAATTTGATTCTAGAAAGCCCATTGTTACATTTTCAGAGCGAGCATTTACAGCTCTGAAATTGGCAAAAGCCACCAACCATGGCTTGATTTATCATTTTGATTGTCTAAACTTATGAAAGTGTTAATAATACAAATTAAACTTAAATGCATGCCCTGTGGGGAGACAGCTGTTAACATTTACCAACACACTCCTAGGACTATATTTTATCTTAACTTTAAATTCCCTAGAACCAAGTAGGTGCTACATGCATTTATTTGTGCTGGGCACATGATACATTTAATCTCTTTCTATTTTGTAATGAATGGCTGACTGATTACTTTCTTTACTCTCCACTTCATTTAGTTGCGCATTCTTTTCAGGTATTTGTAACTGGAAAAGAAATTCATGAAATGTCATCCATGGAAGGGATTTAAAAGACTGTCCAATCACAAAGTCACTGACACAAAGGATTTAGAGGTAGAAGGGACCTTGGAATATATTAGATAGCTGAAGCCTCCTATTGTACAGATAATGTAATTGAGACCCTGAGAGGTTAAATGACTTATGCTAGGTCATATGTTTCATCAGTAGAAGCGATTGGACCAGAAAATGGGGTTCTAGCCTTATAGAGTAGGTCCTTCCTCCTCATACTAGAAAATATTTTCATTCGTTCATATACCTCCACATCGTGGCCCTCCCCTTGAATTCTAATAGTTCCAGCAAAAACTTTCCAGAAACAGACATGCCAGCTCAGTGGTGAGATGGGGACTCTGGCCGAGCTGCTGCTTTCCCATCCAACTTTCAGCATGCAGTCGTCCCTCCTTAGACACATGCTTTCCCACCCAACATTTTCCCCGCAGTTGGTCGAGCCTCTGCTGCCCCGTGTGTCTCACGATGGGTAAAATGCTGTCATGACTTTGTGGCTGAGGTGATTAATTAGAGGCATTGCTGGCCTGGCGAACACGTGCTGGCCTCCGCATCTGCCCTCTGACAGCAGGGCTCAATAAGCGGGCTGTCACTCCTTTTCCTCTTGCTTCCTCCAAAACCTAATCAGCTGTGACATTCCAGCCAGCTGTTTGGAGAGGCGGATCACTCAGGGATTTTCCAAGGGTGGAGTGGTGAGGACAGCCTGATAGGACTGCGAACCATGCCTGCCACCTCCCACTGGCCACATCTTTGTTTCCAGTTGGAAGGGAAGGAGACCCCGGGAGGATGCCCAGTGTTGGCATGGCCTTTCCTTCTCTTCTCTTCTCTTTATGCTCATTTTACCCCTTATGTATAGGCAGAGTAGGCAGTCGCCTTGGCATGACTTCAGGGCCCATTCCCAAATACTTTCACCAACACCTGAAAATGTTGTTCATCTGTTTGAAATGCCACTGTAATCTGTTTTGAACTTCCCTATATCTACTCTCCCCATGCCCTAGTGCCTTTCTTTTACCCTTCAATAATCATCTTAAATGTATCTAGTTATTTTCATGTTGTCTCCCCCATGGCATAAGGTTCTTGGATGCACTTGGGTGGCATATTGCTTTTAAAAATATATTCCTAGGGCTTCACACAAAGCAAGCATTAATAAATGCTTTTCAACTAATTCACTGACTCACCTTTCATAGGTCTCTGAGAATGTTTTCCACTTTCTCATCTCCTTGCCTTCTCTCAACTTTACTTAAAGCCTGAAGTGCTTTTACCACCCATTGGGTTACTACTAACTTAAAAAAAATAATTAGCCCAGATCAAATGGTGCCTATTCTATGAAGCCTTCCCTGCCCATGCTAGACTGGAAATGACCCCCACGTGACGTCATATTTTATCTCTCTGGTACTGTTATCACAGAACATGGTACATTCTAATGGTTCAGTCATATTTCTTATGCCCCTATTAGACAGCAAGCTATATGAGGGCAAGGAGAGTATCTTACCAAAACTTCGTACATTTTCAGGTACCTAGCTCAGGGATTTGCATAGAGCAGACCCATAATTTTGTTGAATTGAGGCAAAGGGATTAAGATTAATTTCAGAGTAGCTGAAAGGAGCTAGAGGTTTCATTGGGTGGAGGTAAAAAGGAAGGGTGTCTCAGGAACATCAGGCAGTGTGAGTTGGGGGTGTGAATAACCAGAGCAGGGGTTGTGGAGCAAAGCTGCACTGCTGGCAGGGAAAGCTTTGGTGTGTGTAAGGGGGTGGTATGTGCAGTGTGATAAAACAAAATTAGGGAGTTAAATTGAATTTTCAAGAGCTATATTAAAGGGAAACCCTCTAGAAGGCTGATTTAGGTGGTGACTTCTGACAGGGAAGATTATCAGGCATGCTGCTGAAAAAAAAGAGAAGAGCTCTGGCCTCAGAGTCAGAACTACTCCAGAGAAATTCATCCTCTCTGGCTTCTGGACTGCCTATTCTGCCTGCTGGGCAAATGGGTGGCACTAGTCTGGCCCAGAGTTAACAACAATGATGAGACCAGCATACAGCCAGTGTGGAGACCCAGCTTAAATACGGATAGACTGTTCAGAGAATGTTAGAGCTGGAAGCACCCCAAGAAATCATCTGGGTCAGGGATCCTTCATCTTCTTTGTACCCCGGACTGTTTTGGGAGTCTGTATGATGAAACTTTTCTCAGAAAAAATGTTTTTTAGTAATTGAAGAAAATATTAATTATCACTTTGAGGTTAGTGAAAATTAATTCTTTTTCCTGTCCAAGTTCACCATCCAAAACCACTTGGACCTCAGTTTGAGTATTGCTGATCTAGGTTAACTGGTCACTGTATTGATGAACATATTAAGGCCCAGAGAGATTAGTTGTCTTTTTAAAATTCACCCAGGTAGCAAATGTTTTTTTACTTTTTTATATGCCCAGGACTTAGCACGGTGTTCAGCACATAGTAGGTGCTCAAATAACGTTTATCAACTCACTGACTGAAGTAGCAGAGTTGGATTTTGTGTTCAGGGGCTTTGACTTCTAATCAACAC
Source organism: Pseudocheirus occidentalis (assembly GCA_028646575.1). Classification (NCBI taxonomy): domain Eukaryota; kingdom Metazoa; phylum Chordata; class Mammalia; order Diprotodontia; family Pseudocheiridae; genus Pseudocheirus; species Pseudocheirus occidentalis. The sequence goes on from CM053593.1 coordinate 46,364,575, forward strand.
TCTTGTCATTGTGATGCTCACTGATTCTGTAGTCAAATGGAGTTTGATACTTTTCCTTAAAATAGCTTCTTGTCTTTGAGCTAGGAGACTGCTACCAGTTTTCCTGAAAGTGGAAAAAGTCATGACATCATAGAGCTAGCCATTAGTTTATCTAATACCACTAGCACATTTTAGAGTTGAAGAGACTGAGGTCTGGAGGAGGTGGCCTAGAGTCCAGGGTCACAAAATTAACTAGTTTCCAATTCAGGTTCTCTGGCTTCCTTCCACCACACACAGGCCCACAAGTGGGAAGTAGGAAAAGGGGAGCAGGATGAGGCTGGAGAGACCCATTCCACTGTAGGGCAGTAATCACCTCATTATGAGGGAGGAGTGGCCAAAGGCTGCGGCTGCTGCCTCCTGGTTCCTGTCTCTGTGGCCAGGCCCTTCTGCTGACCACATGCTGTTGGCAGTTTGTGAAGCCAGGAGCTACAGCTGAAGCTCCTGTTTCACAGTTCGCTTCTCATTAGCTCCCCACTGGGTGGCCACAGCAGCAGATGGGGAAGTTCCCCAGTTTCCTCTAGCCCTCCTTCCTCCCACCCCTTCCCAACTCACTCTGGGCACCAAGCTTCCTCACCTCTGACATTGCCAATGAGCCGGTGTTGGAACACCTTTGGCCAGCACTTCTAGCACAGAAGTTGGGGCTGCTGTTCCTGATGCCATAAAATCAGGGAGACCTCTTACGGATGCTGCTTCTTATGGCTGTTAAAAAAAGGCACAGTTTCTCATGGGATTTAGAGGTGGGGAAGACATCCGAGGTCATCTGACAAACTCCTTCATTTACAGATGCAGAAATTGAGGCCTAGAGGTGACATGAATTACCCAAAATCACATAAACAGTGAGAGCAAAGGGAAAATTTAAACCAAAGTTCCCTAGAGCTGTGTTCTTTCCACATCTCCCCTCTGAATCTCAGTTTAATTTTGATTTTGACTGTGTTCTCACGAGGCACATAGACACTCACCTCATCTTCACATCCTTGTTTCTCCATCCCTTTGATTCTGGGGAAAAGGAGAAGAGGGCTTTAGTTCCTCCATTTGTGAAATGATTCAGGTGAACTATATGGATTCTAAGGTCCTTCCAACTTTAAAACTTATATTCATAAAGAATCCTGTGCATTCTTTGCTCCGACATTCTAATCAATTAAAACATAGAATGTTAAGACCTAGAATGGAATGGATCAATTGCATTAACCTCACAGACAAATACAAAAAATGACTCTTTATCTTTTCTTCTAATTGCTAATATTTATATAATAATCCTGGGGTTTCAGAGTGTTTTATACATATTATCTTTTTATTATTGTCCCTATATTACAGATGGAAAAAACAAGGCTGAGACAGTTTAAGTGATGTACCCAGGGTTACACAGCTAGTCAGGGTACAGGGCAGAGTTTGAACTCAGTTCTTCCCAAGTGTATTCTATCCAATTCACCACTCCCCTCTACCTGCAAAGTGGCAAAATTTCTTTCTTCCTTGCTCTCTCTTTTCCTTCCTTCCTTCCTTCCTTCCTTCCTTCCTTCCTTCCTTCCTTCCTTCCTTCCTTCCTTCCTTCCTTCTTTCCTTTCTCCTTTACCCTCTCCCTCCTCTCATCCTTCCCTCCCTCCTTCCCTCCCTCTCTCCTTCCCGCCCTTCCTCCCTTTTTCCCTCCCTCCTTCCTTCCTCCCTCCCTCCTTCCTTCCTTCCTACCTCCTTCCTTCCTTCTTTCCTTTCTTTCTTCCTTCCTTCCTTCCTTCCTTCCTTCCTTTGCTTTCTTCATTTCCTTTGTTTACTTGGTCTGTCTCTTGCTTTTTTTTCTTTTTGAAGTTTTACTTTCAACAACAACAAACAAAATATTTAAGCAAAGCCAAATAACTTAGCAACCAAGTCTGAAGGTGCCTACCACATTCTACATCCACAGTCCACACCTCTCCCCTGAAGGAAGATATGTTGCAAGATAGTGCAATTTAGAAAATAAATATAATCCTTTGCTATTGATAGTTTGTTGAATATTCATTATTTGGCATGTGCCAAAGCAATAACCACTCCTTTTGTGTAGCACTTTGAAAATAGCTCTTTTGGTTCTCATGAAGAAAGAATCCAGCAACCTGTGAAAGAAGCATTAAGTCCTATGATTTCTATTTCTTTTTGCAAGAGAAAACTGAAACTAACATTATAGAACTTTAAAGTCTGTGAAGTACTTTCTAGCATTATCTCATTTAAAGCCAGTGAGTTCCCAGCTTCTGCCTAAAGACTTTCACTGCTTCCTGGTGTAGTCTATGCTTAGTAGAAAACTGTCTCTCTAAAGTTTCCATCATTGCTCCCAGATCTGTCCTATGGGGACAAGCAGAACCAGGCTTCCAGAGGGCAGTCTTTCAAATATTTAATGATAGCTCACCTTCCTACCCTATATTGAAGTTTTCAGATAATGAATGAGCAAGGATTTATTAAATATTTATTAAATTATTTAAGTACTTAAGTATGTGTCAGGAATTCTGCTATGCACTCAATGTGCAAAGGAAGGGAAAAGCATGGTCCCTGTCCTCAAGGATTCTAATTCTAACATTCTATTGATGAAAACAACCTGTATTTACAAAATATATACAGTGTAAATGGAGAGATAAATACAGAGAAAAGGCACTAGCTGGTCGTGGGGTAGAGTGGTTTCAGGATGGGGAAAGGTCTCCTGCAGAAACTTAGCTTAGCATGGAGTATTGAAGAAAGTCAAGGAAGCCAGAAAGTGGAGGTGAGGAGGGAGAGAATTTCAGGCTTGGGGATAGTCGGTTAAAATGTGTGGAGGCAGAAGATGAAATGTCACTGGGCAGTAGAATACATGAAGGAGAGCAAATTGTGAGAAGACTGGAAAGGTAAGACGAATTCAAGTTACAAAGGGCTCCAAAAGCCGAACGGCGTTATACTTGATCCTGAAAGTGATAGGGAGTCATGGGAGTTTGTTGAGTAGAAAGGTGTGACATTGTCAAATCTGTATTAATAGAGAACTTTAGAAGCAATAAGAAGCCAAGGGAGTTTATTGAGTGGGTTAGTTACATAACCCCATACATATTTTAGGAAGTTAACTTTGATTGCTGTGTGGAAAATGGATTGGAGTAGGGAAAGGCTTGAGTTAGGGACCCCAATTAATAGACTCTTGCAATATAGTCCAGGTGAGAGGAGAATAGTGTAGTGTAGATGAGCAGAGAAAATGGAACTTGGTCAAGATATATCAACAAGGAACATTTTCTTTTATCCAATTTTTTCAGTGGATCCTTGAATGTCATTGTCTTTATTCCCTTACCATCCTACTCTTCCTCTAGATATGTTCCAGCAGGTGAATTCAATGCAATGAAATTCATTTCAATATCCATTTAATGAACACCCACTCTGTGTACAATGTGCTATGCTAAATGCTGTGAAACAGCTCCTTTAAAAAATTTTTTTTCTTGTTAGTTTCTCTGTGCTCTTGTGAGCAGTCCTCTCCACCTTCAATCTGCATTCAAGGGTCAGCCTGGACTCCAGGGAGCATGGAATGACTAATGTTGCAATTTCTTTCCTCAGTTTCTCCCTTGATGTGTTTCTTTTGATGTCTTTCCTAGATATCCCACTTCTGATCATTCAGTGCAGTCAGTCAACAAGACTTCCTTTTATTGTTTGTGGTCAACTTGTTTGAAGTGTCTTAGAGCCTGAGCCTGTAGGATGCCTCGACAAACATTTGAAAAGTGGGGAAAAAAACCCAGCCAGTCAATGTTTTGTTTAAACTTCATGGTGCCAAACATAAGGTCTGACTGATTTGTTTTTATGGAATTGATTGAATTTCCTGTAGGACTGAATGAATGAAGTTGGCATTTTAGCATTTTCATAGACATGCTACTTGTATATAAATGTCTGAATACTGCTGATCTTTTGAGAAAGTGAAAAGTCAAGAATTTGTAGTGAGAGGAACTAAATTTGAATACCAGTATTTGCTACTGCCCAGCATATTAATTGATATGCATTATTTAATTTTTCTCTATTTTTAAGCAAGAGGGGATAGTGGCAAAAAAATCTAGAAGACTGAGTTTGAATTTTGGCTCTCTGACTTCACATCTCTCAGGAATCTCCAAGATGTTACTATCACTTGCAGATTTTGGACCTAGGATCTATCTATTCCTAACTCTAGAACTGACTAGCTACGAGTCCTTAAATGAGTTCTATAAATGGAGATATGAATTGAAAGATAGGAGTTCTAATTCTACTTACTATCTGTGTGACCTTAGACAATACACTTAACAATTTTTGGCTTCAGTTTCCTCATTAATAATATGAGGGGAGCAGAACAGAAGATATCTGAAGTCCTTCTTAGTTCTAAATATATGGTCCTATGTTTCAATGTTTCTATATGCCTGCCTTTTAGAGTCATTTTGAGAACCCATGAGATGGTATATGTAAAATGCGTATACTTTGAAGAATATTCAATAGGATCTAATTGCAAAATACTATATTTTTCTTAAGTTTTTAACCTCTGATTACCCTTCTGTTTGCCCTTCAAAAAATACACACCTCCGATGAGATCTAGTGTTCTTTCTAGCTGAACTCTCAGGGGAACAGATATATATTATGGTGGATGTTACGGCAACTGAATTGATACCAGTTCTTATAACAATTGAGCAAATTTCATCACCTTTCAAATCCCCAATTTTCTAATCTGTATAATTATGCATTGGATTAGGTGCACACTTCCAACCCTAACTCCGTTCATATACTGTATCTACTACCCCAGTTCCCTTCTAGCTCTAAACCTATCAATCTGTGGGTTAAAAGGTCTAGGCAAAACACCAAGAAACATTTTCCTTTTTTTGTTTATTTTGTATTTTTAAATAATTTTTTTCTGTAAATAGCAATATGCCTTTTTTCCCCTCCTAATCTCTCTGCTCAAACCCCAGCATCAAATTTGAACAGTGAAGCAAAACCAATCATGGCATTGGACATATCCAAAGATGCATACTTCATTCTTCCTATCTAAATGATTATTGGTAGGCACCATTCTAAAACACCATGGAATCCTCTGGGATCATGGTCTGTTCATTGGGTTGATCAGAGTTTCTTAATCATTCAATTTTTTTTACAATGTTGGTTTTTTTTAATCAAACAAATAAATCATTAAAATACAAGGAATTATTTTCCTGTTTTTTCTCAATTTACTCTGCATTGATTTAAAGACAAGTTCAAATGACTGTCCATCCCTCCAGTCCTTCCTTGTTTGTATCAGCTTTTGCTTGCACCCCCACCAATTTTAAGATGTTTTACTTCATTTCTTTTCTTAGTGTAGCCTTTCCACTGCCCTTTCCTTTCTTCTTTTAAGATCTTCACAATACATTCCTAGACCCTCCATTTCACTTGATTTCCTCCATGATCCCTGATGACTTTTGGTTTTCACAGAATACTTGTGTCATTCTCCCTTCCAACTAGAATGAAAATATTTTATCCTTATGAAGTCTTTTCCAATTATTCACTTACATTTAGCTTTTCATATTTCTATTTATGTTCATGTTTCTATTTCAAAGTTTCTACTTAGCTCCAAGCTTTTCATCAGGCATACTTGGAAGTCCTCTATTACATTAAAGACCTATATAGGTCTCCTATAAGACCACAGTTTTCTAGATAAGTTATTCTTGGTTGTAAATCAATATCTGTTGCTAAGTCTATTTTCTCAGACTCTCTAAAAGAACCCACACTGCTGACCTGGTCTAAGAGATTAATTTGAGGACTGTTGGCTTAATTCAGGAGTATGAGGGCTGAGTCATGTTGTTGGATCCTTCTGCAATAACCTGTGCTACTAATCTGGGATGGAGGGCTGTGTCTAAAATCAGTTTTAGGCATCTCTTCACTGTTGACTGACCTCTAAGCACTGAGTCTATGATCACTGGACACTCCTTTTCCATAGTTCATGCCTTGATCACTTGCCTAGAGGTCAAATTTGTAGTCTTAAACTGCAAAGATGACCCATTTTAGTATCTCCTTCAATCACTATTCAGTCCACTGTTTTAAATTTTTTAATGAAAAGTTTATGAACCCTAAAACAATCAAAGATTGTTGGGCAAGAGTTGTGGGTGAAGCTGGGATATATTACTTCTTCCTACTCTACCCTCTTGGCTGGTCTCCTCTTGTGTATATATTGGAGGGGAGAAGCTAAGGAAATTGGGGTTAAATCCATTGCCCAAGGTCACACAGCTATTTGAGTGTCAAGTGACTGAGTCCAAATTTGAACTCAGATCCTCCTGACTTCAGGGCTGGTGCTGTATTTGCTGCACTACCTAGCTATCACTCTCTTGTATATATTTTTAAAGTATTTTGTAAAGACCATGAAACTTTAGAAACTCTCTCTTTCCCTCTTAAAATCCATTTATCTGTTCCCTTGGTCTTAGACCATTATTTTCTAGCTTAAGCTATTAATAATAGCTTGAAATCATTCTGTATAGAGAGCAAAGTGATACAATGGGAAGTTCTATAATAGAAAGAGCACTAAATTTAGAATCAAAGAACCTGGGGTCAAATTCTAACCACTGTTACTTATTAAGACTGTGACAATGATCAAATCACTTTGCCTTTGTGGATCTCAGATTCCTTACCTGTAAAATGATCCTCCAAAATTTAAATAGTATGATGCTACAAATGAGAAAAAGTAATTTTGAATCCTGGCTTTTTCTCTTAATAGCTCAGCAATCCTACTCAAGCAAGATACTAAGTACCTCCTGTGTGCCGGCCATTGTGCTCATAATTGTTGGTTCACAAACAAAAATAGAGTAGTCTTTTCCCCATCTGCTTCTCAGTTTCCTCATTCATAAAGTGGGGAAGTGGACTACTTGATTTCTAAAATCACTTCCACAGCTTAGCATAATACCTGGCACATTATGTTTGTTGATCAATTGACTTCCAGCTCTAACAATCTTAAGTTTCTATGTAATGAAATTTTAACGGGACTTCTAAAGACAAAAAACTTCAAGACTCATAGAAAGAACTAATTGTAGAATTTCAGGTCCCATGGCAGATCAGTAGAACAGATGTTTGGTGAACCGGAATTCTGCCTAGCAAATATCAAGTCATTTTCCATCGATTCCTTCTAATTCAGCCTCCTTGTATGCTTAGCTCTTACAGACAGACTCTGATGAAGCAGTGGTAGTGACAAAATTATAGCAGTGGTTAATGATTATGTGACCTTTTGCTCAATTGTCTGAGAGTCAGTAGTTCTTCCTACACATCACTATCAAAGTGATTTTCCTTGGGTTCGTATCTAACCAAGGGACTCTCCTACTCAACCAAGTCCGGTGACCCTGTTGCTTCTTAAAAAGGAACTCTTAACCATATTTTTTGCACCATGGAATCCTTTGACAATCTGGTGAAGCCTACAAATCCCTTCTCAGAATAATGTTTTTAAATATACAAAATAAAATACATAGGATTGCAAAGGAAATAAAGTGTGTTGAAATAGCTATCATTTAAAAAAATAAATTCAAGGACCCCAGGTTAAGAATTTCTTCATCTAGAATAAAATACAAAATCATCAATTTAGCTTTTAAAGTTCTGTACAACCTACCTCCCCCCCCCAAAAAAAATCTTTCTAGACTAGTTAGACATTATTCTACCTCTTCTTCTCTGTTATCTAGACAAATTGGCTTTTCTTCTGCTCCTCCCAAGAGATACTCCATCTAACAACTCCATGTCTTTGAACTGGTCATCCATCATGCCTATAATATATTTTCTACTTACCTCTGTCTTACTGAATCTTCCTCTTCCTTTAGGATACAACTCAAGCACCATCTTCTTCATGAAACCTTTACTGATCCCTCAACAACCAGTGCCCTTCCTTCCACATTATGAACTTTTGTTTGAGTGTGAACTTTATGTTTATGTTGTATGTATTTTATATTCACTTCTTGTATCCTTCATTAGAATATAAAGTCATACAGATAGAGTGGTTTCATTCTCTATACTTGTATCACCAACACCTGGTACATGGTATGTACTTAAACCATACTTGGTTGAGTGATTGATTCTATTCTCAGCTTTATCCCTAGGTAGCTTTGTACTTGGGCTTATTCTTTCAGGGTGTCAGTTTTTACATCTATGAAATGTTAAAGTAGGACGTGACAATCTCTAAGGACCCTGTAACTTCTAATGTCTTCTGTTTCAATGATGTTGCAGTCCTACATGTAGAGCTGTAAGTGTCCTTAGAGACCATCGAGTCAAAGCCCTTCCTTTTACAAGTGAGGAAACAAGAGCCTAGAGAGGTTAGTTTTCTCATGAGTTTGAACAGAACTAGGATTTGGAATTAGGTCCTCTGATGCCAAATCATGCAGACCTTCCCTTGCCTTCTTTGATGGATCCTCATCTAGGATGTTCCTGCTAACCCTAGCTATCCTAAAAGGCTCTGTCCTGAGGCTCCTTTCTTGTATGCTATTTTGCTGGTTGATCTCATTAGTTCTCATGGACTCAACTGTCATACTATGCTGCTGATTCTCAGGTCTATTTATCTAGCCCCAACTTCTTTCCTGATCTCTAGATTTACATATACAGCTGCCTATTGGACAATTTGAACTAGAAAAGCCCCTTTGGCATCAAAAGCCCTTCATAACCTAGCCTCTTTCTCTTTTTTGCACCTTTTTATAATTGACTCCATTCTACATACTCTGCAACCCACAGATTCTGGTCTTGTTATTTCTCATGCACCATTCTTTATCCTGACTAGGTATTTTCACTGACTGTTCCCCAGTCTAGAACTTTCTTCCTCCTCACATCTACCTCCAGGTTTCCCTGACTTTCTCCAAATCTCAGCTAAACTCACATATTTTACAAGAAGTCCTCATTTTTTGTTGTCTTTTTAAAAATCAATTAATTAATTTTTAGTTTTCAACATTCATTTTCATAAGATTTTGAGTTCCAAATTTTCTCCCCGTCTCTCCCCTACCCCTACCCTGAGACAGAATGTATTCTGATTACCCTTTCCCCTACTCTGCTTTCCCTTCTATCATCCCCTTTTATCCCCTTCCCCCTTACTTTCTCATAGCATAAGATAGATTTCTATATCCCATTGCTTAAATCTTACTTCCCAGCTGCATGTAAAAAAAATTTTTAACATTAGTTTTTAAAATATTAATTTTCAAATTCTCTTCCTTCTTCCCTCCCCACCCACCCTCATTGAGAAGGCAAGCAATTCAGTATAGATTATACATGTGAAGTTATGCAAAACACTTCCATATTGGTCATCTTGTGAAAGACTGACTATATTTCCCTCCAACCTATCCAGCCCCCCCCTTATTGTATTTTCTTCTTTCACCCTCTGCCTTTTAAAAATATTTACTTCTAACTCCCCCCTCCCCTAATCTGCTCTCTCTTTTATCATCACCCATCCCATCCCCTTCCCCTTCCTTTCCTGTAGGGTAAGATTACCAATTGAGTATGTGCTATTCCTCTTTAAGCCAAATCCAATGAAAGTAAGTTTCATTCATTCCCTCTGACCTTTCCACCCCCCCCCCCCATCACCCACTTCCCCTCCATTGTGGAACCTTTTTCTTGACTTTTTTGTGTGAGATAATTTATCCCAAGAAATCTTTCTTAAGTGTGATGCGGGTCACATAGAAGGTGCTTAATAAATGCTATCACACTGATGCTTTCCTTTTACTTCCATGTTTCAAACCCATTTTGTTTCCTACACTTACTCTGTGTGTATGTGGGTATGTTCATGCATAGCCTTAACTTCTACAGAGTGGTCAATTCTAGGACTTTTTAGCACAATGAGTTTTCACTCAGCCAGTTTTTGCTGTTAGATTATTTAGCCTAGAAAAGAAAAGGCCTGATGGAAACCAATTCCTGAATGATGGAGACAAGATGGCAGAGTAGAAGCAGGAACATGTGTGAACTCCTGCACCAACCACCTCCAATATGTGTAGAATATGACTCTCAACAAATTTTAGAGCTATAGAACTCACAAAGTGACAGAGAGAAAAAATCTCCTGCTGAAGGCAGCCTGGCAGGTAGACAGGAAGGGTCTATTGCACCATGCTGGGAGCTGAGTGCAGTCCCAAGTGAGCCACAGGAGCCCAGACCCAGGGCAGTCCCCACCAGCAGCACAGACCGGCCAGAGCAGACTTTAGGAGAGTGAATCACCAGCAGCTGTAGTGGTTTCCAGACTTCTCAACCCATAAACACCAAAGAGAAAGTAGAAGGTCAGTAGGGAACTCTGCTGGAACTGTGTGGGGAAGAGTGAGATGCAGCCCCTGCCCTGGGATGAGAGGTAGTGGACACAAGGTGGCTGCAGCTGCTGCTGTGTGGCTGCCTCTGGAGTTCCAGGTCTGCAGATTGTAGGGGGCCTAAGCAACCATTCAGTGAGTAATTACTCTTGCTTTGACCTGCTTGGATTTGGGTCATAGTCTTAGGTGGTGGTCCTGGGGTAAGGAATACTAGCTGCCAGAGCTTGTGGTGGCTGTAGAGAGGATGCTCTCCTCATATCTCTGGCAACTGTGAAAACCACAGCAATTTGGGACACAGCTCTCTCTACCCTGGAAGCAGTGTCTATTGTGTCAAAGAGCTCAAGTCAAGCAATTGGCTAGCAAGATAAGCAAGCAAAGGAAGCACAATCATACCATAGAATCCTTTTTTTGGGGAAAAAGGATCAAAGCATGGTACCAGAAGAAGAAAACAAAGTCAAAATTCTTCCATCAAAAGCTTCCAAGAAAAATATGAACTGGTTGCAGGTCATGGAGGACATCAAGAAGGATTTGGAAAACCAAGTAAGAGAAGTAAAGGAAAAATTGGGAAGAGAAATGAGAATGGTGCAAGAAAATCATGAAAAGAGAGTCAACAGCCTGCTAAAGGAAACCTAAAAATACACTGAAGAAAATAACACCTTAAAAAATAGACTAACTCAAATGACAAAAGAGGCCCAAAAAGCCAATGAAGAGAAAAATGCCTTAAAAAGACCAATTGGCAAGATGGAAAAGGAATTTCAAAAACTCACTTAAAAGAATCATTCCTTCAAAATTAAATTGGAGCAAATGAAAGCTAATGACATTATGAGAAATCGTGACACTATAAAACAGATCCAAACAAATGAAAAAATGGAAGGCAATGTGAAATATCTCGTTGAAAAAAAACACTGACCTGGAAAATAGATCCAGGAGAAATAAGTTAAAAATTATTGGACTACTTAAAATCCAGGATTGAAAAAAGAACTTAGAAATCATTCTTGAAGAAACTGTCAAGGAAAATTGCTCTGATATTCTAGAACTAGAGAGAGAAATAGAACTCAAAAGAATTCACTGATCTTGAAAAAGATCCCCAAAAGAAAACTCCTAGGAATATCATAGCCAAATTCCAGAGTTCCCACGTCAAGAAGAAAATACTGCAAGCAGACAGGAAGAAGCAATTTAAGTATTGTGGAAACACAATCAATATAACACAAGACCTAGCAGCTTCTACATAAAGGGATCAAAGGGCTTGGAATTGGATATTCTGGAGGTCAAAGGAGCTAGGATTAAAACCAAGGATCACCTACCCAGCAAAACTAAGTATAATGCTTTGGGGGGAAATATGGTCATTCAATGAAACATAGAACTTTCAAATATTTTTGATGAAAAGACAAGAGCTAAACAGAAAATTTGACTTTCAAATACAAGAAGCAAGAGAAGCACAAGAAGGTAAACAGGAAGTGGGAATCATATGGAGTTTATTGGAGTTGAAGTGTTTACATTCCTACATGGCAAAATGATAACTGTAACTCATGAGACTTTTTCTCAGTATGAGGATAGTTGAAGGTAAAGATATGTATATATGTATATGTATGTGTATACATACATATATGCATGTATGATATATGTATGTATAGGAAGGCATATGTGTATATGAGTACATATGTGAACACACATATATGTCTGTGTACATGTATACATAGACAGAGGGCACAGGACCAGTTGAATAGGAAGGGATGATATCTAAAAAATAAAATTAAGGTGAAAGAGGAATATAATGGGAGAAGGAGAAAGGGAGAGATAGACTAGGGTAAATTATTTCACATAAAAGAGACAAGAGAAAACTGTTACAATGGAAGGGAAGAGCAGGAAGGTAAAAGGGAATGAGTCAAACTTATTTCCGTTGAATTTGGCCTAAGGAGAGAATAACATCCGTGCTCAATTGGGTATCTTACCCTACAGGAAAGTAGGGGGGAAGGGGATAAGAGAGGAGATGATAAAAAGGAGGGCAGATTGGGGGAGAGGGTAGTTAGAAGCAAACACTTTTGAAAAGGGACAGAGTCAAAGGAGAAAATAGAATAAGTGTGGGATAGAATAGGATGGAGGGAAATAGAGTTAGTCTTTCATAATATAACTACTATGAAAATTTTTTTGTGCCACCACACATATACAACCAATATTGAATTGATTGTCTTCCTAGTCGGGGTGGGTGAGGAGGGAAGAAGGGAAAGAATCTGGAAATCAAAGTTTTAAAAACAAATGTTAAAAAATTGTTTTTTACATGCAACTGGTAAATAACATATACAGGCACTGGGGCATAGAAATCCATCTTGCCGTACCAGAAGGTTGGGGGCTGGGATGGGGGAGGATATAAGAGAGAGTAGATAGGATGAAGGGGTATTCAGTAGGCTTGATATTTTGAAGTGCAGGTAGGGGAAAGACAGGGAGAAAATTTGTAACTCAAAATCTTGTGGAAATGAATGTTGAAAACTAAAAATAAATGAATGAATGAATGAATGAATGAATAAATAAATAAATAAACAAATGAATATAACTAACTAAACAAACAAACAAGTAAATAAATAAGAAAGGCCTGATGAAATTGATTGACTTTTCTTCAGGATGGAATGACTAGAGTAGACATTTTGGCATTTTGTAGACATGGCACTAGTGTGTAAGTCCTTGGATCCTGGTAGTCCCTCTGGGTCCTAAGGATTTGGTAAATGTGGAGGGCTAGTAAAGTGAGGCACAAGTCTTGTACTTGAAAGACCTGGGTTCCAGTTTACTTCACCGCCCCTCACTAGATATGTAACCCCTTTACACTTTGACTTCTGACCTCATCATTCCACAGAAAATGCTCTATCCAAAGTTACCAGTAATTGCTTAATTGCTGTATCTAATGGTCTTTTCTCAATTTTCTTTCTCAACTTGTCAGCAGGCTTTGACATTATTGATCACTTTGATATTCTTTTTTCTCTAGGATTTGGGGTTATTGTTCTTTCCTGGTTTTCCTTCTTCCTGTCTTGGGACTCCTCAGACATCTTTGCTGTATCTTCATCCAGATCATGCTCCCTAACAATAGGATTCCCACAGGGCTCTGTCCTGGGCCCTCTTGCTATCTCTATGCTCCTGATTCTTGAATCTGCCTATCCTGTCCTAACCTCTTTCCTGACCTCTAATCTCACATCGCCAGGTGTCATTCAGTCATCTTGAACTCTATGTCCATCATACATGTCCAAAACTGAACTCATTATCTTTTCCTCTAACTCTGCCCCACTTCTATCTTTCTTGTAATTGTCAAGGACAACTCTGTCTTCACAGACTCCCAGGCTTGTATCTTAAGAGTCATCCTGAACTCTTCACAGTTCCTCTTCCCCATATCCAATTGGCTATTAAGACTTGTTAACTTTACCTTTGCAATATCACTTGAATACAATTCTTTGGCATTTGTGGCACTCTAGTACAGGTCCTTATCACCTCATGGGTGATTATTGGGCCATTGGACCACACGGTTGGATTAGCATTCTGGTGGGTCTGCTGCCTGACTCATCTCTCCCTACTCCACTCCATCCACCAGTCAGACATAAAAGTGATTTTCCTAAAGGGCAGGTCCAACTATATCACCTCCCCACTCACTATATTCCAACTGCTTCCTACTGATTCCAGCATCAAATATAAAGTCCTTTGGTATTCAAGGACCTTCATAACCTAGCCCCCCTCCTATCTTCTTAGTTGTCTTATACCTTATTCTCTGATGTATACTCTTTGATGTAATGACACTGGGCTCTTTGCCTTTCTAAGAACAAGACATTTGATGTCTCTGCCCTGGGCACTTTCTCTGGCTGTCCTCTGAAAATGCTCTCCCTCCTCATTTCCACCCCCTGGTTTACCTTTCTTCATTTAAATCCTAACTAAAATTTATTCTTCTACATGAACCTTTCCCCAACCCCCTCTGAATTGAAGTGCCTATGTTCTTTTAACTATTTCCTATTTTTACTGTATGTAGTTTATACATATTTTGTTTATTAATTGTCTCTTCCATTAGATTTGAACCCCTTGAGGGCAGTAATTGTCTTTTGCCTCTTTGTGTCCCCAGAACTTAGCACTAAAAAGGAAATTACATTACAGTACACTTTTGAGTATGAACCTCATTTAGACCATTCTAGGCAAAGCCAAATAAATACTGCTTAAGTAAGGTCAACAGTCCTCTGTGTACTGCAAATAGTCTCTAGTCTTTGGTAAATTTCCAGTGGCACATTCTAGTGTCTGAATGTCTCCAAATGACTTTGACATTGTGAAATTTTCATGTGACAAACTGCTATGTCCTCTCTAATCATAGTCCTGCAAGAGAAAGGGCAAAAACGACATCTCAAGGATCTTTCCGTTTGTATGATTCAAAGATGGAGTCTCCATGATGCCAAAACTATGGATAAACAGAAACATTTAGTCAAAATCAAAGTGTACAAGAATTTGGTATCATATAGGAAAAGATATCTGTATTTCACATTTCCCCAAGATACTAGGTGTTGTATAAATGGTCTTAAAAGTAGAACCACTTTAACGATGACCCTTGAGTTGGAGGAGAGTTTGCATCTACACAGGCTCCCAATGCCACCCTTGCAATTTCTGCATACCATCCATAGGAACCAAAACACACATGTGCTCCCCCGACCCCCTGAAAACTGCCTTATAGAATCAGGACTCATCTGAATGCCAGCACGGCTGTGAAAACACTTCTGCTCCCTGGGACAACTGTGTTTATTAAGCTCGCAATTTCTGAGGGTGAAAGGAGAGCCAAAGGACCCCGTAGCATCATGATGGCAAAGGTACAAAAAACACAAGCACATTCTCAGGGGGAAAAAAGTGTGGGAGAGAGGTCAAGATTAACTGGGTTGTGTCCGTGCTCACATGTGTTACACAAACTATCAGAGAAACATAGGAAAGTATAGAATGAAGTGTATTATCGTGCTAGTAATTAAAACCTCTCAGTCAGGTGCTATAGAGAGATTAGTTGTCACATTGTGTTAAAGGAATCCTTGCCTTATTCCCTAGAAGGAGACAGACTGCCTGCCGTCCCATCATCTGTTACTGTGCTATAGCTATCCACGGCCAGAATGTATAATTGGCAGATTCCATGAACAGAAGCCCTTTGCTATTGGGAAAACAATGCTTATTGCTAACCAAAAAGGGGGGAAGGAATGGATGCATGAAAACACAATCTTACATGTCTCTTTTAGGTCCCGACAACTGCATACAGTTTAACTTTGTCTATATATACTGTCTATATCTGTAACATCTAAGAGACGTCTATTTAAAAACCTTGATCTTCTGGCATGTAGCATAGGTGGAATGAGAACTTAAAGGGCTTTCTCTCTGTCTCTCTCTGTCTCAGTTTCTACATACATACACACACATATATGCTTACATATGTCTACACACATAAATATATATATGGAGAGAGAGAGAGAGAGAAAGAGGGAGGAGGAAGAGGAGGAGGAGGAGGAGAGGAGAGTAGAATAGAGTAAACATTTGCATTTGGGGTATGATCAGTAGGGAAGGTAGATAAGGATAGTGAGATAAAGGAGACAACAGAGATGATGCCCTTTACCAGTAAGTGCCAGTGTTTTCATAATGTTAAGCTAGCCAATTATCTCAAATTTAGTGAAAAGGTAAAGAAACAGTCAAATCAATTGTTTGATAGAAATCACTGGTGTTTTGGAGTGAGCTGATAATCAAACAGTAAAGCCTCTTGTCTAGTATAGATAGGTCTTCAAAAAGCTGCCATCCAAATCACTTACACAACCTCCACATGAGTTGATTGTTCCTCTAGTCCAGTGGTTCTCAGCCTTCCTAATGCTGTGACCCTTTAATACTTGTATGTAGGTGCATCTGCATGTGGGCAGACCCACCTAGAGACAGGTAGAGTAGTGGTGTCTCGGTTCCTAAGACCATAAGAAATATGTTTTCCAATGGTCTTAGGTGATCCCTTGATCCCTGTGAAAGGGTCGTTTCACACCCAAAGGGGTCATGACCCATAGGTTGACAACTGCTGCTCTAATCTAAAGCATTATTTTTATACCATGTACCTCTCTGTCCACCTGGTGAAAATCACAGACCCCTTCTAAGCATCATATCTTTAATTTCATAAAATAAAACGCAAACAATTACAAAGGAAACCAGTTAAATTGAAATGCAGTTATCAAATATCTTTTTTTTAAAGGTTCATAGATCTCAGATTAGGAAACCCCTTTTCTAAAGGTGGAAGTAATTAGACTCTGGTCCCATGGTCTACAGAATAACCTTCACTTTTTTTATACTCTTCTGGGTTGGGAAGAAACAGTCATAGCCTTGCCCTACCAGGTCCTTACCCTACCAAACTACCAAACTAGATTCAGTCTCCTGATACTCTGAAAGTTTTCCTGTTCTGATTGATGAGGGGAAAAGTTCATTCTGCCCTACCTTTCTGAGACAAAAAAAGTTGATATTCAGACTGAATTTGGTTTCAATTTCTTTAACGCTGCCTTCTGAAGTTCTGGGATTTGAGAGTTCTGGGACTGGAGAATTAGAGAATCCTCCATCTTCTACCTGTCTTTGCATTCTAAATTATGAAAATGTTTTCATCACATTCCTGCTTGGATTTGCCACAGTGGTTCTTTTGAGATACTCTAAAACTGGGCATTTTCAAAGCCTCCTTTTACATTTTGCACTTCTATATCCATCTGTTTCTTTGACTCTATCTAGAAAAAAAGCTAATTGCATTGAGATCTGGTGAAATAAAACATCTGTGTGAAACCTGAAATCACCTTTTACTATGCTGTGGAATCTTTCAAGACTCAGGAATTTTTTATGGTCCTGTTTGGATGTGGCTGTTTTGTTGGAAAGAATGTTAACACAAGGCTGTGTACCTTTATAAGGAGTGACAGGCAGGCAGACAACAGACAAAAGGGGGGGAGGGAGAGAAAGAGAGAGAGAGAGAGAGAGAGAGAGAGAGAGAGACAGAGAGACAGAGAGACAGAGAGAGACAGAGAGAGAGACAGAGAGAGAGACAGAGAGACAGAGAGACAGAGAGACAGAGAGAGAGAGAGAGAGAGAGAGAGAGAAATAGAGAGATAGAAAGAGACAGATAAAGAAAGAGACAGAAATTTTGGAAGCTAGAAATCTGGTATGTGTGGGAATGTTATTTAAGACACTACACAATCTCATGCCAGCCCCCCTTTTCCATTCTGCTCAAACAATATTTAATCAAGGAAATTTATTCTTTATCATAAAATTTTTAATGTTTTCCTTCCTCTGTGCTGTTGCTCTTGGGATCCCAGTTCCCCAGCTCATAATATTAATAATATTACCCTGGAGCTCTTACATCCCTCCTAAGGTAGGGAAAAGGATTAGGAATCCCTATCCCACCCCACCTCCAGACTTGCACAGTCCACTTAAAGTACTAGACTTCTCCTCCATATCATGGTCCTATACATTGTGATTTTCTTGGTTCAGGCTCACAATTCATCAAAGAACTCATTATGTTTTAGAAATAACACCTCTTGCATGCTGCTACTTGTGTCTGCTACCTTCTCTGGGGCCATGCATTTTGTTCTCTCCTTGAGCTATATGATGGAAGTGTGTTTTTCCTGGAGGAGCCATGAAGACACAGGTATATACATTCTACCTTCCAGGGAACTAGAATGTATATGCCCCTGTCAGTCTTCTCTCTGATTATGGTATATCCAGATTTCTATGTCTTACTCTAACTTTTAAAACTCTCCTTTTAAAGACTTAGTTCAAGAAAATAGCTCAAATGCATAGTTCAAATATAGCTCAAACATGACTCAAATCATGTTCCTATGTGGTGTCAAAAAGTCCAAGCAAAATTTTACCTTAGCAAGGAGATATCAATTCTAAAACAATGTTCTTACCTGATTAATTTTGTTAACAAAGAGTTAATATTGACAAAGGAATAAAACTTGTTGAGGGAGTCTTACAGGAGGGCCTTACTAACCTCTACTCTGCCAAGGAGTTAATCTTGCCAAGGAAATCTCAGAGAGCCACATTCCTTTTACTCTTTGGAATCTCATCCTGCAAAATCACATCAATCCAATACTTCAAACCTCTCCAGAACCTCCTGGTTTTGGGGGTCCTGGATCACCCAGTATTTGGAAAAGACAGGGGAAAGAAGTGGTGAACTCCTTCCAGATCCTTCATTTATAGAAATCTCTAGGGGGTCAATCACATAATTTCCTACCTGGCTGCACTTCTCTGACTTCATCACCCCCTTCCCACTAGGGACCCTCCTCTCCTTTTCAGCATCTTTTAATGTGTTGTCTTTCCCCCATTAGATGTGAGCTCATTGACTTCAGGGACTGTCTTTTGCCTTTCTTTGTTTTTCCAGTGATTAGCACAATACTAGTACATAATAGGCTTTGAAGATGTGTTTATTGTTTGATTCACCTCCTCAAGAATATTAGTGGGCAGCATCCAACAACCAGCCGGTGTCATGGTTCTCACACCAGGATAGCCACTGTCCATTGACTATCCCTAATACTCTACCTTGAGATGCCTCATGAGGCACTGAATATACAACTTTCTGAATCTCAAAGATTTGGAACTTCCATCTAGGGACTGGAGGTGGGAGAATATTGTATTAATCATTAGAGGTAGAGGTCAGCATAAGAACCCTGGGGACCCAGGGAAGAGGAGAAGAAGGACGAGGAAGAAGAAGAAGAGGAGGAAGAGACAGAGGAGGAGGAGGAGGACCACAGGAAAATAAGTGAAGTGACAAAGGAAGGGATTCAAGTAAGAGGAAAGAAATGAGAAGATTTCAACTAACTAGTGTAAGAAATGATTAATACAGAATGTACCCATGAGAAGAGAGGTCTTTTCTATAATGAGAATTGGGACCTTACAAAGAGTATAATCTCCAGCAATTCAGTGCTCAGAAAGACCACTTGCTTTAAGTGAGTTTTGTGCTTCCATGATAACATTCTATATCAGGAGAAGAAAAATCACTGGGGGCAACTGGTATCCAGAAAGGTGACAAGGCATGGAAGCACAGAAGATATTTCATGGCAAAAGGGAAATAAAATGGGAAGGTAGGGACTGGGATTGAGTTATACCATCAAGGGCAGCTAGGTGGTGTAGAGGACAGAGTGTCAGGCCTGGAGTTAGGAAGACTCCTGAGTTCCTAAGTTCAAACTGGGTCTTGGATACTTACTAGTTGTGTAGCCCTGGGCAAGTCACTTAATTCTATTTACATCAATTTCCTCATCTGTAAAATGAGCTGAAAAAGAAAATGGCAAACCACTCTAGTATTGCCAAGAAAACCTCAAATGTGGTCACAAAGAATTGACAAATTAAAACAACTAAACAACAATAAGGAAAATCAAAGATATAAGAAAATTTCTACCATGGGACAATATTTCTAACCTCAATGTGTCCTTCAGGCATTGGTAGATCTAAGAGTAAGGCAAAAGAGGGAAAAAATGAGGAGGGAAGGATATATAAGCAATAATAGGATTAAAAAAATAAATATGGTACTTAAAATATATACTTTAGAACAATGGTTCTCAACCTTCCTAATTCTGCAACCCTTTAATACAGTTCCTCATGTTGTGGTGACCCCCAACCATAAAATTATGTTTGTTGCTACTTCATAAGTGAAATTTTGCTATTGTTATGAATCATAATGTAAATATCTGATATACAGGATGTATGTTCACTGTTACAAGTTGAACATAACCCACAGGTTGAGAACCAGTGCTTTAAAAGCTTTCATTCTATGAGGACTATCAAGATTAAAGAAGAAATAAATAGCTAAAAAGAACATGAATCGAAGAATAAAAATTGAGGAGAGACAAAGAAGGAATATAACCAATAGTAAGAGTGAGGCAAAGAAATATTTTTGGAGAAAAAGGAATAGAAGATGTAACTAACAAAGAATCTGAAGGAGAAAAGAGGAAAAGAGATTGTTATTACTTAATAGAGAGGAGAACAGGTAAGGAAAAAGAAGGGAAAATGAGGTGATTGAATAAAAGGAAGAAAATGGATAATAGGAAGTTGGATAAAACTACAAAACTAGGGAAAGGTATGACAAATGGAAATGGAGGGTTTAGAGTGAGGGGATAAAAGCCTATGAAAATAGTGTTGCCTTAAGTAAGATGAATTCTATTGCTTATAAATACAAGAAGCACATCAAAAATCAAAGTCATGCACAGAACAAAAATGAAGAACTAGAGCAAATTCACTATATTTTAGGTGAACTTTGAAACACAACAGATGGAACCATACTATTAGATAGAGTAAAACCAAAAAATCACAATCTAATACAGACAAACAAGGAAATTATATTTTGCTAAAGGAAACCATTTACAACAAACTAATATCACTATTAAATATAATTTTACAAATACCTTAGTGTCTAAATACATAAAGGAAAAAATTAACTGAATCCCAAGATGATGTAAATAATAACACAATAATAGTAGCATACTTTCATGTTCTCCTGCCAGCTTTGAATAAATCTGAAATAAAGACAAAGAAATGGGAACATTTGGAGAAACTGGCTTTAAAAAGACATAACATTTTCCAAATGGAACTAACGAATATACATCTAGCATTACATGGAACTTTTACATGAATTAGGGTAGAGATATTACAAACAAATATTAAGGGGCAGGGGTGGGGGGAGTTAACACATCCTTTATACACCACATTGCAATAAAAATAGTAGTTCAAGGAACACAAAGGACCCAGACAGAAATAAAGACTTAACAATGAAATCCTAAAAAAAAAGTCAAAGAACAAACAACAGGAAAAATACAATTATAACCATGAAACATCTGAAAAATTGGTATAATAATAATAGTATCTATCACCTAGGGTTGTATGTATGAAATGAGAAAATGTTTGTGAAGTAGTTTGAAAACTTTAAAACATTGTGTAAATGCTAGCTATCAGAACACAAGAATTTATTGTATATAGTTAAAGCAGTTGTCAGGGGAAATTTTCTATCCCGACAAATGTACATGAAAAGGAGGTTATAAATGACTTGAATGTGTATTTTTAAATACGAAGTGAAGAAATAACTTAAAGTAAGTATGAAATATTTAAGATATCAGAAATAAATTGAAAATAAAAAGCTACAGAAATGATAAACAAAAGCAAAAACTAGTTCTTTGATGAATGACAATATCTACAAACTTCTAGACAGCTTGATTCAAAAGAAGAGGGCAGAAAAGCAAATCACAAATAAACATGATGCAATTACAGCAAAATTAGAAGAAAATAAAATAATTTCAAAACCAACTTTGCATATTAACCAACAAGACTAAGAAAACAAAAGAAATAGAGCATTATATTAAAAAAAACCCCAGAAACCCAGCGGATAAAGAAATAGAGTTCTTACATAACAAACTCTCAGAAAAGGAAATAGGATGAGGTATAAAAGAATAAAAAAACAAGTGGGAAAAGAGCCTCATGGTCCTGGAATCAAAAGTGATTTCTATCAAATTTTAAAGAAAAGTTAATAAGAATACTACACAAATTATTCTCAAAAATCAAGAAAGAAAGCACTCTGCCAGACTCCTTTTATGAGGCAAATATTGTCCTAATTCAGAAACCAAGGAATAATATGGCAAAGAATGATAACTATAGACTAATAATATTAAGTCAATATCAATTCACAAATAGTAAATAAAATTATTTCCAATTATATCAATTCATCTAAGAAATAAATAATTCATTATGACTATGTCGGATTTATACCAGGGATACAAGGATGGCTCAATATTAGGAAAACAAAATAATTAATCTCATTTAAAAAAATTCCCCAAACCATACAATTGGCCCAATAAATGCAGAAAAGAAAAGTCTTTGATAAGGTTCAATAGCCATTTATGCTGGAGAGGAAGAGACGTAGAAACAGAGAGAGACAGACACAGAGAAAGAGAAAGACAGAGAGAAGCTTCTACTGGCTATTGGCATAGATGTATCAATTCAGTATCATTAAAAAGAATCTAAAACCAAAAGAAAATAAGCACTAGATGTTTTCTCATTATATATAAAAGAAAAGCAAGAATGACTACTCTCCCTGATGCTATTTGATATATTTCTGGAAATACTAGCAACAGCATTAAGACAAAGGAAGAAATTAAAGGTGTAAAAATAGGCAGAGTAGATAAAACCATCCATGTTTGCTGATGATAAAGCTCTTTTTAAAATCCTAAGGAATCAGCAAAAATATCAATTGATATGATCAATGGCTTTAGCAAAGTTGCAATCTACAAAATGACACATGTCAAGCATTTCTGTATAACAATGACACAGTCTAAGGCACCAATAGAAGTAGAAATCCTATTCAAAGTATCTTTTAAAATGAGTAAAAGTATCTATCAATGTACATGTTATTCTTGTATAAATTCAAAAAATCTCATGACCGGGCCATTTCAATATGATAAACATGACAATACTAACAATACATAAAAAGAAACTTGGTTGGGAGGGAGTGGGGCAGGGAGGAAAAGCTTCCTGCAGAGGACACATGAGCTGAGTTTTGTTCAAAACAAACAAACAAGCATTCTAATAGACTCGGAAGTACATTCTAAGAAGGAGTACATTCTAAGCATGCTAGATAGCCAATATAAAAGCACATAGATGAAAGGTGGAGTGTTATGTGTGAAAATCACCCAGAAGCTTGGTTTGGCTGGACCACAGAGAAAGCATGGAGGAGTAAATTTTAACTGTGTTAGAAATATGGGTTGGTTCTTGGCTGTGAATGACTTTAAAAGTCAGCAGAGTGATTTGAGTTTAGCAAACAAGGTAGTGACATGGTCAGGCCTATATCTTGTAAAGTCACTCAAGCATTCATGCAGAAGATAGGTTAGAGTGGGGATAGACAAGGCAGGGAGACCAATTCAGAACTTGTCTCAACAGTCAAGAAGAGAAGTGTTGAAGGCCTAAATTAGAGAGATGGCCATGTGAGTAGAGACAAGGAGATAGATCTGAGAGATGTTATAGGGGAGAAATGGCTCCAAGATCAAATGCAACAGCCTCCATGTGTCTTTTACAGTACTTCAAGATCTGGCTTCTTCCCACCTTCCCAGTCTTCTTACACAGTGGTCTCCTTCACATGCTCTGCAACTTGATATTCCTCACACAGGACACCCCATCTCTTGACTCTCTGCCTTTTCAGTGGCTTCCTCCCAAACCTAGGAATATGGTGGTGGCCTCCCCAAATTTGAAAGTTTGAAAGGGTCTCAAGGAAAGCCTAATGGGTGCTTTTTGGACATATTGGATATGAGATGACTATGGGAATTAAAAATGTGTAATCAGTACTTGAAAAAGCTGAACTTGAACTCAGAGAGTGATTAGGGCTGGACATGAAAGCTATCTGCATAGAGATGAAAATTAAATTCATGGCAACTGATGAGATCAACTAATGAGATGATTTAAAGAGAGAGTTAAAGTGGACAAACACCTTTGGACTATATTCACAATTAGACAGCATGCCATGGCTGATAAAAAGGACTGAGAAGGAAATTAAAAAGAACAAGCATTTGCTTAGTATCTACAGTGTGTCAGACCATGCCCTAAGTACTTTGTACGTGTAGTCTCATTTGGTTTGATTCTTGCAATAACCCTGTAAATTAGGTGCTATTAACTTATTTATGTTAGCTTTTATTTATCCCAATCTTGTAGTTCAGTAAACTGAGGTAGACAGAGATTAAGTGATTTGGCCAAGGTCACACAGCTAGATTTGAATTCAGATTTTCTTGACACCAGGACCACAGTGCCACCATCTATGAGGAGAGGATAGTCAATATTGTCAAATATTACAGAAAAGTAGAGAACTAAGGTAAGGTCATCAGATTTGTCAATTCAGAGATCACTGGTAATGTTGTAGAGAACAGTTTCAGTTGAGTGATGAATTTAGAAGCCAGATTGACAAATGATTGAAAAAAGAGGAAGTGGGGGTGGCTAGGTGGCACAGTGAATAAGCACCGGCCCTGGAGTCAGGAGTACCTGAGTTCAAATCCGGCCTCAGACACTTAACACAAAAAACTAGCCGTGTGACCTTGGGCAAGTCACTTAACCCAAACTGCCCTCCCCCCCAAAAAATAAAAAAATAAAAATAATTTTTAAAAAAGAAGTAGCTGCTCTTAAAAAAAAGAAAAAAGAGGAAGTGAAAACAAAGGAGTTTGACTTCGGGAGAGAAGAAAGATATTGAATGGGAGCTTTAGGGGATGGTAGAGTTTAGTGAGATTTTCTTGGTTTGTTTTTGTTTTAGGATGGAACATGCTTGAAGAGAGTAGGGAAGGAACTAATAAAGTGAGATTTAAGATTAGAGAAAATGAAAGGATGATTGTGGGGATAATATACTGGTGAAGATGGAATGGGATGTGGGTCTCCACTTGATTTAGAAAACCATGAATTAATATTTTCTATGGTATATTGTATTTTCATTTGTTGCATTAAGCATCTCCCAATTACTTTTTAATATGTTTTGCCTCTCATTAGAAAACTTTGCAAACCATGAGTTTGATAGTTCCATTCTAGGCATTCAGGTATGTCCGCAGTATGTAGAGGGCACACCTTTTGCTGTATAGCCCGTAGCATCACCAACTGAGAAACCGTCCTTCAGGCACGGAAGTCTCAAACATGGAAGTCCCAAATATGTTCTATGTTAAAATACATGTACTGGATAGAAGGCAGAAATAATGGTAGACAATAGGGTCAAAAGTGTTAAAGCTCAGAAGGAACTAAAGTTGATAATGAATAACTAGGAAAATTTACAAGGGGCTTTTTAAGAAGGTATTTTGGGGGAAAGGAGGAAGGTCAAATCAGGGATAGAACTGTTTGCTGCTCCAGGTTGAAGGAAGAATGAAAAAGGACAGTAGTGAGAGTTCAAAACTCGCTACTTGTTTTTATTTTTGGTTTATCTACTGAGAATGGTTAAACTGGAAAGACTAGAATAACAATATCAAAGACAGCCTTGAAACTCAAGATACGTGATTTTTTTTTTTGTAAAAGTGCACCACCTATCTGTTCCTAGTAAGTTCCTATTATCAGACTTATAAAGAATCAGCAGATATGATAGTTGAAACACTGTCCATGATCTCTGGGAAATCATGGAAAAGAGGCAAATTTTCATGGGACAGGAGAAAGGCAAATTTTATCCTTCTAAAAAGGAAAGCTCATAAAAGTTTTAATATACAATTAATTTTAGGTATGATTCCTAGAAAAAAAAATAAGATGTTTATTAACAGGGCAATATGTAAGCATCTAGGAATGGAAATGCTGATCACTAGAAGCTAGCATGGGTTCACCAGATCAGATCATAGCAGAATAACCTTATTTGACTATTTGGCAAATCAATTAGATTGGTTTTACCCATAATGCCAAAGACGGAATGTTCCACAGATGAGAACAACAGAACTTATCCAATATGATGATACTTGAGAAAGTTCCTTTATCTAAATCTAAAAATCAATTTCACAAGTACTGGATGGGGCCAGATAAGAGCTCATGAGAAGATTTTTGTTTGTTTTTTTCCATGAGCTGCAGATGAAGAATAAGTTGATATTTGCCATAACCTCAAAAGCTAATGAATATTATCCTATGCTAAAGATAGAGATGTCACATCCAGATTAATGTATGTGTTAGTCTCACTGTACTCTACCCTGGTCAGATCATATATGAAATATTGAGTACAATTTGTAGGGGCCACTTTTGAAGAAGGATATGAAAAAGTTGGAGCCTGTCCAAGTCAGGGTGACTCTGACTGGAGGTCATGTCATAAAGGGATATCCTAAGGGAAATGGAAGTATTTAACATGGAAAAGGGATGACTTGGTAGGGAAAGGACAGTTGTGTGGAAGAGAGGCTAGGCTTTTTCTGACTGGCCTGAGGGTATAGAACTAAGAACAATGAATGAAAACTATGGAAAGGTCAATTTCAGCTCAATATGTAGAAAGACTCCACCAAACCTGGAAATGTCCCAAAATGAAGTGAGAAGCAGTGAGCTTCTCTTTACTAGAGATTTTCAAGGAGAGGCTGAATGCACTTTTGAAGAGATTATGTTTGTAGAGATTCTTTCTGAGATATGGAGGATATTAGAAGACTTCTGAGATCCCTCCCAGTTTTAAGATTCTATTTTTATGTGATACATGATTTAAGACCAAACAAGCTCTAAAATTCCTTCCAGCTTTAAATTCTTTGGTCTTCTGATTTAGTTCAAACCTTAATTTTATAAACGAGGAAACTAATATTCAGAAAAGGAAAGTTAATTGGCCAGTATTTTCACAGTTGGTCTTGATTTCCTTTAAATTTCACAATTCTAGTTCCATTGAATTTAAGAGAAAGAATACAGAGATCAAACTAGGCATAAGTATCGAATACAGAATATTTGGCTTTCATGCTTCTGATGTTCCCTTTCTATGACTTATTTCCCTTTTTACCATATGTCCTTTTTTGGTGGGAGAGGATATACCCAAAGGCCCTTCCCCCATCAAAAACTAGTCCTGGGAAAGGACCAGATCTGTTTTTGGCAGCTTGAAAATTTGAAGGAGGCAATAAATTCTTTAGTCAGAAGCATTTCCTATGGTGGCCCCCTCTCCAAATTATAGGATCACAGGATAGAAGGCAGCTTTGAATTCATCTTTTTCAGTGATTCTCAATTGTTTTTGTTCTCAGAACTCTATTACATTCTTTAAAAACTAGAAGACTCCCAAAAGCTTTCCTTAAAACATATGAAAAATGTAGATTATACTTATGGATATATATATATATATAATGATAGAAATTAAAATGTTAATGCTCTTATAAAAGTGGTTTTAGCCTCATGTATACCCTGAAATGGTTTCATGGAGTCCTTGAGGATCCTAGACTATACTCTTAGAACAGCCGATCTTATCCAACCCCCTAACTTAACATATGGAGGAGCTGAAGGTCAAACAAGAGAAATGATGAGCACAGAACCACATAGTAAATAAGTAACTCAATTGGGAGTCAAATCCAGGTTTATGTGTTTAATTGCTATTCTTACATTTATTTTCTTGCTAACTATTAAGGTTCGTCCTATGTTAAAGTAATTTCAGCATCAATGAAAACGCAAATGTGTGTGTGTATGTGTGTAGGACAGTGTTTGGACTTTCTTGATCCCCACAAAAAAACCAACTGTACCAGGTGGCTGACTACTTAGTAGGTTAGGTGTCTATTAGGCACTGTGCTAAATGCTAGTGGTGCAAGGAAAGACAAAAAAGAGGTCCTGCCCTTAAATTGCTCACAGTCTACTGGGGGGAGACAACATACAAGCACCTATGAACAACAAGACACAAACAAGGTAGATCAGAGATGACCAACAGATGGAAGGTGCTAGAATTAAGAAAGACTTGGAAAAGCTTCTTAGGGGGAGGGGGTTAGCAGAGCCTTCAAGGGAGTTAGAGAAGTGTAGGGGTAGAGAAGGGGATGGAGAGCATCCCAGTGTGGGGATAGCCAGTGAAAATTCTTAGTCAGGAGATGAATATTTTGTCTTACTCCAGGGTTACTGGACCCAAGAGTATGGAAGAGAAAATATTGGAAAGAATCCTGGAGGGATAGGAGGGGTGGAAGTTAGGAAAGGCTTTCAAAGTCAAAGGATTTTATATTTGATCCTCAAGGTGATGGGGGAGTCAACTCAGCTGACTTGGAGCTTATAAAGTTGAATTTAAAACCTGAGCACAGCAGGTGGCGCTCTCTGACCTCCCTTGCCCCTGTAACTGCCCATAAATTAAGGGTCTTGTCAATAAAGTGTCCTAACCTGATGGGTTGTGGGCATCAATAAACAGGCTTGTGCATGCGTGGTGTGTGTGTGCGTGTGTGTGTGTGTGTGTGTGTGTGTGTGTGTGTGTGTGTGTGTAGTAAGTGGGAAGGGAGGGGGTGAGATTATTATTCTGACCACTAAAGCTGGATTTCTACATATTGGCAGAGTCAGACACCCATGACCAACAGTAATAAAGAGGGACCAGCTGGTGCCCCATTAATAACCACTGACTCCTGAGACGTCTCCCAACAGATGAGGACAAATAGTCCCAGGAACACCCTTCCATAACCCTGAAGCCCCAACTTCATGCCACTCACCTTTCAACCTGATTCTCTTTAACACCAAGGTCCTGGGATATTTATTTTCTGACCCCAAATGTTCTGGACATCAGCCATCTCATAAAGGCAATGTCATCCCGTCACCTCGGAGTAGCCCTTAATACACTGTGGGGGCTTAATGGATGCTAATTTTCATTATAGATCATCATCAACACAATGGAAGAAGGCTTTGCAAAAGCTTCTGTCTGACAGATGTGATCTAAGAAGTCTCATCTCACCATTGCTGTGGAGTCTTTAGAATGGAAATATATTTGTATCACACAAAACCATTTCTGTGAAAGGCAAAACTCTATTATGTGAGCAATGTCAACAGAGTTTTTAAAAATAATGTCCTTTACACTATTCTAAGGATTCAGGCTAGGATAACTGTTATAAATCAGAGTGGAGTATAAACTGAGGGAAGTGTACATTGAGAACATTTGATAAATTGACTAGGATACTGCTCTGGTACTTTAAAATCACCATAAAACAATAATAATGAAATATATTCTAAGCCTAAAGGGGTCAGTATAAAGATTCTTCAGCCCAGGGAATTGGGAGAGTTTTCAAAAGGATTCTTTTAGCAGCCCCCTCCTCATAAAACTAAGAAGATAGTAGAAATGATTTTTTTTTCCTTAAGAGAAGAAATGAATCTGAACCTGTGATATCCTCGGTATAGGGTACACCCAGTGAAGAAACTCCTTTGACCAATGCCGATAAACAATTGCTGTGCAATTTTCAGTCTTTGAGATTTGTTAGAGAATGGGGACAGGAGGAAGAGAGAAGTTAAAGTAACTTGTTTAGATACACGTAGATAGGTAGTGCCAGAGTTTGATCCTGAAACTCTGTCATTTTGGCTTTAACCCTCATCTGAGCACCATAAAAAGCTGGATTTCCTGGGGGAAAATGAGGTGCTTTTGATATGATAGAATTATGGAATTTAAGACCTGGTAGGGGCCTCAGAGGTCATCTAGTACAACACTTGCCTAAATCAAGAAGACTGTGAGTAATGCAGAATAATTGAATTTAAAGTTGGAAAGTAAAGAGAAATGTATAGAGAAAGTGACAGAGATAATCTGATTCAACTGACCTAAGGGATCATCTGATGTGATCCTTTCATTTGATAAATGAGGAAACTGAGGCCCAGAGAGGTTGTAAACATGGAATCACACAATCTAAAGTAAGGAGGAATGTCAGTGGATATCTGAGATGGTTGCTTTGTGAATGCGGATCCCCTACACAGTCTTTCTCACAAGAGAACATCCATTATCGATGGGATGAGCATTAGGGCTAACCTGCCAGAGGTGACATGGGTAGTAAGTGGCAGAGCTTAGGTTACATCTCTTTTGCATCCAAATTTGTCTAAATACTCCTCCCTTACTCCAGCCCTCCTCTGTCATCTAAGGCAGCTCCTTCTTCTTTTTGGACAGCTCTGTGTCTGCCATCTCAAAGCTCATGCCTTGATTCCAATAGTTTCTACAACAATGAGTTTCTCCATCTTTCATCAGATTCACTATCTAGATTAGTATAAGTGCTACCTTAAGATTGTTTTCAGTTGCATTTTATCTGGTTTTTATTAGCAAATTCAAACAATTTTCAGATAGGAACGAATAGTTCTTATGGAAACTCTCTGTTCATAGCTTTTGACCACTCCTTCCTGCCTTCAATCCATTTTGCAACATTCTTAGGTTTTATGGGCAAGCTCAACTCATTAATGATCAAGTTTAATTCTCAAGTTTGGTTTTTTTCCTTTCTTAAAATCCCATAATATTATCTCTTTTTAAAAATTAAATTTTAAAAACCAATAGTAAGCATTTGCTATTTATTTTGATTACAAAAATATAATCCCGATGTCTTCCCTTTCCACTCCTTTCCCTACCCAGGCTGGTCCTAAATTACTGGTGTCTGCCTAACCTGTCCTATTTTTTATATGTGAATATTATTAGCCCTCCATAATTTTAGTTTGCTTTGCCTGAAGCAATTCCCTTCCCAATTCCATCATAGAATTCAGCCACTCCTTGTCCTGTTCTCTCATCTAATCCAATCCTCTACTCACTTTGTTATTTTTACTATTTATTTTTACTTCCCCTGCCTAGCTCAAATAAGAATATTGTTCATGAATTCCCTTTATGCCCCACCCCTTATCTATTTGACTTATCTTCATCAACACCAACATTTGAAACACCAAATCCTTCACCCCCACACCCCTGTCCTCTAGCATTCTCCAGTTTATTTATTTTTGAACTCTCAAACCCATGAGTTATATCTCCTTATTTTCCCAATAATTTTTAACCAAGATTTACACCTAAGGAACAATAGCCTTGTCTTCTGTTTTTAGCACGTAAGCATCAGGCCATCACCTAGTCCTTTTAAACTATGCATACTTGCTTTTCTTTCTGAATTTTAATATGAGGTTTGTATTTCAAAGACGTTGCCCAATTATTTCAAAAATAATGTGCAGAATTCATTCAGCTGTCAAAAATTCATATTTTACTTACATCAAATTATGAACAACTTTATAGGATGTCATTTTTGGAACCTAGTCATTTTCCTTCACCATTTAGTATATCTTACATTGCTTTTTTTCTTTTATATTTAATTGCAGGTGAACAATCTCAAAAGCATTTTCAACTAAAGTTACTTAGCACGTATCTTTCTGCTTCTGACTACCAACAGTATTTTCCCTTTGTCCAGGAAACTCTATAATTTGAGGATGATATTTCTGGGGAAGTTAAACTTATAGTTCTATGCTGTTGACACTATGTGGATTGTAATTTATAGTACATTGCCTAAATTTCAAAATTTCCAGGAAGTTTTATTTTGTGATGTCCTAAAATACGATAATTTCGTGGTGTTTTCTGGGAAGTCAATGCTTCTTAGGTGGGCCCATCAAGCTTTGCTTTGGACATAAGTTGCCATGGCCTATAGAGATTTCAAATTTGGTGACATTTGACTTTGTTAAATTAATTCCTCTTTCACAATTGTATTTTTGGGTTTCATTCTCTGTTTCTCTTTTTCAGATCATTCCTCTTAATTCTTTTCATCACTGACTTGCTGAAAAAAATTCAGTTTCTGCTCTAAGGCATAGAGAAAGTATGATCAAATGTAAAAATATGTTAAATCCTAAACATCCTTTAAGATTATAACACAATAAATGTACTGGCTAAAACAATCTCTATAGAAAATATAAGCAAAATATATAAACCTAAATAACAACTTAATAATGGCTTCCTGAAAAATGAGTGAATAACATCCCGAATAATACAAAATAAACCATAGAAGTGAAAGAAAATTATAACAAAGAAATAAAATGTCAGTGTAGGGTGGGGGGAAAGCAGCCAAAGGAAAACCTTTGAAATATACACTACCAAAGTAGAATAATGGGGGTTTTTGCATACTCAATCAGTCAACAAACATTTATTAAGGCTTACTATATGCCAGGTACTGTACTAATTTCTGGTGTACAAAAAGTGTCAAAAGACAGTCCCAGATACTCTCTTTCTTTCTCTTTTTCCCCATCTGTCTCCCTATCTTGCTCTGTCTGTGTATATGTAGGCATCTCTCTCTTATCCTGTTATTTCACTATATGTGCATTCCTTGGTTTATGGGGTTATGAGAGACATTGTAGTATAATGAGAATAACATTTTACTTGAAAACAAGATGAAACCTGAATTTGAATCTTCCCTTCACTGCTTACTAGCTGTATTATGCCTGGCCTTAGTTTTCCATCTAAAAACAGATATAATAATAGGCTGTTGCAATGACCAAATGCAATAACATATGGGAAGCACTTAGCAATGTAAAACACTGTGCAAATGTCTAATATGACCATCGAAGAGAGCTGTGCTTAGATTTAAACTCTCAGTCATCTTGTTGGGATTCCTTGACTCACTTTGAAGGAAGCATTATAAGGAGAGTCATAAACTTCTTAGTGCACTAAGAATTTTGTGATACCTTGTATACAAATATGTGTATATGATGTTTGAGAGATACAATGTATGTATGTGTGTATATATGTGTGTGGGTCTATAGATACATATGATTATGCATGTGCATGCATATGTATATACATATGCACATGTGGAAGTGGGGGCATGTCTGTGTATGTGTATTGCATGGTGCACATATGTACATATGGGATTTTTGTATTGTCTTTAAGTCTTTGCTGTGTTATTCTTTGATCCTGATCAACATGCGCCAATATTTATTCTCCATCCTCTTCTATGCCCAGTTTTATGCTGAAATCCCTTAATATTATGAGAAGAATCATCTTCAAAAGTATAGAGGAACAGTAGAAGAAAGAAGCAGTTTAAAGAAAACTTGCCAAAATATCCAACATAGCAAAGTCATCTGTAAGGTATTCAAGAATGAAAATAGGACCATGAATAGAAGAAAAATGGAAAAGATTTGCAAAAAAACAAAACCCTCAACATTTTAACAAACTGTTGTTTCCACCAAGTATAGTAAAACTATTCCATTTGGACATTGCTAAAATCAGAGTTCCAAAGGTGCTGATAGAAAAGGCAAGGATCACTAAAGACAAAAATGATAAGAAAAGCTACTGAGATGGATCAAGAATATATAGAGATCTACGTTAAGGGTGATACACATATAAAGGCCTGACACACATTAAAGGCCTGATACATATGATGTTTGAAGGAAGGAAAAAGTTAAAAGTGTGGAGAAAAGATGGGACCTTATTAATATTGAAAAAGTTGACCAAGAAAACATTAATAACTACCAATCAATATGCCTTACCTCCCATTTATTAAAAGTCCTCATGAAAGCCAGTCAAGGTCATTTTCAATTAGGGTAATCTTAAGGGAGAAGCAGACTTCTGCAAGCCATATTCAACAATGAATAACAATAAACAATGAATAATATCTCCACCATTTCTTAAGTTCCAGAATTAACCAGAAGTAGAGTGGTCTATGACACTGAAGTCCAAAGAAAGTCAGGAACAAGGCCAGGAGGGCAATGCCAGGGCTTTAAGTCAACTTCATGCTATGAAGAATTAGAGCAAGAGTCTAGTGGGAAAGCCATTCAAAATTGCATTAAAATGCTTGAATATACCATAGGAATGGTAGCTATGGGGTTAGGGACAGCACCCAGAATTTCTTTGGTATTGAGAACTTCCAAACTTGCTCTACTGAAGAACATTGATATCTTTTATGCTTCTTATAGTTCCAGAGAGTTGCTTAGCCCAAGCCCTCAAGGCCCTTTTACCCAACAGATGAAGCAATTTACCCTGAATCACACAGATATTATGTATTTCAGATAGTACTTGAACTTAGGTTTTCCCAACATTGAGGACAATCCTCTATCCACTACAATATGGGTGGATAGGCAGTCATTGAACATCAGGCTCTCTATCCACTACCATCAGATGTTATGGACTCCTATGGTATTCAGGGGAAACCTATGGACTCCTTTTCGGAATAATATCTGTGAAAAATACATAGGATAACAAAGGAAGCCAATGATATTATCATACAATTAACAAAACATTAGCCAAACAAGTTCATGGACTAAAGGTTTAGAAGCCCTGCTGGGCCATTCTACTTTTATATCATAATAATCAACCAATAAAAATTTATTAAGTACCTCTTTGCCAGCCACTGTGCTAAGTGCTATGGATACAAAAAGGGATAAAAAACAGTCCCTTCTCTCAAGGAGTTTATAGTGATATACTATATGACATACAATCCACCAAAATCCTACTTTCATATCTCTGCATCCCATGATGTAGAGAGATCCTGAGTCACAAAAGGCCATCCTAGTGGATTTCATGTTCTCACAGGTCCTGCCTAGTTGGAAAAGTTTCAGATCTAGACCAAGGAATGAATAAGTAACATGCTTATCATTTCAGGACCAACGTGTTGTTCATTCAGTGTTGTCCTACTCTTCACAAGCCCATTAGGGATTCTCTTGCAAAGGTACTAGAGTGGTGTGCCACTTCCTTCTCTAGCTCATTTGACAGATGAGGAAACTGAGACAAACAGTGTTAACTGACTTGCCCAGAATCGCACAGTTTAGGGTATGAGAGTGGATGTGAACTTAGGTCTTCTGGAGTCCAGGCTGGGTGCTCTGTCCACTATGCCACTGAAAGGACCAGCCTAGTAAATGCAAAAAGAGTCAATACCAAGTTGGCTACTGGAGCATGAATTTTGGAGACACAGCAATTCTAGAAGACCATCCACTGAATTGTGGAGATTGCAGTATGTGTTGGAGGAGAGAAAAAATGCACACTGACCAAATAACAAACCCCTGTAGTTCATGTATGTGTGTGTGTGTGTGTGTGTGTGTGTATGTTGTGGGGACATGGTACTTATGATGTATGTTTTCAGTCTCAAGTCTGTCCAAGGAGGCATGAGCTGCTGGGGCATCAGCACACATGCCGTTCACTTTCCATATCGCCTTCAGTTTTCACTTAGCTGCCCCATCCCCAGTGACTGGGAGATAATAGAAGTAAGAAAGCCTGAGCTTCATGAGAGTCAGCCCTCCCCCAGCCTCCTGTGCTATGCATGGCATTCTCCTATCTTCGCCAAGCCATCCAAGCCGCTGTTGAGCCGAGATTCACCTGTGCAAAGCAGACAGTGAGGGATTGTTCAGAGCCAAACACTGTGCAATCAAATGGAGATAACTGAGGCACAGGGGTCAGGTGGGCTGCCTGGGGCATCTTTCATCTTTGACTTATATTGGTGGGGTGTAAAGTGTGGCATCGGCCGACCGGCCTGATGTTCAATGACTGCCTTGTTCTCCCCCTTTTCTTATCTGCCATCTCTCTGATGTCACAGGTTTCATTTGGGTAGCTGACTTCAAAAGGGCTTTTCAGATTTTTTTTTAAATTTTTCTATTTCAGGGATAATAGCCCAGCTTTTCAAAAGCATTTTGCTTTGCAATAAAATCAAATATTCTTAAATGGGTGAGGCCAACTTAACCCCGGCCAAGTGCAGTGGCTCCCAAAGGGGAGCCAAGTGATTGGTGCCAGGGCTTACAGACAGACAAAGGGCTACAGTACTCTCCCTCACTGAAACCTGTCCTTTTGTTGAGATTTTGAAACATTTGACCTCATCATCCCCTATTCCCCATGAAAATGAACTCAAGTGAATGACATTTCACCTTTGTCTAAAGCAGACCAACAGGTCCTTGTGAGGTAACTGAGGAAGATAAGCCAAGTTGACTGGCTTTGCACAGAATTCATTTCTTAGTATTTTAAGCATTATTGGACCTTAAAAATCATACCTTCTACTCAATTCATTACTTAAACTACCATTTTGTTGTTAACTATTTTCATTTGCACATAGTAATAGTTAATCATTGCATAGTAGTTACCTTTCTCATGTGATCATCTACCTTAGATTCTATTAATTATTATTTACAAAAATAGAGCACTCATGTGAGAACTTGCCTTCAGAAAGATTTGAATTTGACTCTCGCTTATGAAACCAGAAGGCAAGATAGTTTTTTGAGAAATGTGCTGGGGTGCTTAGAGTCAGGAATCACCAGGTCTAGTCCCTCCCCATATGACCCTGGGCAAGTGACAACCTCTCTAGGCCTTGGTCTCTTTACCTGTAAAAAAAAGGGTTTGTATGACTTTGCATGGCCTCCAACTCATTTTCTAGCTGTGAGTCAATTATTTGAACATTACTTATTAGCTGACTGGCAATAGACAGCTCACTCAATCTCTCTTGGCTTCCAGCCTCTAAGATCATTAGTTCAAAAGGAGTTGTGATCTGTCTCAGTGAAGGGAGCTCAACCATGGAAAGTTCCCACATCAGTGAAATCATAGGACATTGGTGTATGAACAATTCACATTTAGATGACTCTTTTGGGTTGACAAAAAGCCTTTCTTATAACAGCTCTGGGCAGTGGGTAGCACCTGTGTTATTGACCCCATTCTTGAGACAAAGAAAATGACATTGGCCCATGGTCACATAGCTATTATGTGTTAGAATTCTGACTTGAATGAAAGGTTTTTGATTCCAAGTCCAGGTATCTTTCTATCACTTGACAAATCATGAACATGTTTTCAATGAACAACAACCCACTTCTCATAAGGGCTCAATAAGCATTCATTTACCCTTTGAAGTACAGAACTATTCACATTCATGGACTCATGGTTTTTCTACAAAGATACTCAAAGTTGTCTAGAAGACTGATTTGGGAGAAGGATGCTTGGTGTAGACTCTCTTCTCCCTGTATTTTGGATATTTGTTGTTCAGTTGTTTCAGTCTTGTCCAACTCTTTGTTAACCCCATTTGGAATTTTCTTGAAAAAGATACTGGACTAGTTTGCCATTTCCTTCTCCAGCTCATTTTACAGATGAAGAAATGGAAGCAAGCACAGTTAAGTGTTTAAGCCCAGCGTCACAGTTAGGAATTGTGGGTTTAAAATTGGGGTTTAAATTCAGGTCATCCTGTTGCCAGGTCCAATGTCTATTCACCTACCTGCGTACCATGGGCTAGGCAACTTAGCAAGGGCTGGGAATATGAAGACAAAATCAAAACAACCCCTGCCCTCAAGGAGTTTACATTCTAGTGGAAGAGAAAACTTGTATCCATGTATTACATGATGGGGAGCAGAAAGGAATAAGGAGGAAGAGGAGGAGGAGGAGTTGGAGGAGGAGGGAGAGAGAGAAAGAGAGAGAGAGAAAGAGAGAAAGCTAGTTGGGGAGTGCAGGGTGGGGATTAGGTAAAGTGGTGCTTGAGGTGATTTTTTTTTGAGGGCAGTTGGGTTTAAGTGACTTGCGCAAGGTCACACGGCTAGTTGTGTGTGTGTGTGTGTGTGTGTGTGTGTGTGTGTGTGTGTGTTAAGAGTCTGAGGCCAGATTTGAACTCAGGTACTCCTGACTCCAGGGCTGGTGCTCTATTCACTGCACCACCTGGCAAGCCCTTGAGTTGATTTTTAATGGAAATCATTGATTCCAAGAAGCAGAGCTAAACAAGGGGTGCCTTTGAGGAGTGGGAGACAGCCAGTACAAAAGCCTGACAAGCAGGCATAGAGTACTGTGTGTGAGAAACAAGCTGGCCAGTATGAACAGATTGTAGAGTCCATAAGTGACCTAGAAGTGGGATCTGAAAATGTAGGAAGGGGCCAGGTTGTAAAGAAGTATAAAAAGGGGCCAGATAGAGGAGTTTTTACCTGATCCTATAGGTAAAAGGGAATAACATGGTAGGAGTTGAGCTTTTGAAAAGCTATGCAGGCAGCTATATCTCCAAATGATTAGAGTGGGGAGAAATTTTAGGTGAGGAAACTGACTAACTAGGGGGCCATTCCAACAGTTCAGAAGTGATAAGGGGCTGAATACTATAGTGTCTATGTAAGTAGAGAAAAACGGATGCTGTGAAGAAAGAAATTATAAGAATTGGCAGCTGTATGACATGAGGGATGAGGAAAAGGGGGAAGTGAGGATGACACACAGGTTAGGAACCTTGGTGACTGGGAAGATGGTGGTCCTGTCAAGTGTGGTGAGAGAAAGATTAAAGCAAAGGGCTCTGGAATGAACCTGGGAGAATACCTAAAGTTAGTGAGAGCAATATGGATAATGATCTACCAAAGGAGGCTTAGAAGTCACACAAAAAGTGAGGGAAATAAGAGTAATATTGTAAAAAGAAATGAACTTACAAAATCTCAGAGCGAGGAAGGAAAGAAGGAAACCATTTAGTCCAATCCATACTTGACAAAGAATCCCATAAACATCACACACAAAAGGAAGGCCATCCAGCCTTTACTTGAAAATCTTCAGTGAGGGGGGCCCCAGGAGGCCCTGAAGCAGCCCATTCCATTTTTGAGTAGGGATAATTATTAGAAATTTTTCCTTACATAAAGTTTAAATATGTCTCTTTGTAATCTCCACCTGCTACTTGTCTTTGCTCTGTTTTTAAGAAAAAGTCCAATGCCTCTTCTGGGGAACACTTCAAATTATCTGCAGACACTTATAATGCCCTTCCCCCAAAACTCTCTTCTAAAGAAATTGACCCAATTTCTGATGGAGGCAAGAAGGCATCAGTTGCAGCCAATAGTTCCATGGAGAGTTTAAGGTTTTCTTCCACATTGTGATAGCTGATATAAACAGAGGGAAGGATAACTTTCCATGTAGGTGTCTGGAAACTAGCCCTCACCACTGTCACTGTGCAGAGTATCCTAATACTTGGAGTATGGGTGGTGGAGGGTGGTAGGATCTTAATGACTCAGTGCAGTCTGTGGAGTAGGGGAAGGGAGAGGAGAACAGATATTGCCTTTTATTTTCCCCTTGGTGTCTATTCTCCTATATTGCGAGTGTTATTTCTGGGGTGGGAAGAATATCTTACATATATCCTGGGCTGTGTTTTGGGGAAATATCGAGGGGATTTATTGGTAGTGAACATGCAATAAGGTGAATGTAATCTGATTCCTTAGTAATATCTTCCATCTTATTTGGAACATTCCTATGTCAGAGGTCATAAGACCCTGGTACTGTGGGTCTTGGGTTGTTTACTGATTCTCACACCTTAAATAGAGATGGGCACAAACTCATATTGTTCAGGAGTTCAACAATTTCTTTTAGACAGACAAGGTTCTCCTGACCCTTGGACTTTTAGTATCAAAGCCAGCCCTGTTTGAAGTAGATCATCTCCAGTGTTTTCACAGACTTTCCTTTTGTGAATTCTTTCTTTCTTTCTTCCCCATATTCTGAGGAGACCGTTTACCCCTCCCTTCAGTTGCTCAGTGCCTTCCTTTTCTCTAGCAATACCAGATTCAGGGAGGTCTCTTATCTCAGTCATTAGCACTGAATGGAGTATTTTCTAAGAACCTAAGATCATAGAGATACAGCTGGAAAACCCCTTAAAGGTCATTGAGTCAGTGACAACACAACCCCTAGTTATTGATGGGAAACCTATAGAAAGGTCAAATGTCTTAGGACAATTAAAGGTCAAAGTCACCTATGTAGTTAATGACAGAAGCAGGATTCAAATCCAGTTCCTACGGTATCATTTGTTGCTTTGTCACCTCCTCCAGAGAAGTGTGAACACTTTTAACTTTGGCATAAAGTCCTTTAAGGACTACTTTCAGGAACCAATAAGCAGTCAGGGAAGGCATTTAGGGGGTAGAAGAGCATTCCTTGGGCTTTTGCTATAACTTCACATGAGCACAAGACTAATTTGACTAAGGTAAGTTTGACCCTGGGTATCACCTCTCATCTGTGGACAAAGGAGTAAAGGAAAACTGTCATTTCATATACTACAGAATACACGCTTGAAAACTTATACACATATTAGGATTAATGTTTACCACTGGGGTGTAAAAATACCTAGTATTTTCAGGGGGGAAATCAGGTTAGAAACGTCTGGATTCAAGAGTTTGGAATAAGCATGTAGCAAAGAGAGGAAGGAACTACATCAGAGAAAGGACATATTGAGGAGAATCCTTGACTCTATAGGGGTGATAAAGAGGATCCAGGTTGATGGAAAGCCCAAGAAAAGGTCAGTTTTTTTTTTCTACTCCCTTTCCTTGGAACTGCCTATCCAGGCACTATAGTGTAACCAACTGTTTCATTGCCCTAATGTTTCTAGTAGACAGAATTTTACCTCATCCACAAAGAAGCTAGGAGTTAACTACACATCTGTATCTACATCTTTGTCTATATCTACGCCAATATCTACATAGACATCTATGTATGTCTATGTCCATATTTGTGTCTGTGTCAATGTCTGTGTCTACATCCCCATCTGTATCTACCTCCCATCTCTCTCCTTCCCTTCCTCCCTCCCTCCATAGTTAAAGCATTGCTAGACCTAGCAGTCAGACAGTTCTTGCTTCAAATCCACTTGAAGACACTTACTAGCTCTGTGACCTTAAGCAAGTAACTTAACTTCTGTCCACCTCAGTTTTTTCATCTTCATTTTTATTAGTTCCATATAAAATGGGACTAATAATATCACCTACCTCACAGAATTGTGGTGAGGATAAAATGAGATATTTATAAAGAGCTTTGCAAACCTTTAAGCACTATAAAATGCTAGCTTTTATATATATGCATATTATAGACATAATAAATCATACATGCCATACACATTATACATATATGTAATATGTTACATATATTCTCTAAACTTATATTGATACCTATTTATATGTTTATTTAAAAATATAAATTCAGGTAGAAAATTCAAACTCTGTCTAGGTGTTAAGAACTCTTCCTACGGGTTCAGAGCAGTTATGAATAAAACTTTTAATCTAAAATAAACTGCCTAAAGTTTAGAGAGTAGAAATGGACCTTAGGAACCCCTGCAATACCTCTATGGTTAAAATGAGCTAATTTTTGTAACAGAGAAAACAAAAGAACAATCTACCACAATATAGGAGGCTGCACTGTAGTGGAAAGAGCTTTAAGGTTACCAGACTAAGCTTCAAATCCCCATGCTTTCATTCACTCACTTAGTGGCCCTGAGCAAATCGCTTAACTTTTCTGGGATTCTAGTTACATATCTGCAAAATGAGGACTCCTAGGGTCCCTTCCCTTTTGAAATCCTTAAAGATCTTGCAAGTTTACTGCTGGTAGGGATCTCAGTGATCACCTACTACAGCCTCCCCATTTTACAGATTAGGAAAACTAAGTGAAGAGAAAACAAGTGACTCAAAAGCACCTACCTCCCAGAATTATTAAGATAATAAAATTAGGGAATATTTGTAAAGCTATTTGCAATCCTTAAGGTGCTATATAAATGCTATCATCATCACCACCACTTCCTAATCCCCCTCCTCCTCCTTCTTCTCCTTCTAATTCTTTTTCTCCTCCTTCTTCTTGCAATCCTTAAGGTGCTATATAAATTCTATCATCATCACCATTTCCTCCTCCTCCCCCTCCTTCTCCCCCTTCTCCCCTTCCTCCTCCTCCTCCTTTTTTCTTACAGGTTGCAGACATAGTATGGAATGGACATGAGCCCCAGGCTCTCCCTCCAAAGCTGGTGCTCTTTCTTTCATATCATGCCATCCCTTTGCCTTCAGGAGTAGTAACAGGTAAGGAGGAGCATCCCCTTAGTTCTAGTGTCTTTGCTCAGTTGATTATCTCCTGTATGTCTCTCCTTTGCACATAGCCATTCGCATGTTGTCTCCCCCACTTAACTGTAAGCTTCATAACAGCAAGAGCTGCATTTTTCTTTGTATCTTTCTTCTCTTTCCTCTTTGAAGATGCTAAGTACTGAAGTGGGTAAAGTGCTGGGCTCGGACTTAGGAAGACCTAAGATGGAATCCAACTTCAGATTCTTATTGTGTGACATTGGGCAAGTCATATAATCCCTGTTTGCCTCCGTCTCCTCAACTATAAAATGAGAGTAACAATCACTTTACCTGCCAGGGTTGTTGGGAGGATCAAATGAGGTAACATATGTAAATTACTAAACACAATGATTGATATTTGGTAGGAACAATAAATATTTATCAACTTACTGGCATGACATAAATAGAAGTATTTTCTTCTAAAAACCTTAAAACCCCTTCTTTACCTAAGGACCTCATTGTGGAGCTGAAACTTAGTGAGACAAAATTTTGGAAGGAAATAAATATCATTCATTTCCTAGGGGAACAGATTCCCCAGCCAGAAGAGATCACACATGAACATCTCCGTGGACCTCAAAAGCTATTCTAACCCCTAGCAGAACAAAAATCTCTTCTCCTATGTCCTTGCCATATGGTCGTTCAGTTTTCATTTGAAAATTGTGGAAGATGGGGAGCCCATGACCTTCAAAACAGTACATTTGAATACTTGGACAGCTCTGGTGCTAGGAAGATTTTCCTTATGATTATTTGAAATCTGACTCAGAATTTGTGCTCGCTGCTCCTAGTTCTGCATGATAGTATCAACCAAAATGATCTCCTTTTCATATTATAGCCCTACAAGTATTTGAATGTAGCTACAATGCCTGCTTTCCCCTAAAACTTCTTATCTCGTAACTAACCATGCCCAATTACTTCCACTGGTCTTCAAATATCCTGGTCTCCAATCACTCACCATCCTAGTTTTGCTTCTGGACATTCTCCAACTTATCAGTGGCCTTCCTATAATATGATGCCTAGGATATAAAGCACTAATTGAACATAATATGCCTAGTTGTGAACTAACAAGGGCCCAGTATATTATTATTTTCATCCACATGTTGGATGTAGATTAATCAAATATTTAGTATGTACCAGGTATAAGTTCTAAGGATACAAAAAGGGACAAAAGACAGCCCTCAAGGAGCTTACAATCTAATGGACATGCCCCATAATGCAATTTAAGGTCATAATAAAATTGTTGCCCAACAAGTCATATTAGGATTTATTTTGAGTTTTCATTTCATCAAAATTCCCAAATTCTTCTCTCACATGCAACACTTTTTAACCACACCTCCCTTTTCTGTACTTATGAGGGTTTTTTTATTCCAAGTCTCAAACTTTACATTTATTCTTCCTATATTTTATCTTCTTTAACTCTGCCTACCATCCTAGTCTACTGAAATCTTCTAAAATTCTGATTGTCATCAGGTGAGTATCTGAGTCAAGTAATTTACACATTTACAAAGCAAGATTTTTATAAGTTCACCCAAGTCATTTATTTTATACAGGACAGATGACTAGGACACTCTAAAATAGATCTCCCTCCAAATTGGTATCTACCCATTAATTCTTTGACTGAAGTAATTTATAATCAAT
Source organism: Pseudocheirus occidentalis (assembly GCA_028646575.1). Lineage (NCBI taxonomy): Eukaryota > Metazoa > Chordata > Mammalia > Diprotodontia > Pseudocheiridae > Pseudocheirus > Pseudocheirus occidentalis. The sequence continues at coordinate 46,407,588 of CM053593.1, forward strand.
TAGTCCATATTTCTCCATGTTTTTCATAAAAAATAGCATCAGAAACTTCATCAGGGGGTATAATATAATATTTTTTGCAGCTAGGTGGCACAGTGAATAGAGCACTGGGACTCCAGTTAGGAAGACTCATCTTCTTGATTTCAAGTCTGCTTTCAGACACTTACTAGCTGTGCAACCCTCAGCAAGTCACTTAACCCAGTTTGCCTCTGTCCACCATCTGCAAAATGAGTTGGAAAAGGAAATGGTAAACCACTCCAGTATCTTTGCAAAGAAAACCCAAATGGGGTCATGAAGATCCAAGCACAATTGAAATGATTGAACAACAACATTATGCGTATGTATGTACATGTGTATGTATGTATGTATGGGGTGTGTGTACATATATACACACATACATATATGTCACATATGTGTATGTATATATGATAAATTGGTGCTAATTAATAGAAGAAACACACATGACAATCCTTTGAATTTTTTAATGTGATGGTCTTGTTCATCCTAAATCTTCTCTTCTCTAGGGTAAATATTCCAAATCTCTTGATCCAGTTCTCATAAGAGATGATGCCAAAGTCATTTGTCAATCTAGTTGCCTTCATCAGGATGTTCTTCTATATATTCCTAAAATGTGATGCCCAGAATGGAACTTAAGATTCCTGACATGGCTTTATAGGAGCAGAGAACTTGGGGTTGTGACCTCCTCAATACTGGATATCATGTAGCTTAAGCTCATATTAGGCTTTTTTAAATTGCTTTTTATTTATGTGTTTGTTTTTTGTAGTGAGGCCTTACCATGTTAAATTGTTGATATATACTACACTTACATTAAATGCAGGATTTTTTTTTCCAGATGATTTGCTGTATAGTTCCACTGTGCAGACATTGATTATATTTTGCCTTTGTTGTGATGATGAATTTGCTATTTCTTCTCACCAAACTTTGTTTCCTGGATTTTTACCCCATGTTCTTAAATTTCCTAGGCTTCACTGATTGACCTTATAACTCCTCTAGTCTGCTTTTCACAGATGAGGAAACTGAGGACCAGAGAGTTGAAATAGCTTACCCAAGAGCATAAAATTAGAAAGTGGCAGATTCAGATTTTGAACCCAGGTCTCCTAATTCCAAATGTAGAACCATTTATTTTCATACAAAGAATACTGTGGAATGGAACTAGTCTATGACTCCCCTCTATCACCCCCTCCCCAACTTTACTCTTTATGCTGCACAGAATTAAAATAACTTTCAGTCACTTGTACTAATCTTCCCTTCAGTTTTCATGATGTCAATCAGTTTCTGCTTATTAGCACGAAGGGTCTCCAGCATCTCTCTTCTGCTGGTTGGATTCCGGATCACCAATTTTGCCTGTGTAATTTGGGAGTCTCTTTGATTATGTATATGAATAGGTCCACTTGTTTCCTAAGCAGATGTCTGGTTAAAGTTCCCTCCCCATGATTATGGCATTCTGTGGTCTAAAAGGGAGTAATGTGAGAACACCGGGACCGGAATGGAGAACAGGAGAGCAGCTACATGATGCATTTTTGACCTCTCCAGGCTGCATTTTTGATTATTGAAGCTCTTAGCCAACCTCATCATTAAACATAATTACAAAGCTCAGGAATGAGTCATTGGCCTCTAGCATAGAACTGAGGTCACTACTGTAGGTTTCATGAGTAGAAACATTATTTTTTCAAGGTGAAGTTAACTATCTCAATAAACAGAGGGGTGGTGAGAGAGAGGGAGGTCAGTAGGCAGAGGTCAGAAAGCCATCTGAGGACCCTGAGGAATTTGAAATATTCATCACAAGGACCCAAAACAAGGTGCTCAGGCTCAACTTCCAAATATAAGGTCTGATGAATACAATAAAGGCAGCTTATATGATAGCATAGATTGAGAGCTGGAAGGAATCTTCACCCCAACCCTCTCATTGAGGAAAATGAGGCCTAAGAGAACCCAAGGAGGAAGTAGAAGAGTCAGGATTTGAATCCAGGTTCTCTGACTCCATGTCTCATATTGTTTCCACTGCACCATGCTACCATAATGCCTCCTGAAATGTTCAAAAGGCAAATGATGGAAACAGAGTTATAGAGTGTTCGAGGTACAAGGGAACTTGGAGATTATTTAATCCAGCTACTTTTTATATCAGTTGCTTAAAAAAAATCCTTCCTCTTCATAGAACCTTCCCTTGTACCAGTTAATCAAAACGAATTAACATAGAAATCATATGTTAACTTATGTAGCATTTATTCCCACTAAAGCAGGATACTTTTCTTAAAGACCTCCACTTAGGAGGGACCCATAACTTCCAAAAGAAGTTCTTCCCACTTTTGTTGAGTGGAAATTGTAAAGAAATTCTTCTTTATAAGAACCCTGAATATTCCTCTCTACGGTTTTCATACTTTAAGTTCTCCCCTATGGGGTGAACCAGAAGAAGTCTAATCCTTTTTAAAAATTAGATCCTGTCTTTTTTTTTTAGACAGTCATCATATCTCCCTCAATACTTTTCTCCAGGATAAACATCCACCACTTCTTTGACTAATCTTCATATGGCATGCACCATATTTCTCTGACCATTGGCATTGTTTTTTCCTGGGTACCCTCTATAACCTTCCTAAGATATATCACTCAGATCTCAGCACAAGACTCTAGATGTGAAATGACCAGAAGATAGTACAGTGGCACTGTTGCCTTCTTGGTGTTTTGGACACTACATGACTAGGATGATATCAACTTTTTCTGGCAACAAGTATCACACTGTTGGCTTGTTTTATGAGGTTTCAGTACACTAAGTTCCTTTCTCCTGTATGTTTTATTCAATATTTATAACATTCCCATATTGTCCAGCAATACCTCCCCCCCCATGATGATCTGGTTGAAATGGATTTTTTTAACTCCCATGAAGGATGTTGTTTTTGCTCTCGGTCCTAATAAATTTCAATCTGTTTATTGAAGGTACTTATTATATTATTTGACATGTTGGATATTTTCCCAGTTTTAATCACTTGAAATTTTGACAAGCATTGCTTTTTCTGACTTTTTCAGAGTCATTGATGGAAATGTTAAATAAGCAGAATGATCATAGGTCTCTGAGGCACTTCATTAGAGATCTCTTTTGAAGTTGACCTAGATCTATTAATGACCCTCACTTTGTGTCTAGCCTTCCCACAAGTTCCAAATCCAGCAAACTATATCATGTCTTCTAGCCCATAGCTTTGTTTTATCTACAATGATAGCATGAGAGACTTTAGAAAATAAACTTCAAATGTTGGATTCTGTGTTTATTCTTCTGTGTTTGAAATGAACATACTAGAGGCTCCATGATCTTTTGAGTTACTGAAGTCTAGGTCTTCTAAAGTTACAAGATTTTCTAATCTACTAATTTAGTTAACCTTTCAAAGAAGGAAATAAGATCAAGGCTGCCATGATTTTTAAAAATTATTTATTCACTTATTTACATATTCATTCATTCTTACATTCATTTGTTCATTTATGCATTTATTTGATTGCTTACTTATTTCTTGTTTTCAGTTGTTTGTTTGTTTGTTTTTAGGCTGGTTTCTTTATCTTGCCCAGACTGGAAGTATTGCTGCCAATTTGTGAACCCAATCCCATTACTGACAGGGATGGCTGGTTTGACTTGTTCTGTTTCAAACCTAAGTCAATTTGCTCTTCCCTTGGACAGTGGGGAGGTACTCCTTTAGGCAGAGATTGGAATATGATCTCTATCATATCTCATCCTCCTCTGAGATCCTGTTATAATGTTATATTAAGATCTAATGGCCTGGAGTCAAGGATCAGATACTTACTTGCTGTGTGACCTTAGACAAGTAAGTCACTTAACCTTGTTTGCTTCAGTTTCCTTACATGTAAAATGAGCTGGAAAAAGAAATAGCAAACCACTCTAGGATTTTTGCTAAGAAAACCCCAGCTAGGGTCATAAAGAGTTGGACACAAGCAACCAAAATGTTTGAACAACATGTGCCAAAGACTGTGCTAAGTCCTATAGACATATTATTTCATTTGGTCTTCAGAAAAACCTTGGGAGATAGGTGCTATTACATTTCTAACTGTAGAGTTGAGGAATCTGCAGCAGATATAGATTAAATGACTTGTCCTGGGTCACACAAATAGTAAGTGTCTGAAACTAGACGTGAATTCAGATATTTCTCACTCCTTGTCTAAAGCTCTATCCACTGTGGCACCTGGTTACACAAAAACATATGAATTCTAAATTTGATTAGTATGCATATTGTTGAATTCTGGCCAGGCATAAGGAGAGCAAAAGTCTATACAAGCACTAGGGGACATCTTCTACTCCCCTTTTCCTGAGAATGTGTTCCTTCCTGGCCCTCTCTTCCAAATACCCCCTTCCCACCCTCATACACACATACAGAGAGCATTTTAGTGAATTCTCAGCTGGGAGGCTTCTGATCAGTCCATTAGTCATTAAGATGGATAAAGAGTAAGGAAATGAACTTGAAAATTAATTGATTTCATCTAACAAAAACTAAATCAAGTCTCATCCTACCAAAATAACCAAAGACAACAATATAGAGTGTTAGTTAAACTTAGATATATCTATGTCTCCCCTCACCATCTAAATCATAGAATATATCAAAATGCTCTGGATCATAGAAGCTTAGAATTTTAGAGCTAGGAGGGACCTCTAAGGTCATCTAATGTGATTTATGTAATACCGCTTTGTAACCGTGGGTTACTTTAAACATTATGCATAATAAGTAACCCCAAATACTTACTGAAGATTATCTGTAGAGAAAACATGCTCTGGTTCACTCTCTCAGAGCCCTATTGCTACATCTGGGGGGTCTAGGGTTCTCTGAGGCGTTTCTAGTGTTTTCTTCCCTGCTGCCGTCAGTAGGAGCCTCCATCAGCTGTACTTTTCCTAAATTCCCACTGTTAAGTTTCTGTGAATAATGTCTCAATTCCATTTATTGACGTTGGGTAGCTTTTACAAAGGGATATTTAACATTAAAGATGTAAGAATGAAGTACAAATATTTTGGGGACATGCTCTCCTTTACACCATCTCTTTCCCTGGGGAGAGTAGATTCAGCTTGGCTCACATCTAACACAGCATTGGTCCCACCAAGTTCATGTCCAAAGATGTCATTGCTTCCAGTTGAGTCCTCACCTCCACTAAGTTCATCCCTGAAGGTCACTCTTTGCTTCTTGAAGCTCTGATGCTTCATTGCCTCTGCATCCCAAATTCTGAAATGTCTAGGGACTAAAATACCTTCTGTCCTCTGGAATGCTGGAATGCTAAGTTATCCTCTGAACCTTATGAAGCTCATTCAATCATGGAAGCCTCAATAGTGTCAGCTAAAATAGGGGAAAAAACATGCAAAAGCCAAAGACTTAGATTCATTTCTCATGGCACATGACATTATATGGGAGAAGGTCCCAAGGCCTATCTCTCTACCACCTTCACTAGTTGGTCGCTCACTCAACCCTGTGGGCAAAGGAATCAAGCTAAGAGAGCAGCAGAAAGGAAAGATCTGAGACAAGGGAATGACAGTTCAAGGCAGCTGAACATTTTAAATGCCTCTATAGCTAATCAAGGAGTTCCATTCATTGTGTGGTTAGATAGCAGAATATTACTATTCATGTTCCAGTCTTCCCAAGGCGCATGTCTAGACTCTATCCCTATTCTCCTGAAAGTAGCCTCTCTGCTTGCAGAGAATTCATCCAGGCTTAAGATTTCCATTACAAACGAATGAATGAATAAAATGGAATAAATAATAATAATAGAAAGATTAACCCATTTATTTCATCTAACAAAAACTAAATCAGTATCTCATTCAATCCAAATGGCCAAAGACATCAAGACAGAGTTATTATTATTATTACTAGATATACTTATTAATGCCATCATTATTATTTTCCCCATCTATGCTCTTATTATTTGGTGGCAAGCTTAAAATCCCCAGACCCTCATACCACCTGTATTTTGTTCCATATTTAATTAATATACCATTTTAATTAGCTTTTATGAATGCTTCCTGTGTGCTTGGCACTGGCAGCGGGAAGAGGGCAGAAAGATAAGAAACGGATCTTTCTTTCCAGTATCCCATAATCTTTTAAAGGATCACCTCCAGTAATTACACTATAGATCACTGTTTGCTAAGTGACAAATGAGAATCAGACAAAAGAAATGTTTTAGGAGTTTTAGAGAAAATAGAGCTGTGGACGAGAAAGACCCTGGTTCCAGTTCCTCCTTAGACATTTCCTGAGTCTAAGTGACCCTGAGTAAGCCATTTAACATGAGCTTCAGTTTCCCCATCTATAAAATGTGGCAACTGGACTCAATGGCCTTTGAGGTCCCCTAGAGTTCTAAATCAGTCATGTCATTGTATGGTCTCATAGTTTAGTGAGTTTGCAAGTCACAGGGGTATTCTTTTCCGATAGATACTAAGACTTGGAGTCCTAGTCATACACTGAGCACTGATATGTTCTTCAAAGTCATAGAAGAGACCAAGAAGGAGCTTTGTGCCTGTTTTTAGTGGATTTCTGACAAGCCTTAGGAAGTGGACTTTCCAGACTTTAGAAACCTGCGACTTCAATCACATGCTGTGCAATCATTATTGGAATCTATTTCATCTCTCCTTATAGATACCCCTCTCACCCCACCCCTTATTTTCAAGGTTGCTGTGCCCTTTCCACCTTCCTCTGTCCCTTTCAGTGCTAGATATGAAATTAAACTTCCGAGCTTAAGCTTCAGCTTTTTCAACTCTTTGAAGGAAAGAAGCTCTGTAAATATTAAAAAGGAATACATAAATAAGTTAGAGGCACTATCTATATTGACTTAGAAACCACAGCTAAAAATTAAGGATGAAATGCAGAGGAATGGGGTCTGGATTTGCCTGTTGTACATAGCACTGAGGACATTATTATTATTAATATTGTTATCATTATTTTATCAGTCATGAGCTGTAACTTCATTGGTGTGGGAACTGAGAGTCAGTGTACCAGGCACTAGGGATACAAAGCAGACAAAAAACGGTCCCTGCTCTCAAGAAACTCACAGTCTAATGGGGAAAACAACATGCAAGTGACTGTGTACAAATAAGATAAATGTAGAATAAATTGAGAGTAGTCACAGAAAGGCGGCACTGAGACTAAGGTGGACTGGGGAAGGTTTTTTTCAGAAGGTGGGATTTTGAGACTTGCAGGGAACTTAAGAAGCCAAGAGGTAGACAGAAATGAGAAGGGAGAGATTTCTGGCATAGAGGACGGCCAGTGAAAGTGCCCTAACTCAGAAGATGGATTGTCTTGTTGGAGGAACAGCAAGGAGGCCAGTGCCACTGCATCACAAAGTATGTGGAGGGGAGTGAGCTATCAGAAGACTGAAAAGGTAAGAAGGGGCCGGGTTATGAAGGGCTTTGAATACCAGACAGAGGATTTCATGTCTGATATTGGAAAGTGATAGAGAGCCACTTGGGTGTATTGAGTAGGTGAATACATAGTCAGATTTTCATTTTAGAGAAATTAATTTGGCAGTTGAGTGGAGAATAGATCAGCGTGGGGAGAGACTTAAGGCAGGGATGTCAACCAGTGGGCTGTTGAGATGGTGCAGGCTTGATGAGGATGAAGGTGATAGTGATATCACACACGTCAAATTTAGCATCTATTTCTGCTGCAGTGACAAACTTGGAGCCAGTAGGACACAAGTATCCCACAAAACTTCTGAATGGGGCCTGAACCAAATTAAAATGTCATTGGGAAATATTGAATGAAAGAAATACAAAATATAATACAACATGTTCAGTTACATCTGACTCTCCATGACCCCATTTAATGTTTTCTTGGCAAGCTACTGGAGGGTTTTTCCATTTTCTTTTCCAACTCATTTTACAAATGAGGAAACAGAGGCAAGCAGGATTGAGTGACTTACACAGATCCACATAGCTAACTAGGTGTCTGAGGCCAGATTTGAACTCAGGAAAATGAGTCTTCCTGAATCGAGGCCCAGTATTCTCTCCATTGAGCCACTAGCTGCCTTTCATACAGAACAGATAACACCAGGTTATGTTTTTTAACTCAATTTGTGGCCACAGGGATCAGTTTTTGTTTGAGTTTGATACTACTTAAATAATAGAATTATTTAAAGTCCTAAGGGCTAATGCTCTTGCGCAGGGTCTCCTAGCCATTATATATCTGAGTCAGAGCTGAGATCCAGGTTTCCCTGCCTCTGAAGCTGGCCCTCTATCTATAGTAGTGGTGTCAAAGTCAGTGGGGGAAATGGAGGCAACTACTCCATATAGAAGGATCCCACCTTGGGTGGCATTGACTTAGAAAACCACATATTAACGTTATGTTCCTTTGTATTTTTACTTATTCTGTTAGCTATTTATTCCTCAGTTAATTTTAATCTGAAGATTAAATCATTCATCTCTTCCATTGTCATCATTAGCATCATGTAATAAGACCTATTGAAGGCCTCTTTTCCTGTAACACAGAATCACCAAGTTGGAAGAAACCTCGGAGACCTCACCAGAACAAGAGTCTTTTCCATATCACTCCCTTTCCCCCATAAGAAGCTATCAAGCCTCCCCTTGAAATTGTCAAGTGAGGTCATTCCCCAACTGATAAATGGTCAAAGGATAAGAATAGTGAATTTTCAGAGGTAGAAATTAAAGATATCTTTAAGCATATGGAAAAATGCTCTAAATCACTATTACTTCGAGAAATGCAAATCAAAACAACTTTGAGGTACCACATCTTGCCAGTCAGATTGGCTAAGATAACAAAACAGGAAAATGACAAGTGCTGGAGAGAATGTGGAAAAATTGGAACTCTAATGCA
>CM053593.1:46416906-46436020 GCA_028646575.1 Pseudocheirus occidentalis
TGAGGGATCAAAGGTCCTGGAATATGATATTTTGAAGATTAAGGGAGCTGGGATTAAAACCAAGAATCAACTACCCAGCAAAATTGAGCATATTATTCCAGGGGAAAATATGGTCATTCAATGAGGTGGAGGACATTCAAGCATTCTTGCTGAAAAAACAGAACTGAACAGAAAATTTGACAATCAAACACAAGAAGCATGAGAAGGTACATATGGGAAAGACATCATAAGGAACTTGTCAAATTTGAATTATTTACATGCCAATATGGAAAAACGATAATAGTAACTTATGAAACTTTTCTTAGTATGAGGATAGGTGAAGGGAATACAAATGTGTGTGTGTGTATATATATATATACTTACACATATGTCCATGTAGGAGGCTATATATGTGTATAAATACATATCTTAGCATGTGTGTATATGTGTATATAGAGGGTACAGGATGAATTGAATACAAAGGGATGATACTTTGAAAGGTGAAATTCTGAGGTGGGAGAGGACTAGAATATGAGGAGACAGGGAGAGACAAAATGAGGTTAATCATCTCATACAGAAGAGGCAAGAGACAGCTGTTACAACTTTACTTACAATTACTCTCATTGAGTTTGGCTTAGGGAAGAAATGGCATAAACTCTAAACTGGGCATCATGCCACACAGAAAAGTAGGGGGCATGGGGATGAGAGGGGGGATGGCAGAGGGGAGGGCAGGGTCTAGGGGAGGGATGCTGAAAGCACACACTTCAGTAAAGGGACAGGGACAGGGTAGAGAACAGAACAAGGGGGGGTGAGTGATAGGAAGGAGGGACATTTGATCACGGTCACAATATGTCCACTATGAAGATGTGGACATCTTCACAACACATATCCACAGCTTGTATTGAATTGATTGTCCTTCCATTGTGGATGGGTGACAAGGGAGGAATCGAAAGAATGTAGAATTTAAAGTTCTGCAATACCTGCAACTAGGAATGAAGATATACAGGGCTGGGGTAGGGAGACCCTCCCTGCCCTACCAGAAAGTTAGAGAGCAGATCAAGGGAGGGGCTTTACAGTGGGATTGCTGTTTTATGGTTGAGGTAGGGGAAAGACAGGGAGAAAATTTGTAATTCAAAAATCTCATGATAATGAATGATGTAAACAAGAAAACAAAAAAATATTTTAAAAAATAAATAAATAAAAATGGAAAAAAAGAATCTAATGGTAGTCCACTGATGAAAGTATCCAAAATTTCTTCAAGTTGGCTCCTTAGTTGTATTAATGGAATTTTTAAAATGGATCCCTTTTTTGCATAAACTTAAGAGAGGCACATCCCTAGCAGGTAGGTAGGCAGCAGAAGCCTTAATTAAGATGAGAAGAAAAGTTACTACTTTTGTAAATTCTAAGATTTAGAATTGGAAGGGACTTTAGAGGTCATTTAGTTCAAAATATTCATATGTAAAAGTAAGAAAATGGAGGCCCTAAAAGTCAAGTGACAACTCCAAGGTAAGAGAAATAGTAAACAGAAAAAAAAGATACTGGTCCTCATGTAAGGGCCCCAGCATCTTCTAGTGGCTCCAGTTTAACTATGATTATGTCTAGTCAAGGAAGCAACATGGGGTGGGGGATAGGGGCATGTTTTAAAATACTCTATTCACTGTACCACCTAGCTACCCCCTCTACTTTATTCTAATCTATTCCTGATAGGGGAAGAACAAGGAGAATGAAATACATAATGGCCACAATAATATAAAAGAACATAGAAAGACAACTGGACTCAGAACAATTGCAAAGACCAATCTTTATCCCAGTGAACAGAACGAAATGTACATTTCCCCGTATTCACAGAAAAATAAGTGAATGCAGATATAGAATATTGTGTACTTACTTGCATAGTATGAACCATGTTTTCTATTGGTTGGTCTTGCCTAATTGTTTTTCTTTGCCATAACTGAAGGTCCTGTGGCAAGCGTGGCAGTGTATAGTGTTCAATGACTGTGGTGTAAAAAATAAGGGGCATCAATAAAACTTTAAAAAAGAGGGAATTGTTGTTTAGAAATGAAAACCTTACCATGACAGTCCCAGTGGTCAATACCAATGTTTCCCTGAGCCTAGAATATCACAGACACTTTGGTTTTTGTCTCTTTAGGCAGATTAAGAAGAAGAGATCATGTTGCTGCTTAGATCTCCTACCCTTGAAGAAAAGAAAAGGATCAATTTTCTGTAAATGACTACAGGGTTTGCTCTTTGACCTCAGATGCACACATAGTTCCAGGGAGAAGTTGCTTCCCCTGCAGGACTGTGAAAAGTTGCTCTTATGAGGTGCTTCCTGCATAGTAGATTTATTGGACCTTTGTTTTTCCAAAGAAGAAAAACTATTTTCTAACTTCATTATGTAAGTAGACTTGGCATTATTCCAATGAAAATAGCAGTGCCCTTTGGTTAGGTCTTTGTAGTCAAAGTAAAAAGGATCAGTCATCAAGCAATGAATTTAGGTCATGGAACTCACTTAATTCACATTTGGTGATTTTTTCACTGATTCTTATTATTTTGGCTGTTTCCATGTGATGCCCAAAGAAGTGATTAGATCAATTTAGTCAAGTAGTTGAGAAGACACCAAATAAAGAATGAGAAGGAAATGAAAAGGAAGGAAAGGGAAGATAGGGGAGGGGAAGGGAAGAAAAGAATGTCAAAGATGTGTTCTTTGAGTTGACTGGCGAATTTAGACAGAATATTTGCAACTCTAATTGTATCTGAAACATTTCAGTACAATGGAAGTCAGTCAAGCTATCAATAATCATATGAGAGACTGTTTCAAGTCACTAAAAGTAATAGGAATGCTAGTTAAAATGTCTGAGTTTTTAGCTCACCCCAAGGAAATTGACAAAGATGATAAATGATGGAAATAGCTGATGTCACCAAAGTTGGAGGAAGTGTGGGTAGATAGATACCCTTATTCATTGTTGGTCTAGACACACTGGAAAAAATGTGTAATTATTAAAGAAAAATGTTGTGCAGAGCCACAACACTACTGTGCAAAATGACAATAGCAAATCAAAAACAAAGGATAAAAAAGCAAACTAAAGGTTGTATAATAACAAAACCTGGCCATGTGATAAAGTTGAGAAAAATGCCTTTTTACTTCTCTCTTTGAAAAGATAAGGGACTGCGGATATGTTTTCTTATATACACAGAGAAGCACAATTGATCTATTGATTGTTTTTGCCAGTCTTAAAAACTTTACTTTTTAAAGCATTTGTTATACATATTATTGGTTAGTGAAGGAAGAGAGGAATTTATTCAGAAATGAAGTAGTAAAAATAAAGTATTTTAAATGTTATTAATATTTTTGGAGTGGGAAAGACAAGGCAATTAGGGTTAAGTGACTTGTCTAAGGTCACACAGCTAGTAAGTGTGTCAAGTGTCTGAGGCTGGATTTGAACTCAGTTCCTCCTGACTCCTGGACTGGTGCTGTATCCACTGCATCACCTAGATGCAGTGTTATTAAATTGTTCATTACCTTTCATCCAGTTGTCCACTATTAGATATGTACAAGAAGCATGACAGAAAAAAACATTAACTGTATCCTAAGAATAACTAATATAAATTAATTATCACAACATAGAGATTGAAAGAACCCAGAAAGTGTCCTGGTCAGCAAAGATGCTGCTAACTTGCCAAATGGAGAGAGAGATCTCTCAAAGACAGTATCAAGTTAGCATATAAACTGGTTTGTAAAAACTCATGGCAAAAGTTGATGAATAATTATGAGTTGCATCCTTTTATAAAGCAGTGGGGTTCTATAAATGGAAGAAAAGCAGAAAAGAATTGCTAAGAACAAAATAAAACAAGACAAAAACATTTCAATAGACTTTTTTTCCATCAAGGAGAGTAGAACCATGAGATTTGAACTCTAATATGTCAGTGCCAGGTGTGCTTATAGAGGAGATAGAAACCGCATTAACAAGACTGATGAGGAAAACTATGCAGAAACAGTAGGGTACTAGAGATGATACAGCTGTAAGGACATTGAGGGACTGATATGCATTTGAAGGAGGGAAATATACCAAAGGTGTAGGGGGAAATCTTGGACATTATAAGCACTGAAAAATGAATGAGAGAAGATCAGTATCTATTGACTTGTATGCTTACTTTCCTATCTTTACAAAATCCTTATGAGCATTATCTATACATGAATCCAGGGCTTCCTTAATATGGCTGTCAGTGGGAAACAAGTGAGCTTTTGCAAGTTAAATTCAATAGTGGACCACATCCTTACCAATTCACAACTGACTGAAAGACACAGAGAGCATAAGATCCATTGTGCTTATTGGTTGTTAATTATAAACAAGCACTTGATTCCGTAGATGAAAATGTCACCATTAGAAGAGCTTTTTATAGAAAGTTGCCTTCTATCCATTTATCAAGATCATTCAGGATTCTTTGGAAGACATAACAATAGAAAAAACACTATTCAGTGACCCTTTGGTCATATACTTCAGGCATAAACCAGGGAGATATATGATTGTCAAAATATTTTCTAGGAAGGGAAAGTTCCTCCAGATGTGCTTGTTTGTAGATGATATTGCATTTATTATTATCAAACTCTAAGATACTATAAGGTTTTTTTCAAATGGCTATGCAATCAGATCAAATTCGAAAGAGTTTTCCATCCATATGGAAAAGCCCAAGTGGATGAAAAAGTTTATTACCTAGAGTTCAATATGCATTTTGGGTGTTTACCCAATGTTGTGTCAATCTTGGACAGACAAGACAGATGGACAATGAGCTATAAGAGTTGTAAAGGAAGATGGAAGCGTTCTAGAGTGATTTAGGGAAATTACAAAGTTCTTTTTACTGATTCCAAGCTTTTTGTGATATCAAAATCCCATCTTTTCAATAGTGACAGTCCACTGTTGCCACTATATAGTAGCAAGACATGAAGTATCAATTCCTTCAGTGAATCAAAGGTTGGTTTCATACAGAGAGCAATGGAAAGTTGCATGATATTCTTGAGCAAGCTGAAACATATAACCAATAAGAATTCTGTAAAAACAAAGTAAAAGACATCATCATGGTATGGCAGGAAGAAAAAATGAGAGGTCACACAGCATGAATGAGGCATAACAAATAAACAACTAGAACAATCCCCTGGTACCCTCTTGCTTATAAAAGAATGCAAGAAAAGCCTACATCACGTTAATTGAAAACACTTAGTTATTATTATTTTTGGAAGGAGGCAACTGACTTGTTCAGGGTGATATAGCTAGTATCTGAGACCAGATTTGAACTCAGTTCCTTTTAACTTCTGGGCTGGTGCTCTATCCACTGAACCACCTAGGTACCCCTCAAAAGAGTGTTTATTAAGCATTTGTTATGTTCCATGTATTTTGTTAAGTATTGAGACTAGAAAGAGACATGTAATAACTTTGTACTTATGATATACACACATAAATGTGTGTATATATATATATATATATGGAGGTGTGTATATATGTAAGCATGTGTGTGTGTGTGTGTGTGTGTGTGTGTCTAAATGGTAACCTCAGAGAAGGCACTAACATCTTGGGTGGATTTCTAGCAGTGAACTTTTGGGATAACATGGATAAGATTCCTACAAGATGGTAAGAATGGGTGGATTATATCATATATAATATCATATGGATTATATTATATCTAAATTAATAGATTTATTGGGGGCAACTATGTGGTGCAGTGGAAAGAGTGCTGCATTTGAAGCTAGGAAGGCCTGAATTCAAATCTTATTAGATATATGATCCTGAGCAAGTCACTTCATCTCAATTTTCTATAGTTTCATCATCTGTAAATGAGTATAATAATAGCGTCTACCTCAGAGTTGTTTTGAGGATCAAATGACATATATTTGAAAAGTACTTGGTGCATAGTAGGAACTATAAAAATGTTAGCTACCATCATCATAATCATTATCACTGGAATGGAATGTTGGATACAATTTAAATTGTTTTATGGATGAGAAAAACAAGGCAAATAGCAGTTAAGCAACTTACCCAGGGTTACAGAGATTTTTTTTTGCTTTTTGGAGGGGGGAATGCAGGGCAATTGGGGTTAAATGACTTGCCCAACATCACACAGCTAGTAAGTGTCGTGTCTGAGACCGGATTTGAACTCAGGTCCTCCTGACTCCAAGGCTGGTATTCTATTCATGGCACCACCTAATCACCCTGGTTACAGAGATTTTTAAAATGTTTCCTAAGGTGTAATTTGAACCCAGGCCTTATGACTATCTACACCATCACACCTCTTGTGAACTATATTTTAATGGATAGAGAATTACTCATTAGTGTTCTTGGGCTTTGTAATCTGAACCATTGGAAAACACTTTTGAGCCAATGAGATCCCTGATCAGAGGATATTCCCATATTTCATGGCAGTGCTAACAGTCAGCAGTACTTTTTCTAACAAAAAAAAACTGGATGCAAGGCTGATATGGTTCAAATGGAGAATGGCTGGAAAATTGTCATGTAGGAATACAATGGAATCTTACTGTTGAGTAAAAAAAAATGAGTAATTCAGAAGAAAAAATGAAAAGACTGTTATGAGCTGATGAGATGATGCTAATTTAAGTCCCAGAATTAGAAGAACAATGCACTTAATGACATTAATAATGTAAATTAAGATGATACCCAATGACCTTAGAATACCTATTATGCATACTGCCTAATCTTGGTTCCAGAGAATTGTTCTTGAAATCCACTTTCTTTCTCTCAGTAGAAAGATGATGAACAATGTATATGTATTGGACATAGTCAAGGCATCAAATTATTTTGCTTACCTGTTTCTGTTTATTATACAAGTAGGTTCTACTGTGGGGGGGGCGCGGCAGGGGTTAGACCCTATTAGGAAGTGAAGGTTGTGTGAATTTTTTAAATTATCAATAAAACACTTTTTAAATGACTTGGCAAAAGTATCTAAGACATCGGGATCCACCCCAGCTTTCATTTCAGGTTTAAATTTCTTGGGTAGATGGTTTTCTTATTGTTATCTGCTTAAGCAGCTGTATACATAGCACCACCGCCAAAATCCAACAATTCAATTGCAAATTCAGTAAAAATGGTCTGGGACTCTGTACATAAAAAAAATTTAATCAATTGCTTGCTTTCCACCCACTTTTTAATGAGTTGTCTTTTTTCTGTGTTGAAAAGGATTGTAGAGAATCCTGGGCAACTAAATGTTGATGGATTTCAATTTTCCTTCCACCAGAGGGCATCAATCAGATCAAGAGACTGAAAAATGGCTCATTTATTAATTTATTATCATGCACACAGTTTATGTTACACTTAGCAACTATACCAGGTCAAGTATCAACTGATAGGAATCTGATGTCATGCTTTGTTCATATCAGTTCCCTCCTTTTCTATTAATGCCCTGAATCCTCATTGTCTCAGTGGGCTATGCATCACCCCTCTGATGGTCAGTTTCACTCTACTGTATTTGTGAAGCACAACCTCCAGCCCCATACTGCATTTTACTGACCCTTGTTGCTTCACAGAGGCAATTCTGCTTTCATGTCATGTTGCCTGTCAGGATCTCAGGATGAAAGATTATCTCCAATTCAGATCAGCTCTCTGTTTCAACTGTCCACAGACTCTGGGTTCATTACCAAATGCTGCACCTTTATTTCCACAATTCCATGTCTCTAGCTTTCTTATTTGGAATGCCCTTCCCTCAGTCTTCCTGTTAGTACAAATTCAACAGTGATTTCATGGGCCAGCTCCAAATGTACTTTCACATGAAGTTTGACTAGACTAACCCCTTTTTTTTCTTCCCCTTGATCCCAATCGCCTCACTAACTTCTATGACACTACTATGCAAACAATGCTTCCTTTCCCGCTTCCCCTTACCATACTTACTCTACTCTGTCATTGCTCCTGGAAAGGGTATATTGGCCTGTTCCCCTAAAGGTCCTCTCACAATCCCTGTAACTTTCCAAACAGAAATTCCCCTCTCTGGTCACTACTCATCAAATTGTTGTGTCCTGAACCCAGTCCCATTCAAACATAAACTCTTTGAGGGTAGAGGCTGTCTTTGCTTTTACACAGTTCTTTGCGAGAACTTAATAAATGTTTTATTTTTTCATTAATTTTCTGAGACTCTCAACAGGTACCTCAAACTGTATTTCCTAATTTATGCTCAAAAATCAAATGATTGAGATAGAAAGAACCATCAAGAGATGTAGCCTAACTTCATATTACATAGAAGGAAGCTAAGGTTGAGAGAATTGAAGAACAGAGAAATGGGAAGATAGTTATAGGAGGGGAAGGAAAATGAAAACAAGAAAGGCAGAACAACAGAGGAGAAAACAAGAAAATGAAATTTCTTTCATTTTAGTTAGTTAGGTTTAGTGTGTCTTCCACCCAGTCTTCCTTTTACCTAGAAATTGGTGCCCCTTATATTCTCCTCTCAGATGACCAATGCCCCTAGTAAAACCTGATGTCTCTAGAAGATTTAGTTAACTCATTCCAAGGTATATAGAAATGGCAAGGTTTAACGTATGGCTCTCCCAGGGTTTTGAGCATTTCTTTCTGGGGGAATTTCAGGCATCAGTAAGAGACATATTGGTGGAAAGAAAAGAAGAAGGGGGAAAATTTCCATTGCCCTTGAAATTACAGCACATAGGGAGCTGCCCACTCTGTTTATGATGAGTAAGGCTAGCCCTGCAGAGTAGCTTTCATTCCATCATATGTTGCTATCCATTGCTAAAACTGGTCCTTTTTCAAGTGACCAATTTGAACCAAGAAGATTTTACAGGTTTCCAGGAGATGTAGGATACCCAAATTGACCAAGTACATCTATCAATGCTCTAGATGCAGATTGGGTTTCTGTGATTCTGTGTCTAGAACATGGGTGGCTGATGGCAAATTATCTTTTCCTGGTCACTGAACCATGTTCTTTTATCCCCTGTTTCACTCTTTGCTTTTAGAATAGTTGACAGCTAGAGAGATCTTTCAGCTGTGAGGAGCCTCAGGGCTGGTCACTGAAACAACATAACTCTGCTTACAGCCACTTCGATGCCCTTTCATATCTCAGCATTCGCTTCTGAAGCAGTCAATGAGGGCTATGTTATCAGGTGAAACAGTTTTCCTCAGACTCTACAAGGTTTCTTTATTCAGCCCTAGATCTCCTACAAACATCAGGGTCCTAAGGTCAGTGACTTAAGAAAATGGTCTGCAGATTTCAGGTCCCTGGAGGAATCACCTGGCCCTGGGGAGTCACTCTTACCTGATAGGAGAAAGTTTGCTTTGCTCTTGAGTGAAGGCCAACAACTTGATGATAAATCTGGTTTGAGTTTTTGCTCTATTCATTGTTCAGCCTGATAACTCCTCAGCTAAATTAAAAGCCAGTTCCCAATGCCCTTTAGCCTCATTTTCCCTGTCTGTAGCTAACACAACCACAGCCCTGTAGGATTTCATGAGACAAAGCTGGTGGAAAGTATTGCTAAAGCCTAGCTTACTAAACATTTACCTTGCATTACTCTAGTTGGATTTGGTCATCTTTAAGAGCCTGTCCAATTTCAAAATCTTGAGCCCTATGTTTTGATACATGAGGCTCCAAGGAAGAAAGAAAATCCCTAATACCATGCAATTCAATAAACCTGTATTAGTTAGAACCAGGCACAACTCATCCATATAAAAGTCAGAGCTTTCAAAGGTATGGCACTGGACATTTCCACCATTTTGGTAAAGAGCTAGAGAATTCCTAGAGGAAGAAGAGACATGTTAGTATTTAAGTTGGAACACAGATTTTTCTAATTTGCCTTTCTAAGGAGTTAAGTACTTATCCCTGGTAGAGATGGGGAGAATTTCTCTGGCACAAATTATACAGTAGAATGATTCAGAAAAACTGGAGATTTGGATAGGCAAAGGTGAAGTAAATGAGGTGTAGCATGGAGGATAGGTTTAATGGAGAAAGACATGATCTTGAACTTCAGAAGATCTGGATTCAAGTGCTGGCTCTGAATCATACTGGATGTATGATCCTAGCTAAGTCGTTTAAATTCTCAGTCCTCTAGGCAAGACTCTTTAAGAATATAAGTTGCAGAAAAGGTGCCAACCTGATTGGTAGATAGGATTTGCTCATCTAAGATTTCTTTGTATCAGTTAACTCACAGATTGAGATGTCCCAGTGAAGCAGGCTTGATATAATGGAAAGAGCATTTGATTTGGAATTCAAAGATCTGGAGTCAAATCCCGACTCTGCTTTCTATCTGTAACAATGGGAAAGTTATCTAACCTCTTTTAGCTTGTATCCTCTCACCTGTAAAATGAAGGGGTAGATAAGATGGCTTCTGAAGTTCCTTCTAGTTTAAAATCCATTATCCCTGTGATCTGATGTTAATGAATTTACCTCCCAGAATTAACAGACACAAGTCCTTTTTTTCCTTAATCCTGATTTTCTTTACCCATCATCTGTTTTCTACTGGGCCCTCCCAATGCCTTCCTTTGACCTATCACCAATCACTGGGCATTTTATTCATTTGCTCCTTCACCTATTTAGCAAACATTTACTAAGTACCTACTATATGTAAAAACACTATGATAGGAGCAGGTGATGATACATGGGTCCAAAGAATTTATGAACTAGTTCAGTTACCTCAGTACAAGACTAGGCATAAAATTGGTGGTTCACACCAGAAGGCCTAGTTTGTTCTGTGCTAGTGTTCCTGGTGATGACTTTATGGAGAAGGAGCTATTATTATAATTATATGTGTGTATACATACATACATATATTTATATTAATATATACACATGTATATACATTAATACAACATGTTAATGTGTGTATATTATATACACATAATTTTAATGTAAATATTTATAGGCTATTTGTCTATATATCTTTGATTCTAAACCTTTATCTGAGAAATTTGATATGAAGATAGTTTTTTCCATTCAACTGCTTCTCTTCTTATTCTAGAAGTATTCATTTCATTTGTACAAAATTTTTCAATTTTATGTAATAAAATAATCTATTTTAACTTTTGTAATTGTCTATATCTTTTGTTTAGTTAAGAACACATCTACTCCCCCAGATGTGACAAGTTTATGGTCTGCTCCTCTTCTCATTTTACATGCCATAAGCTATAATATTTGGTTCTTGTGTCCATTTTGAACATGTTGTGGTATGTGGTTTAAGACACTGTTCTAAGCCTAATTTCTGCCCGACTGCTTTCCAGTGTTATTAGCAATTTTTATAAAATAAGGTCTTTCATAAGTAATTTATGTTTCTCAAAAACCAATATTAGGCACCATTATTTCTTACTTGCTCTTGTCTGATCTCTTCTGTTGATCTATTTTTCTATTTTTCAACCAAAGCCAAATGATTTTTTTATGACTATGCTGCATGATATAGTTTGAGGTCCCTTTTAAATCATCTCCTTGGACATTCTAAAACTTTTGTTTTTCCCAAGAATTTTGTTATAATTTCATCAATTTCTAGAAAATATTCCTTTGGTAGTTTGATTGAAATAACATTAAATGTATATTAGCTTTGGAAATGTTGTTTTTATTATATTAGCAAGTCACTTCCCCCATGTTCACTGACTATTCCTCCAGTAATTTAAGTTGTTTATTTTTTTTAAGGAACACTTTGTAACTGAAACTATACAAGATTTTGTGTATTTAGGTATATTACCCTCTCTACACTTGATTCATTTTGTGTTATTTTGAATGGGACTTCCGTTTCTATTACTGCTTCTTGGATTGTATTATATTAAATGCTATTGATTATTATGGATTGATTTTGTAACCTGCAACTTCACTGAAGTTATTAATTATTTTAGTTATTGCCTTTGCTGACACCTCAGAATTTTTAAAGTAAAGCATCATGTCATAAGCAAATAGGAATAACTTTATTTCCTTTGTGCCTAACTTTACATCTTCAATTTATTTCTTTTGTATTATTACTCAATCTTTCTTTTAGTCTTATTTAGTCTTGTTTTCCTCTTATATCTATCCCGAAGATCAGTTACAAGGAGTTGGGGAAGACATTTTACTTTTTGCTTCACATAGTCAAAGGTAGTTGCCCACACATCAGGATTGGAGGAACTCCACAAAACCATAGCCACTGTCAAGATCACCCACTTTCAGTATTATTTGCTTTCTTTACTTCCAGAAATTTCTGCCCTTGAAGTCCTTAATGTATTAGAAGAAAAAAAATTACTAAGGCAGTCTCCCATTGCATGGGGCCTTTGTGATGCCTCACCCACACAAAACAGGGATCTAAAGACTTTTCCCTTCACCTTTTGACTTTAGCATACGTGAATAATTCCTGATTCCTATCAGCCATTATTTAAAACTTATACTGTATTAGAGATTCTCCCATCATTTGAAGACCCATATATTTGTTGTTGTCGCTCAGATGTTTCAATTGTGTCCAACTCTTTATGACCCCATTTGAAAGTGATTGGGGGATGAGCTCAAGCAAGTTTCTGCTTTTACTCTGCCATCTTGGCTCTGCCCCATCATGATCCCATTTAGAGTTTTCTTGGCAAAGATAGTGGATTTCCTTCTCCAGCTCATTTTACAGATGAGGAAACTGAGGTAAACAGAGTTAAGCAGCTTGCCCAAAGTTATGACAACAATAACTACAGTAGATTCTCCCTTAATTTGAAGGTCCTGGGCAGCTAGGTGACAGTGGATACAGTGCTGAGATTAGAATCAGAAAGATCCATCTTTGTGAATTCAAATCTGATCTTAGACACTCACTGTGTGACCCTGGGCAAGTCACTTAATCCTGTTTGTCTCCGTTTCCTCATCTATAAATGAGTTGGAGTAGAAAATGGCAAACCACTCCAATTATCTTTGCCAAGAAAACCCCAAATGGGGTTGTGAAGATTCAGGTACGACAGAATTGAAAGACACAAGTGTATAGTCACACCTCATGGGATCCCACAGAACTGTGCTTATGCCAGTTATAGAAGGGGAGAATTAGGCTAAAGGGCACTGTGAACTGACCTTTAATTTAGCAGAAGGATTATCAGTCAGAACAATGAATAAAGTAAAAACTCATCCTCGATTTATCATAGCTGATGGCCCCCACTCAGCAGCAAAGCACACTTTCTTCTATCAGGTGACAGGATCACCTAGTGGCTTCTGGACTGTCATTCTTTAAGGAACCTGAAATCCCCAAAACATTTGTTTGAGTCACTGACCCTCATGCTCTGAGATTTGTAGGAGTTCCAGGGCTGAATAAAGAAACCTTGTAGAAGCTGAGGAAAACTATCCCCCTGATAACATAACCCTTATTGATTGCTTCAGAAACAGGCACTGAGACATTAAAGAACACAGAGGTGTCTGTAGGCAACAGTAGCATTATTTCAATGACCAGCACTGATGCTTCTCTGACCAAGAATGACATTTAACCCTCTGTCACCTTTAGAAGAAAAGAGTAAAAAGGGGATGAAAGAAACATGGCTCCATGGAAATAGGGCATTCATCAGTGACCAGCCACATCCTGGTCACACTTCAGGGCAATGGCCAGACCTACCTAGTACACAGCAAAGTGAAGGCCTGGAGAACTGGCATAGAGGACCAATCCAGCTTCCTCATGTATTTTTTAAAAACGGTTTCATCTAGAATGGTGTCTATGACAGTCACATTCACTAGAAAATTGTCAATTCATAGCAACACTTGGTTCTGTGGGAGGCAGACCCAGCCTTAGAATTGCAGTATGCACATGTGCTGTCAAACAGGGCCAACCTGACCCTTAGGTAGAGAAGGCCTACATAATCCTGACCACAGGGCAACAGGAATTCCCCTCTTCTAATCTACTCTCCCACCCCATCCCCAGTTCCTCTTCTATCTATTTATTGATACCTGAAATCTCTCAATTAGAGATTTATCCATTTAGCCTGAATTCCCACCTTTCCCTCCTCCTCCTTCCACATAACAAAAAACCTGTAGTTATGTATATCTTAATGTGAATTAATTTATTAGATGCTTTTCTTGGAGCAGGTTTTACCAGAGCCAAATATCTGGCAATCATCATCATCATCATCATCATCATCATCATCATCATCATCATCATAACAATGGCAGTAATAGCTAACATTTACATAGCACTTTAAGGTTCGTAAATCATCTTTTAATGTTATCTCATTTTACCCTCATAACAATCCTGGGAGGTATGTGCTATTGTTATTTCCATTTTACGAATGAGGAAACTGAGGCAGATGGAGGCCAATTGACTTGTTCAGGGTTACATAGCTAGCAAATGTCTAAAGTAGAGCTTGAACTCAGTTTGTCTGATTATAAATCTAGCAATCTAATCAATGCATCATGTAGCAACAAGATAATAATTATCTGAGGGGAGCCTACCAAGGGAATGCACATTCCAACAGAGTGTGAAGTCCTTAAGGGAAATGATTGTTTCATTTTTCTAAAGGAAAATTAAGGACAAAAAGTTTATTTTTTGCTTCATCATTTTTATTGAAAGAAAAAAGGCTCAAAGAATAGATATGAGTTTTGCTTAAAAGGTGGCTAAAGAGAAGAAAGGTGCCAGCAGTGGAGGGGAGAAGATGAAGAACCATTTCTTATAGAGGATGCTGTCTAAATTGCATCCTGAAGGAAGAGAATGAATGTTCTTTTTTGCAAGGCAGTTGGGGTTAAGTGCCTTGCCCAGGATCAAACAAGCCAGATTTGAATTCAGGTCCTCCTGACTGTATGGTTGGTGAGCTATCTAATGTACCATGTAGCTGCCCCTGAGAAGGATTCCTTTCTGAAGAAGGAAAGGGTGAATGTCGCACCACCAGGCTTCACCTATCATAGAACTAAAGAATTTCAATGCTGGAAAGGACATCAGGCACTGTCTAGTCCAACTTGTCCTCAGACAACAACCCCCATGGTAAAGATAACTCTACTTAAAGGTTAACCCACTCCTTTCCAAGGCAGCTGCTCATTCCACTTGTGGACAGTTCTGATTTTCAGGAGTTTTTACTTCTATTAAACCTCCATCTTCTTCTTTTAAACTTTCACCCATCATGTTCTGGGTTTGATCTGCAGAATTTCTTCTAAAGCACTTGATGCTTTGTTAGATTCCAGAGGTAGCACTCAGGATAAAAAACCCTTCTTTGCTACCATCCACATTGTTTTATAACCTATAGAGGCTGATTTGGGTTTGAGTTCTGGAAGTCAAGAAACTTCAACATTGAATGCCATGCTATTATGGAATGAACCTAAGTCTGATTTGTCTCTTACAAAGAGACCACTCTGTCCTTCCCATGGAGCACAAGAGTCTTGTTTCAGCTATCAGTCCTGGCCACCCTGGCTTAGCTACTGTCTCACCTCGTGCAGTATGCCAGGCCCAGCCTGATAGCATCACTTCAGTCATAGTGGGCACATTGTGTACATTCAGGGATCCAATTACCTACGACAGGCTCGAGTGCAGAAGGCCAAGAATGAGGGAATGACTAAGTAAAAATCAGCATTCAAGGAGAGTGTTTTGGAAATCTTGTAGCAGACTTTCTGTCCTTCTTCCTGAAGGCATTTCCCAATCAGACTCCTTGATTTTTGGAATCCAATTTGGGAAACAAAAGGAATTTGGGACAGTGTGCTCACACTTCCAGCTGAATTGAGGTGTGCGTGTGTGTATGTGCATGTGTGTGTATGCATGTATGTGCGTGTGTGCACATGCGTGTGTGAACTGTGAACAGTTGGAGATGGGCCAGTTTACTAGCCCAGATACTTCTTCCTATTCCCCTGAGCATTTGCTCTGTGGCAGAGTCTAGCTTTCCATTCCTCCCAAACATTTGCTGTCACTTGGTATTTCCTCCCTAAAAGCCAATGGCACAGAAATAGTCTCAGTGTGCACATAAGGCAGTTCCCTCAGTTCTCCCTTGGGAGGGTTTCAGCTGGAGCACTTTTAATAAGCCTTTTTCCTCTCTGCCCCTAAGCACCAGTCTCTTTTGAGGAAAGCAGGTCTCATCAGCTCCTTCTATGAGGATGGATAGACTGAATCTTTCTTGGGAATATATCCAATTCTCTGAGCCACAGACTGATTGGAAGTTCAAATCACAGAAAGCCTCCCAGGGATACCTGAACTGATCCACAATGAAACTCAGAACTTCATAGAGTTTGTTTCTATCACACCTCTCCCTCTTAATGGGTATCCCTTCCCTTCTGCCCTGTCTCTCCGAGACCCCCATTCCTTCACCTTGCCAAAGTGCTCCATTTGGGGATACCCTTTTTGCTCAATGCTTCAGACCTTTCTCTTTCTCCTTCCCACTATGGAAACTTGCCTATCTGTACCACATTCTCTCAGGGAGTGATAAGTGATAGGAGCTAATTTTATAAGCTGGTTTTTGCCAAGGTGCTGATGGCTTATAAAGATATTGCCACCAACTACTCTCCCCACCCCAACACATTCCTCCCCCTCCTCCACCCAACATATTGTTTTCAAAAGGGGCTTTGCCCAAAAGATGATTTATGATAGTAGTAGTTTCAGGCATTGGGACAAATAAGAAGGACTTTCTTCCCTTGTCTCTCATGAAATAACAAGTGCTGGCTACCTCACTCCGCCTATAACAGAGTTGCTCCTGTGAGGCTACAAAGTAAGATTGCACAGAGGTGGGAAATTTTGGCAGTGTGGTAAAGTGGATAGAGAGTTGGCCTCTAAAACCAAAGAGAGCTGGGTTCAAGTCCCAACTTTGACCCATATTGGCTGTGTGAAACTGAGCAGGTCATAGGACCTTTCAGTGCTCTTGGCAACTCTTTAAGGATATCAGTTGCTGAGAAACTAGCAATCTACATTGGTAAAGGGAGTCTTATCACTGGGGAGTGACGAAACTCTTTATATTAATGAAATCAACTATCCTTATCCCTACTGCCCTCCCTCCATGACAATATAAGTGGCGAATGGAAAGTTTTCTCTTCTATGTCCCTTTAGAGGATGTGTTGGCATGCCTTATGGAACTAGGATGGAATAATGGAGCCAGACATCTCATTGACTTATTTTCAGAGTTCATTTTAGATAGACACATATTGCATAAAAGCCATTTGTATTCAGTGTTTTCCTATGTAGACTAGTTGTAGCATAGAATAAGACAAAGGTTCACTTCTCTCTGGTCCTACAAAATTTAAGGCTTTTCAGCCTACCCAGAACATGATGGGTAAATTGGACCATAACTAAAACATTTTATTCAGTCCTAGGAATTCCATCATAAGAAGGATGTTGATAACCTGGAGGGAATCAAAAGAAGGGTGGCCAAGGTACTAAAAGGTCTTGGAGTGATGGCATATGAGGATCTGTTGGAATTGGCAATGCTTCACCTCAAGAAGAGAAGACTCAGGTATTGAGGCAGCTGTCTTCAAGAATTTGAAGAGCTCCTGTTTCTTTTTCTTGTTTTGTTTTGTTTCCTCTTTCTTACTGATCATTCCAGTGATTATAATCCTTCTTTACAACCTAATGATTAATGTGAAGATATTTGTAGATCCTATATTTGAGTGCATGCCATGACGGGGGTGGGGTGGAAAGTAGAGGGAGGGGGAGAAAATTTGAAAGTCAAGGGACTGTGAAACTGAATATTGAAAACTAAAAGCAAATAAACAAATTAATTTAAAAAAATAATTTGAAGAGTTCTAATTTGGAAGGACTGGATTTATTCTGTTTTGCCCCAGATTGCAGAGCCAGGAACCACAGGTAGTAAATTTAGGTTTGAGTGAAGTAAAATTTAGAGTTTGAGTAAAGGACACTCAACAAAGAGGAAAATTTCGATTTGACACAGAAAAATAAAACAAAACAAAATTTCCTCCTTCGAATTGAGACAATTAAGTGGTATAATGGATAGTGTGTTGAATGTGGAGTCAGGGGGGGTCTTGAGTTTAAATCCCCCTTCAGATAAATACTAGTTGTGTGACTAAGCAAATCACTTAACCACTGTTTGCCTCAGTTTCTCCGTCTGTAAAATGGAGCAGAAGAGGCATCTCCTTCCTAGGACTTTTGGGAAGACAACATGAGATAATATATGGAAATAATTTTACAAATCTTAAAGTACTATATAAATGCTAACTTTCTTACTAGAACTGTCCAAAAGTAAAATGGACTGCCTTGGGAGGTAGCGAGATCTCCTTTCTTCTTCACCCACCAAAATGGAGATCTTTGAACAGGCATTGAATGAATGTGACAGAACTACAAAATCTGGGAGGTGGCAGGGCCCTCAGCAGACATCTAATTCAACCTATACCCCAAATGAATCCCCACGTTGACAAATGGTCATGCTTCTTTTGCTTAAAGACCCCCTGGACAAGTAACTGATTATGTCCATAAGCAGCCCATTTCACTTTGGATCAGCTTAAATTATTTTGTTGGGAAAATTCATAGCAGTGATGATTCTTTTTCATGTTTAATTTGGATTACATTGTTGCTGAGGGCCCTTCCTACTCAAATTCTAATTCTCTGATGGTATAAGTATGTGTATATGAGTTTGTGTGTTTTTCTATGTGTGTAACCATATAGATGTGTACATGAGTGACTTTGTATACAAGTAGGTGTGTCTGTATAAATGTGTGAATAGCTATGAATATGGATGATTATAGGTATAAGAAAGTGCCTGCATATTAAGGGTGCATATTTGCATTTGTAAGAATTCATTGGGGGGGCAGAGCCAAGATGGCGGCATAGAAGCAGCAAAGCAACACAGCTCCCACACAAACACGCTAAAAAACTCATAAATTGGGATGCTAAACAGATTTTCAAGCTCCCAAACTCTCCAAAAGACAGAAAGCACATCTGTTGCTACAGGCAGTGCAGCAGGCAGGGCTCTTCTCAACAGTCTGGGACCCAAGGCCGAAATCCCAGCCGGGACAAGCCCTGGGGCATCAGGCGGGGAGCCACGTCTATAGGAGAGCAGATTGGCTGCACTGGAGGCACAGTTACCACATCTATCAGTCCAGAAGAAAAAAAAGGCTAAGAGAAAGGTCAGTGGATTTTGCTAACTGGGGAAGAGAAGAGCGGGTCCAGCCAAACTGCTCCCAGGGCAAGGAAACAGTGGGAGGTGGCTGTAGCAGCAGGAACGGCTGAGAGCCCCAGCGGCCCGCAGTGGGCTGCTTCAGAGCCCTCGGCCTGCAGATAGCAGCGGGGCTGATGCGATCCATCAGG
>CM053593.1:46436520-46471301 GCA_028646575.1 Pseudocheirus occidentalis
AAGTGTCTTGGAAGCATTTGGTGTGGGAGTTCTGACTGTGTTGTCTTCCTCTCATTCCACACTTTGATCCTTTTTGTCCATAAAAAGGATTCTAGAGTTTTATTGCTGTTCTTATTTTGCTTCTTTTTCTTCATGTTGGCCAGTAAATTAATTGGTTGGGTTTTTTTTTAGCTTTGTGGAGCTCTACTGGGAAAGCTCTGTTCCAAATCACTGGGGTTCTCACAACTGCCAGAGCTATCAGGGGGTGTTGCAGCCCCCCCCCCAGCTTTGGCTTGCTAAGAACACCCCCCAGGACCACCGCTCAAGACCTCGATCTGGATCCAGGCAAGAGCAAGAGCACTTGGCCCAGATCACTTGACTCAGCCCACCTGCAGGTTCCACAGGCCAGGGCCTCTGAAGCAGCCCAGTCGGGCAGCCATTGATTACAGCAGTTCCTGCCCTTCCCCCACTGCTTCCTTGCCCTCAGGGCAGATTGGCCGAACTGCTTTTCCTCC
This sequence comes from Pseudocheirus occidentalis, assembly GCA_028646575.1. NCBI lineage: Eukaryota > Metazoa > Chordata > Mammalia > Diprotodontia > Pseudocheiridae > Pseudocheirus > Pseudocheirus occidentalis. Next base: position 46,437,015 of record CM053593.1, read on the forward strand.
CCCAAATTTAATTTCAAAGTTTCACTTTCACTGACCTTCTCTAATTCTGCCTTGCTAGGTGTGAAGATCCTTTGAGGTGCTGTAGATCTGCTCCCTGCCCTGGCTGAGGTATTGGTTGCATGCTGGGCTGGTCTTGGCTCCCTGCTGGCCTGTGCGATGAGCCCTTCCTGCTGAGCTGCCTTTCTCTAATACTTATTTTTTTATGCCTTGGTATATGTGGAGTTGCCTTAGGTGCTGTAGATCTCCTCTCTTGTAGACTGGCTGTGGCTGGGCTCCTCCTGACTGACCTGGGGCCTGGCTGTGTTTTGGTTTTAGGCTGGGCTGGCTGAGGCTCCCGGCCTTCTGCAATGAGCCCCTGCTGCTGAGCTGCCTTCCACGAGAGATGCATTTTTTGTGTTTTTGTGAGTTTGAGAGCCCTAGAATTTGTTCAGAGTCATATTTTATGGGTATTTAGGGTGGCTGTGTGGGAGCTGCGGAACCTTGCTGCTTCTATGCTGCCATCTTGGCTCCGCCCCCCCCCACTGGATTCTAAAAGAAGCTATTTGAAATTTGTCCACACCAAATTAATAGAAGTTCCCTAATCACCTAATTCACTTTTCTTTTGCCATGTTGACTCTATAATGGAGACCATCATTACGTAGTGAAGAACAGAACTGGGATTCAAACTCAGTCCTTTTGATACTAGATTACCTGCTCTTTTCACTATACTAACCTGTTTGACTTTATTCTTTCTTTTTTGGAAGGGGGAAGGCAAAGAAATTGGGGCTAAGTGACTTGCCCAAGGTCACACAGCTAGTAAATGTGTCAAATGTCTAATGCTGGATTTGAAGTCAGGTCCTCCTCACTCCAGGACTGGTGCTCTATTCACAGCACCACCTAGCTGCCCTTCTACTTTATTCTAATCTATTCCTGATAGGGGAAAAGCAATCAAAAAAGCAATTATCCAACTGTTTTTCAGTGAAAAACTGTAGCAGACCTCTTGCCACATGGAATCACTGAACATTCAATCAGTCAGTCAACAAACATTTATTTTATGAGAAAGAACTGTATAAGCTGTAAAAACTGTATAAGCTATAAAATACAATACAAATGTAAGGTATTATTCTTATTAATGTACGACTTAGCTTACTGAATGTAGTTGACTTAGGCAAAGAACCCATGAGGCACTGTGGTTGAAAAGATTTGTGTGTGTGGACACAGGCTTAACATAGGTTAATATAAAGGCAGCAAGCCTTTTCAAAAGAAAAATACTAGTGGGAATGTGCAAGAGAAGGGGACAAAAATTGAAAGGAAACTATTTCTGGAAATCTTGTTAAGACTAATTCTAGTTTTGTATTTACTACCTAAATAGCTTGGAGGAACTCCGAGGTTCTCTTTTCTTCAGGTTCCTCAACTATAAAATGAGAGGACAGAACTTCATAATAATGCATGTTTCAGCCTTAGCTGTGTGATAGTGAGAGCCTCTAAGAGAAGAAAGATCGCCCCCATTTTGTGTGGTTTAGCACTTTCCATTCATTTACTTGTCCATTCATTCATTTATCTATGTACTTAGTTACCTGTTTATTTGGCCCAGAGCTTTGATTTAGTCAGCGTACGGAATTCCTGCTGTGGAAGCTCCTGCTACTGATAAACATTTTCATTTCTTCTGCAGTATAGAGAGGTGTCTGGGTCACAGAGAGATTAAGTGACTTGTCTACTACTTCTCAAGGTGGCCCATTGGCTCATGGAATGGATAGCTCTGATTGCCACTTAGTTTTTTTCCTGATTGAGAGTTTAAATTTGCTACCTTTGAGATTTCATCCATTTCTCCTATTTCAGTTCTTAGAGACCAAAAGGAACACTGTTAATCTTTCTTCCGTGTGGCCAACTCTTGAAAGCAGCTATCATGTGAGTCCTTGCCTAATCCCATCCACCATCAAGTCTTCTCTGGGCTAAGCATTCCCAGTTCCTTCAATGGATCTTTACATGGTAAGGATTTGTGGCCTTTTAATATTATAGTAATTTCGTCTAGATATTTTCTATTAATTTTCTTATTAATGTCCTTCCTAAACTATATGGCCAAGAACTCAACACAATTCTCTGTATATAGCCTAAGCAGGACATAGGACATATGTTTACCACTCAATGTAATACAAGATCACATTGAATTTTGTTTTGTGGCTGATTGACTAATATTGAACTTGAAATCCACTAAAAACCCAGGTCTTTTTGCAACAGATTTGCTTAATCACATTTCTCCCGTGTTACACTTATAAGCCTAGTTATCTCTAGGCTTAGTTATCTCTATTATATTTCATCTTGTTAGATTCAGTCCAATGTTCTAACTTGTTGATATCTTTAAGAATCCTGAACCTGTCATCAAGTGTGTTAGCTCTCTCCCCACATGGCGGCATCTACAAATTTGGTAAACAATCCGTCTATGTCTTTATCCAAGTCATTGATGAAAATGTTGAGCAGTATGACTCCAGGCATAGATCTCTGGTATATAACATTATACATCTTATAAAAGGCTTTCTAGTCATTAATGGCTGCTCTTTGAGTTCAGCCTTCAACTCATTCAAAACACAATTACTTGTACAAACATTTGGCCCACACCTCTTCTTTTTTGCATGAAAATAGCATGAGATACTTTAGCAAAAGCTTTCTGAATCTCAGTAAATTATTTTTATAGCATTTTCCTGATTGACCAATTTAGTGATCCTATTAAACAAAATTAACATGGCAAGATTTCTTCTTCCTAAAGCCATAATGGTTATTTATGATCACCACTTCCTTCCTGGGTATTCACTAGCACTTTCTTTAATATTGTATTTTTAGAAATTTATCAAGAATTGGAAAATCAAACTCCTTGGAACAGAAGTTGTAGACTCTGATTGTTTTCCTTTTCTGAAAATTAGAAACACACTTGCCCTCCTCTGGTTCTATGGTACCCCTCCCATTTCCCCCAAGTTTTCAAATATCCCTCACAATGCTTCAGTACTCACAACCTCCAGTCCTTTCAGTAGCGGAAGATGTAATTTCTCTTGGCCAAGTGACTTTAATTCATCAGGAGAACCTATGTGCTTTCTTATTTTCTGCTTTATTATAGTGGGTATCAGTGAGGATGCTACATTATTGGTTTTTGTTAACTATATTACTTTGGTACAAGACCCCTCTAATGAGAATATAAATGTAATTTAGAAACAAAACACATTAAGGAAATAAGAAAAAAAAAGTATCCAAGCAAGACTAAACTAAAAATGAATGAATAACCTCCTTCTGCCTGTAACTGAACATTTTATCTCAGAAAGTACTTTCTGAGATATTTACTGGGCCAGCCTCCTTTTATAATTTGGAAATTGTGCCCTTAACAAACTGGGGAACTGTAGTGGGGACAAATTAGAACATTAGAAGTACTTCTAGATTCAATCAGAGCTTTGAACAAGGTATGAATAAGGCCAAGACACTTCTATTCAATCTATCAATAATCAACATCCTTAGACTAGGTGCCAGTAACCTGTTTATTCAAGTGGGGAAGGAGTAGAACTGTTTGAGCCATTGGATGAAGTAAAGTGATGCTGCATGTGAAATATATTGAGGTTGCCTGAGGAAACTGAGTCACACCTTATTGGTTTTAGATAAAATAGCAGACTAGAATAAAATAACAAATCAGAACATGGCATTCAAGGGTCTGAAAGCACAGAAGAAAAAAAAAGTTCTGGCCAAACCCCTGATTACTTGATTTGGAGGAGTGGGCATAGTAGTGAGGAAGAAGAGAGCTTCTGTGTTTCCCCCATCTTTAATCAGTGGGGGATTTATAAAGGTCAGGGGATTTGGATTTCTTATTAGCATCCTGACCATGCCCATGAAATAGCAGGAGTCTAGAGAGAGTATGTTTTCCAGAGGTTAGGACAAACTAGATATGCCAATGAAAGGCATCTTTAGGTCTCTACAAGGAGTCCAGCTGAGAGCTAAATAGCTATGAAGAAGGACCCTATAAAGGCCCCATCAAGGGAAAGAAGGGACTTCCAGCTAAAGAACATCCAGGAGACACATGTTGTTCCTTTTGTGAATGTGCCCTAAGTTTGAGCCCATTTTCCTAGACTCTATGTTTTTATGGGACACTGTGTCCCCAATTTGGGAAGAGGTGTTTTCAATTGATTGCTTGACCATATCACTTTGGTAAATATCTGTTTCTAAATGTAAATTAAATCTGACTGGCTAATTGATATTAATAGAAAATCATTTGGGAAAGTACACGAGAAGGGGCTCGTGAGCAATAGGATTAGAGAAACCAGCTCCAGGTCCACAAAGTCCCCAAAAATCCTAAGGGGGAAAATAGCAGCCAGACTCTAGGGCCCTTCTCTTCTAAATAGAATGCTGTATTAGACAATGATCCCAGATCTATAGAAATTACAATACTGATGCTAAAACATTTTATTATTCATATTTTTCATAGCTGTTCTATACAACTATAGCAAAGGGCAGGGATCCAGAATACTCAATGTATACTCACTAGCTGTGTGACCTTGGGTAAATCACTTAAGCCTGTTTGCCTCAGTTTCTTCATCTGTAAAACGAACTGGAGAAATAAATGGAAACCACTCCACTATTTTTGCCAAGAAAACTCCAAATGGGGGCGCAAAGTCAGACACAACTCAACTATAACAATACAATAGTTAGATGACCCAACCCCTTGCTCTCCATCATGGCCCACATAGCATGGAGTAGGAGTAACAAACAGAACCAATATTACATCCTAGTTCTATGTAATCAAAATGGCACAGAGCCAACCTTAGACCAAATTCAGCAGCACAAATTGGAGAGTTCCAAAGTATTTAAGTAATTTGGGCAGTGTAGATAACCATCTTGGCTAATTCACAAGTTTGTTTTTGGGTCAACTGTCTACATGATCCTAAGTCATTGAATAATTGCTCATTCTTTTGACTTCTGAGTGACCATAAATTGTCCCTCTCTTGTCATTTTCTCTGTCATGTACCCAGAAATTAGGGTGGGAACAAGAGTGAAGGGATGAAAAGAAGTGAAAGGATTATGAAGAACCCTGAAAAATGGAAGCTTCCGACATCTCTAAGGACTAAACTGAGGTTTGACCTTGGGCAAGATCCTTCTTTGGTTTCCTTAATTATAACATAAGTGGGTTTAATTAGATGACTTCTAAGGTTCTTTCCATCTCTAAATCTGATTCCACTACTTCCCTACTTCCCCCCCCCAAAAAAAACCCAGCTCTTGCTTCATTGTATATGTTTGAGTTTGGAATTTTAATTTTTAAAATTTTTAATAAAAAAATAGCAAAGTAGATTTCTCAGTTCTCTATTTAAGAATTTGTGCAGAACTTGGGGCTCTTGATGAGTTATCCTATTGCTATGGCTGACTTTGAGGGAACCTCCACCATTTAACTCCCTGTTAATATGCTGTCATGTGTATTTGTCCTGGAAGGGCTATTTAATTAATATAAGATCACTCAGAGCAAACTCGTTCCTTCCTCCTGATAGCATCTAATCATGCTCCTCAATTGAAATGTAATCTCCCAGCAAATCTCATGTTGGCCATGGGGCAAAATCTTAGGACAATGGAAGGGTTGTTTATGGAATGTTCCAATACTAGCAGAAAGGTCAGACCCTCAATCAAACCCTCCTCCTTCCCAAAGCCTTCTTGTAACCTGATTTTTTTCTGGAAACTCATACATTAGAGCCCACCATCTAATAATCTCCAGGATGGTTTGCCTATCACACCTGAGCCCTAAACAACTATCCATCTTTGTAGACAGAGACATAAGTAAAATGTTGGTAAATGGCTCAAGGTTCACTGAGGTGCCTTAAGCAAAAAGCACAAAATATCCTTCATTCAACTTTCAGAGATCGATTGAAGTGGGTAGGAGAGAAAGGGAGAATAAAGGTCCTAGGATGCCAACTCCCATGGTTTAGTACCTATGAGAGACACCTCTAGGCCAGTGCTGGAGAAACCACCAATTGGTGTCTTCCATTTTTAACTGTTCTTGTTATGTACTAAATTCAATTGCTTCCATACCACTGAAAAGAATGCAAATGTTCTTAGCACCTTCTAGATTTCAGTTCCCTGGGAATAACCCTTGGTTTTCACAGCCTAGTTATGGCATTGTTCACAGGAAATGAGTTAACACAATGTCTTATGAAACCAGGATGACTCTTGAACACTTTTGCTATATCTCGAGGTCACTGGATTAAGTTCAGATATTTGTATTGTGACACAAATATGTTGTTATTGTCATTTTTTAAATCTCTTAAAGACAATATGACTAGATCAAGAAAAGTCCAAACACAGGATTATATATTGAGTGTTGCCATCATATCTGATCCACTAATTTTACATTTGAGGAAAATGAGGACCAGAAGCTCAAAGTACCTTGCCCTAAGACAAGGAAAGTATTAAGCAGAGCAAGAATATGAACCTAGGTCCTGTGGCATAGATCTCATGTTTTTTACACTAAACTATACTGACCCTTATAAGTTAAGAAGTTATACACTGCATCTGGGAAGTATGAATGGATAATTTAGACATATATGTGTGTGTGTTTACATGTGCACACACACAGGGATTAGTTAGAAATAATCAATAGAAGGAATGCACTAGAATTAAGAGAAATGGAAAAGATTTTTGCCAAAATATCTCTGGGAACCTGTCTCTGACATGTATTGTCAACTCTGGTTCCTTCCCTTATTGTCTCTTGCCTAGGGCATTGTAATAGCTTCCTAACTGATCTCCCTACTTCCAATATCTTCACTTTCCAAGTTGTCTTTTATTTGACTGCCAGGATAATATTCCTATACTGCAAGTGACCACATTACTCCCCCTTTTAAAAACCTTCAGTGGCTCCCTATTGCCCATGGGAGCAAATTTCAAACTCCTAATCAAGACTCACAAACATAGAATTTGAGAGTTGGAAAGAGCCCTATAACCCAGCCTATACATCAAAGGAATCCCCACTGGAATATATTGATAAGCAGTCATCGATCTCTGCTCAAAAGACCCCAAGGACGAGAAACCACACTATCTAACAGCAGTCATCTTCATTTCTCCACAGGCTGTACCCAAGACTTCTCCTCTATGTCCCCCAAACCTTTTTCAGCTTTCTTTATGTATTGTCTTCCCCCATCAAATGTAAGCTTCTTGAGGAAATTATATGCTTTTCTTTTTATTGTATTTGTTTCTGATGTCTAGCACAGTATCAGGCACACAAATAAATGCTTGTTCACTGACAAAGTCCATTTCACTTTTGAACAACTCCAATTGTTAGGGAATGTATTTTTTTTTTGCTTTTTTTTTTGGAGGGCAGTTAGGGTTAAGTGACTTGCCCAAGGTCACACAGCTAGTTTTTTGTTTTAAGTGTCTGAGGCCGGATTTGAACTCAGGTCCTCCTGACTCCAGGGCCGGTGCTCTATTCACTGCGCCACCTAGCTGTCCCGAATGTATTTTTTTCTGACATAAAATTTAAATTTGCCTTTTTTTCAGCTTCTGCCTGTTACTCATGATTCTTCCCCCACGGGACAGATAGAACAAGTCTCTTCTGTCCTCATCATCCCAGTAATTCAGACACTTGAGGAAATCTATGTGCCTCCTTCCCCTTCTACAGGATAAACATGCCCAGTTCCTGTATCCATTCTTTATATGGCATGGATTCAAGATCCTTCACTATCTTGATCACTTTCTTCTGGGAACTCTCCAGGTTATCAATGTCTTTCTTATAAACTGTGGTGCCCAGAAATGAGCACAATATTCCATAAAAGGCCTGACAAGGGCAGTGGACTATAACCTCCCCGTGCCCTTTTTAATGCAGCCCAAGATCATGTTAGGTTTTTTGGCTGCCATGTCACACTGGTGACTTTTACTGGGTTTGCAGTTCACTAAAACCCAAGGATCTCTTCTATAATAACTACTGTCTAGCCACACTTTCATCCACACTCAACTGGTGAGGCTGTTATTTTGTACCCAAGAGCAAAACTTTGCATATATCCCTATTAAATTCCATTTTATTAGATTCAGCTCAATGTTCTAGCTCTGTAAAGATCCTTTTGGATCGCAAATATCACCCATTGTGTTAGTTACTCCATCTCACTTTGTGTCATATGAAAATTTCATGAGCATGCAAGTTGTGCTTTTATTGGTCATTAATAACAGTTTTAAATGACACAGGTCCAAACACAAATCCACGGTATATTCAACTGGAGAACATGGTGCTATATAGCAATGAACCCTTAAAAATAACTCTTTGGAATCTAATCATTGACCTAATTCTGAGTCAACCTGATTGTGTTGAATCAATATTCACCAAGCTGCCTTAAAGAGTGAGTGACCAAGGACAAACCCATCTAGTTCATCATGCCTAGCCATCCCTTGACCCCAGACCAGACAATTAGACCATAGCCTTTATTCAATTCAGACATCAACCCCAGCTATCTTCACATACTGCATCCCTTCCAGTAGTCCATCTCCATCAATCTATCATCTTTTCTGACACCACAGACCTGTTTCCACCCCTCCACAAAACTAGCATGAGACACTTCCTCAAAAATGTTGCTATACATATCTACAACCTTCACCTCATCCACTAATTTAGTAAAGCTGATAAAAAAGAAAATTAGATTAGTCTTCCATAGCCTGTTCTTGAGGAAGCCATGTTGATTCTTTGTAATCATTGCTTCTATTTCTAGATGTTCATTAATAATCTCTAATGATGCTTTCTAGAACATTCCCAAGAATCAAAGTCAACATCACTGTCCTCTATTTTTAGAAACTTCCTTCTCTCTTTTTTGAAAATTGGGGTGGCATCTGCCCTTCTCCAATACTTAATACCTCTTCCATTTTCCACATTTCAAATATTACTGATAATGACATCTACAAAGTCTGCCTATAGCTTAGGATCTAATTCCTTCAAGTCAGGCTCCTTAAATTCATCAAAGGTAGCTAGGTGCTCAGTCATTATCTTCCTACTAATCTTGGATATTAAAGCCAGTTAACCATTTTTGTTCTGTCATTTCCAATCTAATATCAAAGCTCCTGGGGAGCTTTGGTCTAGGGGCATCACAGGAGTGGTAACTTGATCTATAGAGCAATTGATTAATATGTTCTTTCAATGCAAAACCAATAATGGTTGTATTGTTTTAATTACTGTGCCCAAGAAAGAGGTGGAGTAGGGGATTGGAGGTGTGGCAGCAGGTCTGTGGTGATAATATCATAAGACAGCAAATTGATTGGATTGGACACCTGGAAGGGACAAGGATATCTGGAGATATTTCCTGTATAGGATGTGAAGCATGTTCTGGTGGCTGGATAAATATGACGAATTAGATGGTTTTGTCCTTAGCCACACACCATTCAAGTCAGTTTTGTCCTAGGTCTGGAGTTCCAAATCTGAGTTGATTAACTTCCTAAGGAATAGGTAGGCTGTATTTGTATTTTGCTCCAAATGTTGATAAGAAAGAGTTTCTCTATCTTACTTTGAGGAATTGGTTATGGAGGCATTGTTGAACAGTGGAAAAAACATTGACTCCGGATTCAGAGTTCCTGGCTCAAAATTCCACCTTTAACAATTTCCTAAGTGAGTGATATTGGGCTCAATGAGCCTCAGTTTCCTCATCTGTAAAATGGAATGTGATCCATGAAGTCCCTTCTAGCACTAGTTAATATTAGAATGATTTTACTCTAGGGTTGTTTCCACATCTAAGTAATCATGTAGTCCAAAGATCTAAAAGTATGAGTTTCACTTTAGACATGAGCATTATGGGGATTGGGGTCTGGATGAACTCTTTTTATTTTTCTTTCTCTCCTTCCCCCACTCAATGTCTTAAAACAAAAGCTGAATAACCCTCTTATTAGGAATGTTCAAGAAGAGATTTTTGCTCAGATATGGTTTGAACTAGACGGATACTGCTTCCCTATTCCAATAACAAGATTGCAGTTCTGTGAAGTATTGGGTAAGAGTCAATGTCAAAATAGTTTAGCAAAAAAAAACCCACCCCCAAAGGTTGCCATTTATGCTAAAGAAAAATTCCCTTGGCTTTAATTGTTTACATTTTGTGATAGCCTAATGTCACCAACTCATTATTTGATCCTCCATTTGATCTTGTCTGAGTAGACATAGATTACACAGTACCAGTCTATGCCTCAGTAATATGAGGAAAGACAAACAGTTTAGCTAAAGGACTTGCTTCATGACCCAAGCAATTATGAATAGGATGCCTATGAAATGTGATTTGAGGGATTATCTATAAGACCCCTTCATCAAAAAATAAGTTCCCTGTCATTCTATATAAGCAGAAATTCTGCAATTAGAGAAATTTTCAGGCAGAATATCTTGTGATTCCCACGTTCATGTCTTTGCATCTCCCACTTGCCCTGAATGCCCATCTGCCTCTTTTCCACTAATCCAAACTGATCTGTCCTTCAAGGCCTAACTCTTGTTTCAATTATTCCGTGAAGTCTTCCTTATCTTTCTAGGTCACAGTGTTCTATTCCAACAATAATAACAATTGTCATTGATATAGCACTTTAAGGTTTCAAAAACACTTTACAAATGATTCATTTTATACTTATAATAACTCTGGAAATTAGGTGCTATACTTATCACTCCCATTTTACAGATGAAGAAACTAAGGCAGGCAGAGGTTAGGTAATTTTCTTGAGTCACAGAGCTAATAAGTGTCTGAGGTGAGTCTGAACTGAGATCTTCCTGACTTCAGGCCCAGAATGCTATCCACTGTGTGATGTAGCTACCTTTAAGATACAAAGGAAGGAAGGAAGGAAGGAAGGAAGGAAGGAAGGATGAAAAATAAAAAAGTAAGCATTTAAGTGTTCACCATGGGCTAAACTTTGTGCATAAATAGAAGTAAATAAGGCAGTCCCTGCCCTCAGGGAGCCTATAGTCAAATGGGGGAAAATGGCACATAAGGAAGATCTCAAAAGTAGATGGGGAGCAACATAGTGTGTAGATGACCAGTAAGTGGTCTGGAGGCCTGGTTCCAGTAAGACAAGGGGAATGCTTGCCTCCCAGAGACAGTATCCCAGGGGCTGAGCCCAAGTTTCCTTAGTGAGGGGTGGGGGAGGAAAGATGAAGATGATGATGGTCAGAATGATGGAAGCATGTTTGGATATAAACTCTAAGGTCATTTTTCAGATATCTCTCTTGGGGGGGTAAGTACAAAGAAGAGATTCTATAGCAATTTTTCCTTAGTATAATGAATTTCTGATAAGAAATCTTTCTCTAACAGTATGAAGAAGCAACTCTTCAGCTTTCAGAATGGACTGTGGCACTGATTACTTGCCTGGATTAACAAGGACAAGATGTGTCAAATGTAGACATCCTCATATTCCCAGCTCTAATTATATGATTATCTGTATGTTGGATTCCTGTTTAAAGTTTTTCACTGTATGTATTTCTTTTTTTCTTTTTTTTTTGATAGGGTTGGTAATGGAGAAGCACCAACAATTCTGGCTTCATTCTTGTATCTTTTGATGAGAAAGCATGCGATTCAGTCAATGAGTATAATCTTTGCCTTGGCTCCCTTCCATTTCTCCCACTGCCATTTTTGCCCCATGGTTTAGTTTGACTTGAGTCCTTCTGGGAAGCAGGAAGGATGGTTTAACAGGAACGTTCCAAGTCCTGTGAATGTTGTTTTCTCACTAGGTAATAGAGTTTGACTCAATGACACATATCTACACACCCCAGGAAGTTTGATGAGATGTTTGGAAGGATTGTCATAGACCTTGACTCTTTCTCCTTCAGTGTCAAGCCTCTGAACATTTGCTTGTGATTGGAATCTTATCTGTATGTCCTTATAAAAAAAGAGCAACCTACTGGCCCATGTTTCAGGCTCATATTACAAATTATTAGAGGAAAGTAGGGCTGAGATTTCTAAAGGTTAGAACAAGCAGAGACTTGGGAGCCTCCTATTTTCAGATGACTGTCACCTTGCAGGTTTTGCCCTTTCTTTCACTATGGAATAGCACCTAGAACTGGGTCTCCAACAAAGTTGGTGTTCAGTAGTTTAATACATTTTCTGAACTCCTCTCAGAGCTTTGCTGACCCCCTGGACATTTTTTCACCACTTCTCAGCAGCCTTCTCAGGCTGGAAGATCACCCCTTGTATCCCAGCTCTGTATTAATTAGAATAGTTCAAGGGAGAGGAAGTTGAGTCAATTCAATAATCGTCAGGTGTTAGAAGGGACACTGACATAGGAGTCAAAGGTCCTGACTAACCCTAATTTTTCCTTTCTGTGTGACCATGAGTGAGACATTTTGGGTCCCTTTTGCTTCATAAGCATTAACTTTTGATTAATGATTAATATCATTAAGATGCCTCTGAGACATCTTCTAACTTTAGATCTATGATTCAGTGAACTAAAAATCCGGCATTCTTTCCTCTTTACTAAGATGCCTCTCCAGTTATCAGAGAAAAAAAGACCTATTAGGAAATACATTAACTATTCAATTCTACTGGAAAATAGAAATATGAAAGCTGTCATTTGGGAAATAGAGGCCTCACTATGATAATGACGAGAGGAAGAGAGGGGGAAAAGAAAGAAGAGAGGGAAAAGGAAATTCATTAGTCGATATTTATAGATCACTTGCTATGTATCTGGTACTTTAGCTGAGACAAAAAAGAAAGCAAAGAAGGAAGGAGATGTGGCTAGTTGAAGGAAAAAAAATGGTTTCTGAGAGATTCTGGAAGGCATGATATTAATTTTAATTTTAATTAATTTAGAATTTCTGATCATATTCCCCATGTTGTCCTTTCAAAAATGTGACTGTGGTCACAACTGATGAAATTTAGAATATTTAACAATGGATGGAACTTAGAATATTTAGCTTGGCCTAGATATTTCTTAGAGAGTAAATGATAAATATCTTCAAATATTTGAAGGACCGCCATGTGTAATAGAGACAATCTGCTGGTACTAAAAATTAGAATTAGACTCAATGGGTCAAAAACAGACCAACTTAGATTAAAAAAGAGATACTTCTGAATAGAGCTCTCCCAAAGTGGAATGGGCTTGATTTTGAAATCAAAATGAAGATTTCCCTTCAGTGAATGCCTTTATATGAAGGAGGAAGGAACAATTGTTGGGATAGAAGCGAGGTCTTCTCAGATACAAGTTTAAAGAAAAGGCCTCTATGGACACTGACATCCTGGTTCTTTGTGTGCATATAGATTTAGCAAAACTCACTTCAGAAGAAATATTTTTTAAGCCCATAGAGGTTATTGGCGAGGAAAAGAGAAGGGGAGGAGAGAAGAGAAAAGGAAGATAGCAGTACATTTCCTTATATGAAGGAAAATGTATGAAAAACTACTCATAGAATGCCTAAGGATACAAAAGCAAGCAAACAAAAAAGACTGTGTGCAAGGAGCTTACATTCTAATACAGGAAGTCAACACATAAAGGGGAGTGAGTTTTGGAAAGGAGGAGATAGTGAACATATATGAAGTATCATAGTTTAAGAGATAGCCAGGAAGTGGTACAGTAGCCTAGCTCCAGGCCAGATAAGGTGAAAGCTCACCTTTGAGTTCATTGCCCCAGGGGTAGAGTCTGAGTCCTAGTATGGAGAAGAAGAGAACAGAGTTTAGGTGTCATGGTTTGGAAACGATCAAGAATTGATGTAGTGGTCTGTTTCCAGTGCAGATAAAGAATAGGCTAGAGAGGATTAACACATTATAAGGGAAGGAACACTGGACTTAGAATCAGAATGCATTTGGGTCCTAGCTCTGTCATTTACTGTGTTTGACCTTGGGAATCTAATTTCCCCACATATATCTCAGTCTCCATGACTGTAAAAGAATGGTATTGGCAATTGGAATAAAAAGGGGAGCTGTTGACTGGGGGAAAATCTTTATGTCAAATATTCCTTATAAGGATATGATAGCTAAGATATATAGGGAAAAGATAGAAATATATAAGATCAAGAGTCATTTCCCAATGGATAAGTGGTAGAAAAAATTAACATTTATAGAAAGAATTGCAAACTATTAATAAGCATGTGAAAGATCATTCCAAATAATTAATAATAAGATAAATGCAAATCAAAGAACTCTGTGGTTTTGTCTCATTCCCAGAAAATTAAAAAGGTAGCTAAAAATGGTAACGGTTAACGTAGGAGTGATTGTGGTAAGACAGACAGGTAGTGCCGTGAATAGAGTGCTAGATCTGGAGTCCAGAAGACAAGTTCAAACCTAGTTTCAGAATTTGTAAGCTTGGTATGACCCAGGACAAGTAGTTCACCCTTTCTACCTCAGTCTTATCTTCTATTAAATGGAAATAAAAATAAAACCTACCTTCCACAGTTGTTGGGAGAATAAAATGAGATGATGCAAAGAACTTCCCTGAATTTTAAAGTACTATATAAATGCTACCTATTATTAATACATTGCCAGAACTGTGGTTTGTTCTAAATATTCTGAAAAGTAATCAGGAATCATGATAAGAAAATTCCTAAAGTGTCCATATACTGTGACTCCGCAAGGCATATATCCACAAGAAGTCAAAGACTGAAATAAAGGTCTCATATAGACCAAAATCTTGATGGCTTTCCTAATGCAAAGAACTAGAAACAAAGCAGAGGCTTATTGATTAGAGAGTGGCTAAAACATTGTTACATGAATGTGATGGGATTTTATTGCACTAAACAAAATTATAATTGTGAAAAATACAGAGAATCCCAGAAGGACATATGAACAGATGCAAATTGAAATAAATAAAATCAAGGAAATGAAGGGCATAATTTAATCTTTTCAAACAAAAATTTAAGCTGGTTATGTAATGATAATGACCAAACAGCCTTGAAGAATAGATGAGAATATATACTTCCCTCCATTCTTTGCAGAGTGTGAAAGACTGCATCTCCTATCAGACTTGGTTCATGTGTTGATTAATGAATTTTATTTCTTTGTTATGAAGGACCCATTTTTGTTATGTTACCTATCTCTAATTAGGGGGCCAGGGGAGATGTATGGGGGAATGAAGGTAATATATATTTTAAAATTAGGACATTCAGTTAAATTATCTTAAGGATCTTTCCAGTTTCTATCATGCTATGACTGGGTCAAGCTCAATTCTAAGGAATATCAGTATAAGATAAAAACTTTGAACATCAGCAAATATCTAAGTTTTTGTTTTGTTTCTTTCCAGTCAGGCTAACCATCGCTTTTTCATGATGCCCTCTTCACTATAAGGACTTACAATTTCCCTGCCAATAAAAGCTACCCTCTCCCTTTTCCCCATTCTGGCATCTGTGGAGTATATTAATTTGATATAACAGGAGCATTGTAGGTGGATTAAATATGTGGTTTGTGGTAAAGTAGATAGTTATTTTTAGATAGTTATTTTCATGGCAGGATCCTTCTATGGATGTGAGTGGGGGGAGGAGTGTCTTTACAAATATAGGAACCTTTCCTTGGCCTATCTGGACAATGTGTGGAAACTCTCTCTGGCCATAATTTTCCCAGAGGCATTTATTTATTCTTATTTATTCAAACTTTATTTGAACACCACATGACCCTCCTTATTTCCACTTTATTTGAACATAGCCATATGATCCTCCTTATTTCTAGTCCCCTCCCTTATTTGCTACCTTCTATCAAATAAAAAAGAGACAGTGCATTTTAAAGAAAGTTTTAATGTCTTTTCAGTAATCTTGTACTGGAGTAGGGATCTCATTCATTTTCACTCCCATAAGTCCTGCTATATTCTCTGACTGATCCTTACCCACAGTCACCAGCAGAGAGCTACAGAGTATTAGCTATTCTCATTCACCAAATTGGCTTGTTTTTTATTTGCTTGCATAAATTATAAACAACAGCACAAAATCACACAACATAGAATCTAGGATAGAGAGGACGTGTTTCCTCTGGCCTTGGGGACACTATGTCCAAGGTTCCTTCTGCTTCCCCATAAGTGAAACCGAGTCCTATAACAGTTCCTTCTTGGAGAAATGGAAGCCAATCCAACTTTCCTACTGTCCCCACCTCCTTGTTTGGGTTTTCCAGGAGGCCTCCTGGCAAAGAAGTATCCCACTCTAGCACCACATTTGGGAAATAGGGTGTGGAACCATATCGTTATGTGCAAGGCTGTTGAGTTGAATATAGCCATGGTCAGAAAAGTGACTCCAAAGGATATTGCCACTGGCTTCCTTCAAAAAATCACCTCTTGAGGGTTCCTTGAGTTACCAGATGTTTAGAAATAGAATTTCCAGGGCTGCAGCTTCTCCTCCATCTGACATATCATCTTTAATGTCCCAGACTCTACAATTGGAAACAGGATGGGCAATGTCGCCCAAAAGGCCTAAGGCTGAAGAGAAGTCATTCTGCTCTCCTCTCAGAGCTGCTCCTGCATCTTCACGTCACTCCAACAGTAGTGGAAGCCTTCTATATTTAATAACGATGGCACAGATTGGTATTGCACCTCTCTCTATCTGCTTTTCAATAAGAATTAAGCTTTCAGTGCTCCTGGGTGAGGTAGGTAAGTTCCATCAGCCTCATGCTGCAGCCCAATGAGGTTAAGGGACTTGCCCAATTTTATCCAGCAGCTGAGTATTGTCATTAATTGTCCTGGCTCTGAGCTCCCCACTAATGTTATGAGACATTGTTCTCTCCCAACTAAGCCACTAGGTACTGGGGGCCCTGTCAGCAAGGATCAATCACTTTTTAAAACTCAATCCCTAGCAATGAAAACTAAATGAACTCAAACCAGACTAGATGAATTGGCGATCTTGCCCTGGCCGACAAGTCACCTCCGACTAAAAATAAAGTTTATAAAAGTAAATTATTTCATTTTATAACTTAAGTGCATCAAGCATTTCCTTAAATAGAGTTCACACTGAAAATAAAGTTACTTTTGCTGTACAGTTGCTGCCTGTTACAATTAGTAATAAACTTTGATGATAAAGTATGAAAGGTTACATACACTCACACACACGTCCATCTGTCTGTGGGCACATAGATGGATAGACGCATGTACCTCTTGACAAGAGCTTCCCCAAAATGGTGGGAAGTTGTTAGGAGTCTCTAGATATCTAATTTGCATGAGAACATCTACATTAAAAGTCCCTGTCCTTAATGATAAACATGTTTTCATATCTAATGCTATGACTCTTATAGAAACATTAAACTATGCAATCCATAATGTATTCAGTCTTTGGAAATGCTGGGCTATACCATATTGTAATTATACAGCATCCCCAAGAAAGGCCCCTCCCCACCCACTTCTTCCCTAACCTCCTAAACTAAGGCCAGTTGACCTCTGTTTAATATGCTTGTTTCATTTGAGAGCCTAGCCACTGGACTCTGGGGTGGACTCAAGAGGTGAAATAAGAATTCTGCATGGAGTACAGGTGGTCGATGGGGTTCCCCACCCGGGACTGCAGGGGCCCGGCTTCAGAGGTTGCTAGAAAACAGTCACCCAGGTTACTGAGGGAGGTGTCATCACTATCTAGGTCATGGAAAAGGGGCTCAGCACCTGAAATGGAAATAAAACACCAGCATGAAGTTCACCTTTTATTGCTAGAAAAATACAAGTCAACTCAATGAATATTCATTGTGTAGAGACTATATACTGACAAAAGCAGCTGTTTGACAATAGTCCTCAAGAACCTGGCCATTCTTTTAAGCAAATGAAAGTTATGCATGCAAACACTGTAGAATAATACTTCACACACATTTACAAACAGAAAGCAATTATAACAGAAGGCAAAACAGAATTAATCAGGTGCCACCACACGTTATCTCAGCATTGAGGTGAGCAGCATAGCTCATGATGCCCAGGGCTGAAGGGAAGCCATAATGCTCCACCCCCAGAGGTCTCCTTCCACCTAATACTAGCAAATCTTTTGAATATTGACTGTTACCCACACACATCCATATCCCAACACCTCATCTGCCATCCACTAATGACTGAACTTCATGACCCCTGGATATGATCAGTTTCATCCCACACAGGAGGAAGCCAACACCCAATCAGGTTGAGTGACTTGTTCGTCATTCTATGGATGGTCAGGAAAAGAAGGTGGCAGTGTTGGCTGGAATTACTATTCAAGTTTTTGTGAAGAAGGTTGAACATAGAAAATGATGTTCTGTGAATGGTAAGAAAATATGAAATAGCTCCATGACTGACCAATGAAGCTTCAGGTGAATTCCATCTTCTATATTCAATGAACATTTCATAGCTAGTTCATAGTTTAGGTAGCACTTAAAAAGTTTTAAGCTTAAAAGGCTGGCAAAGTGCTATACAAATATTGCTTCATTTTATTCTCAACTCTGGGATTATTATAATCTATTTTATATAGTATTTCTATATTATTTAATAGTCTATTATTTTCAAGTGTGATTTATTTCATCACTTTTATAAGTTTCATTTTACACAGAAGGAAACTGAGGAAGTCAGAAGTTGAGCGACTTTTCTGGAGTCTGTAGCTAGTGTCTGAGGCAGGATTTGAACTCTAATCCTTCTGATTCCATAACCTGTGCTCTATCCTCTGGGCCACCTCACTGTCTCATTTACTTAGTGCCCACAGAGTTACCAATCCGACACTAGATTTTTTTGCGTAATATGAAAGAAACAGATGACTTTGTCTCTGAGACAAGAGACAACTTGATAACTATAGGAATATAGGAATACCTAAAGGAATATAGAGAGCACTAGAGACACCTGCCCCCACCCCCCATACCCTGCCACTTAAGCAAATCTGATATATGTAAATCTGATTCTGAGGGGGGAAATATCATTTGGAGGACAGTTAGTCATTTAACAAAAATTTTAATTTTAGCATTCCTTTTCATAGCAAATTACTTTAGTGTACTTAAAATATGAATGGTGAAAAGAATTGATTTGTGTACATTTTTTCTAGGAATAGGGCTATTTCATGAAGTGAGCCATGTCTTTATGATAAGCAACTGAGATATCATACAAGGATCAGCTAAAGGAAGGAGATGGTTACCCAGAAGAGAAGACAGAGGCAGGACATGATAGATGCTTTAGAGTATTTGAAGGTCTGTCTCAAGCAAGATCAACAAGGACTATTGTGTGCTTAAAGAGTTTAAAATTTAGAATAACAGATCAAAGTTGCAGAGAGGAAGATTTTGACTAGAGATGTTTGAAAATGGAATGGAATTTTTCAGGAGTCAGTGAGATTCTCATCATCACAGATCATTAAACAAACTGAATGACTACTCCAAGATTCTGAGACTTTACAAATCTGATAGTATACAAATGTATACAGACAGTATACAGACTTTACAAGTCTGATAGTATACAAACGTAATCAGACCGTATACAGACTTTACAAGTCTGATAGTATACAAACGTATACAGTGTACAGACTTTACAAGTCTGATAGTATACAAACGTATACAGACAGTATACAGACTTTACAAGTCTGATAGTATACAAATGTATACAGACAGTATACAGACTTTACAAGTCTGATAGTATACAAAAGTATACAGACAGTATACAGACTTTACAAGTCTGATAGTATACAAACATGGTGGGTCGTAGGGTGGGGGTGGAATGGGGAAAGGTGATCTCAGGGCAAATATGCATCTATGATGCTGGAATCAGTACCAAAAGGCTTCTTATAGAAAGCCATGACTATAGATGACAAATTGATTTGGAGTCTAAAAGAATTTTAAAGATAATCTAGTCCAACAGATGGAAAAAACGGAGGCCCAGGTGTAACGTGATTTGCATAGAGAGCCAGGTCCTGAACTCAGCTTCTCCCTTCAAATCCAATGCTCAGGTCATGCATGAATCAATGGATACTTCAAAATGGCTTCCTAAGTGAAAGTAATAGCCCTGAGTCATAGAATCCAAACTACTAACCATTCACCTTCTCACCTAGCTCCTTCCTTTAGTCTTATCATTAGCCACTCCATTCACTCTTTTTTCTATGCCAGCTGCTGCTTTGTCCACCGTGATCAGCCTCTAGGTTCAGCAAATATCTCTTTAGTGTCTCTTGCCTCTTTGATGGCTCATAGAGGTCCCATTGAGTGAACCTGGGAACTGCTGCTCACCATGTTGTGAGATGTAGGCATTGGAAAACAAGATAAGAATTGTGATCTCTTTCCATACTCAAGAGAAGATATACATTATGACTTCCTAACTCTCTTGGACTCTTCAAGTAACTTTTGGACTCTGAGTAAAGGGAAAGGAGCTAGAGGAACCCAGAAAAAATATGAATGCCCCTGGAATAGCTTTATGTTTTGATGAAGGAACCTATTGATGTCTGCTACCAGACAGCAGAGGGTGCTGGTGGCATACAGCAACTGGATGTACAAGGACACCAGAGAACAAAGGAAGTTGGTTGACTTAAGGTCCATAATTTGTGGTTGATGTTGCCATCATACCAATGGTCTGGTGTTTCCTTCTTCCTGAAAAGAAAAAAAACTTTATATTTAGTCTTAGTAACTATTATTTTACTTACTACTTATGGCAGAATATTGGTTAATACGAATTTTTCTTTGTAAAAAACTAATGTTCTACATCCCTAATATCCATTAAATCTCATTTTCCTGTTTTAGAGAGCAACTCTAGCCTGCAAGCTGGGTTCCTACACCTGGCTCCCATCCATTAAGCCACTAAAAGTTACTTAAATGGTAAGTGGTGAGGTTGGGTGCTTTGTGAAAGTATTTGAAGCTGGGCTAGGGAAGATTCCTGACAGATTAACTATACTCATCATACGTCTACTCTAATTGCAAGGAAAATTTTTTAACCATCAAAAGTTGATTTATGGTCCTTAGATTATATTAGAATACCTTCCAGTATTCATTATAAAGGCAAGTAGAAAAACTGCTACTTTTGTGTCTATTCTCAGAGTTAATTACTTGCTTAACTAAAGAATCATATCTTGATCAGAGGTATTGCCATTAGAAAATATTTAACGAACTCCTCTACTCACCACATCCTGTTATGAAAGAAAGGATCTGAAAATTCAAATGTATTGTTGGAATAGAAATAGTCATGCCCCTAGAGGGCCCAATGGATAGAGCACCATACTTGGAGTCAAAAAGATTTAGATTCATAATCTGGTCTCAGATACTTATTAGCTGTATGACA
The DNA here is from genome assembly GCA_028646575.1 of Pseudocheirus occidentalis. Taxonomy (NCBI): domain Eukaryota; kingdom Metazoa; phylum Chordata; class Mammalia; order Diprotodontia; family Pseudocheiridae; genus Pseudocheirus; species Pseudocheirus occidentalis. The sequence goes on from CM053593.1 coordinate 46,458,090, forward strand.
GTGGGTCAGTCATTGAACCTTGCTCAGGAAGCAACCTTGTAAAGGGAAGAATGGAAAAGAACATATGCATGTAGGTGTTTCTTGAGTTCAGCCTTGGCAGGGTTTGGAGTTTCTTACCATAAGGGTGCATGTGGTCTCCAGGCATCTGGGGTGGGGTAAGTCCTTGTCGAAAGGGATCGGAGTTGTACACACTCTGTTCAATGGCCAGGAGCTGCTGGGGGGTTGGCAGTGCAGTATAGGGATTCATTATCCCTTCCATCCCAGTATTCCCTCCACCATTTGTCTGAGCTGTAGGACAAAGGAGAAGGGAGATCATTCTCACTGATCTGGAAGAAGAGAGGGATTATTCTGGCTTAGTCTCACCCAATTATCTGGCATCTGTTGCAATGACTTCTTTTCCATTAGAATGTAAGCTTCTTGAGGACAGGGACTGTGTTCATTTCTGTTTGTTACTTGTATTTCCCACCACTTAGCATAGTGTTTATCATATGGTTAGTACTTAATAAATGCTGATTAACTTGATTTCCTTCTCAATGAGGGTGTAGCATCTTGCTAACTCTTCCAAAGTAATCCTTCTAGGGTGGTTTGTGAATCAGAGGACCCCAGATCCTGTCCTCACCTTCCTCTGTCGTTATAACAAATACTCTAAGCCTCTGTTTCTCCATCTACAATCAAGAAGGTGACAAATATTTCTCATCTGCCTTAGTCTTATGATGTCCATAGAGCTGTTATAGGAGAATCTCTTGGGAGCTTCTGAAAGAATGGGTCTTGGAAAAACCAAGTGCTTTTGCTCCCATAGTCCTTGGCAGCATCTTTTTCTATTGTTCTTTTTAATTTAGGGGAGTCATCTTGTAAAATCATTTCAACAATTCCTTGAATTTTAAATTTGCTTAAGTTCTGATCCACTGGAAGTTATCATTATTAAAATTATTATTAATTAGCATTTATCAAGCATTTACTATGTGACAAACATTGTGCTAAGCACTAGGGAACCAAAGCAAACCAAAAAGCAGTCCATGCCCTCAAAGAGCTGACAGTCTAGTGTGAAAGACAATGCAGACATAGCTTTGTACAATGAGCTATATACAGAGTAAATTGAAGATGAATAGCGGTATTAGAACTGAAATGAAAAAAAGTGAATCTTAACTACAATGCTTACTAATTGCGTGACCTTGGTAAGTCACTTGACCTCCACAGGCCTTGCTCATCTATACAATGACAAGGCTAGACTTCACTAAATAGTCTCTGAAGTCTATCGGGTCTGCCTCCATGATCCCATAATTTGGAATCGGAAAACCTGATTTGAATCGCAACTTTTATACTAAATGTCTGCGTAATTTTGGGCATGTTTCGTCACCTATCTGGACCTCAGTTTCCTTATCTGTAGAATGAAGTGACTGGACTGGAGAACCTCTGTCCTTTTCCCCTCTAAGCCAATGATCCTACTTTGCTCTTCAGAAAGGCTTTATTTTATGCAGAAATGACAGACTCAGGGACAAAGCCACTCCTTAAATATGGGTCTATTCCTACTGGAGCATGCAGGGTAGTAGTCCTGAAGATGCATTAGCCCAACATCTTTGCCTGCTTTTATATTTCTTCCTTTTCCAGTATGTTGATCCAAGAGGTAAGTGACCAAGAAATTCACTGGTGTAGAAGGTCTCTGAGTTACAAACTACAAAGCTAGGGCCCTGCATTACAGTCCAGAACTGCTTTCAGTTCAGAATCTAGCAGAAAGGCATGGTACCAAAGGGATCTTGGTAGAAGAATCATGTTGAATAATAGGGACTGTACTGAGGAAGACGAGATGATAATAAAACAAGATTTCTTAAATTCATTGCCTCAAATGACTTCCTCACAGAGACAGGGAATACATTTTTTCATGACCACAAAAGAATTTCCTAAGACTTTCATGTTACTGAAAGAAGCTAAATGATGGTAGGATCTTTCCTTACTTTATTGGAGGGAGGAAAGGGATAAGCATTTATATAATATCTATTACATACCAGGTGCCATGCTAAGGGCTTTATAAATAGTATCTATTTATCTATCCTCACAATAAGGAAGAAGATTCTGAAATTATCCCAATTTTAAAGTTGAGGAAACTGAGGCAAACAGAGCTTAAGTGACTTGCCCAGGGTCACATATCTAGTAAGTCTCTAAGGCTGGGTTTGAACTCAGCTCTTCCTGACTCACTCCAGGCCCAGTCTTCTATCCACTTCACCATTTAGCCATCTTATACCACATTAACCCAGATAAGGAGAATCTCATCAGAAATGGACAAGCAGAGAAGATAATGCCAATAAGGGATCAATTTACGATGTCAGGAAGATGAAGGGTTAAGAGGGCATCCACGGGAGTTAATGGCTACCAGCTGCATTATCAGGTAGCCATCCTGCACTGTGCAGCTCAGGTATCCTTAGCTCTGCCACAACTAGCTTATGACCTCTGGAGCGGGGAAGATGGCCCCAGTCCTCACTCTAAGTATGATAAGGGAGTCAAGCGATAGATAGAACATCGCTCACTTCAAAGACCTACTGAAGAGCTGAGCTACAGCGGCTCAGTGGTGGCTAATGAAGTCTCATACTTAATTCTGGGAGGAAATAGAGAAGGAAATACAGCACCAGCTGCTGAGGAGGGGACATCCACCTTACCGGAACTCAGCCTCTGTGTATTCTGCTGATCTTGCTGTTGCTGCTGCTGTCTCCTTGCCAGCTTCTTCATCTGGTGAAGAAGGAACAAGGGGGTTAGAACCTAGCCCACCTGCAATAGCCTGATGAGATGGAGGATGGGAGGGAGAAGGAATGGCAGGGGGATGACCTCCAAAATAATACTGTCCAATTAGTGTAATCCCTGGACCCTGCTTGCTCTATTTAGCATCTGAGAAATGAGCTTGCCTCTCAGGACACAGACATTGTTGGGAAATGGCTCTACTGGGGACCTTGCAACTAGCTGTCTCTTATATGCAGAGTTATTTTACAGATGTGAAGACTGACACACAGGCAGAACTTTGTTTCAGTGCAAAAGACAGTGTCTGTGTTGGGAACTGGAACAACAGATTGATATAATTTGAGACAGAGTAAATAAATTATAAATATAAAAACAACAAAATTAAAAATTAAATAAATAAAATAAAAATCAAATCAATCAATCAATAAGAGACATAATTTGGACCAAGTAGGATTTACTGAGTTTTCTAGTGGGTTGGGGAGAGGGGAGGCAAAGCATCCTTGAATGAACAGTGCACAAGGTTTAAACAAGTTTCAAAGAGTGAGAAACAGGGTAGGGGACAAAGTAAAAGTTGATTGGTCAAGGTCCCTGGTACTAGAGCTCAAAGCTTAACTGGTGCAATAACCCTTTTACCCAGTTTCAGGGTAACAAGAAGCAGGAGGTGGGATGGAACGTAGGCTGTTTCTCATGATAGACTGAACAAGATACCATATAGCACATTGCATTTGAGATTTATTGCATTTTAGTACCAATGGAAGACTACAAACATATGCATGTGTTAATGAAATGATATTATTCTCAAAACAGAGGAGCTCTAGATCCACAAAAGCCAGCCGGTAAATAGAGTGAAGAATAAATAAATTTTTTTAATTTCCTGCCAATAAGCCCTGCCACAGTTATTTGTAGGCCTAGTCATCTCTAATAGTAACAATAACTCCTATTTCTATAATATTTTAGAATTGCAAAGCCATTATAAAACGCTGTCCTCACAGAACTGTTGAATAGGTAGTAAAATAGCATCAATTTGGTTTTGTAGACAGTCAGCCTAATATTTGGAAAAAATTAAGTGACAGATCTATGATCATATGGTTAGTTAAGTGTTGAATCCTGGGTTCCAACCCAGGTTTCCTGACTCTATAGACAGTACTATTTGCTAAATCATGCTGTATGGCATATGTGTTCAGGCTGCCCTGGCAGGTAGAATAAATGTCCTGCCCATTAGTTATGAAAACCTGTCATTAGAGTCACTTCTCACAGCCACAGAAACAGAAGATTTAGAGTTGGAAGAAATCTTGAAAATTGTTTTGCATCAATCCCTTCACTTTACAGGTGTAAATAAAAATGTAAGTCTGAAAAAAGTAAGGGAATTGACCAATGTCATACAATGTAAATTGATTTTTTGGTTTGATCACAGATTTAAAAGCTTGAAAGGACCTTAGGAGAAATATACTCCAGTCACCTCATTTAACAGAAAGAGACCCAGAATGGTTAAGTGATTTGTCAAAGATTATCACATAAAAAATAAGTCAGAGACAGCATTTGGCACAGTCTTTCGATTTCCAATCAATTCGATGACATGCCTACCATGGGGTATCTTCTCTGGAAAGTTCATTAATGTATTGGCTGAGATTGAGGGGGTGACACATTAACCTGTTAGCACACGTGATGTCATCAGTGTAGATTAGATGTTCTTAAAAAGTCCTAAAGAAATGGGAATGAGGAGGAATGGGGAAGAAAGGGGTGGGACATGGGTCACTACCGCAGAAGGCAGGTCAAAATGAATCCCTTAGAAGTTAGATAGCAGAAGGAAAGCCTTATTCATGGGAATGGGGAAGATTGCCCAAAATGGAGAAGCACACGCTGGAAAGAGCCATGTGTGCCCCCCAAACCCAGTTCATCTGGAAATAGGGGACCTGGCTTAATGTCTTGGTTCTGCCACATGCTATCTGAATGACATTGGACAATATATAACCTCTGAGACAATTTTCTCTTTCATAAAAAGTGGATAATAGCACATACTACATACTTCAAAGAATTTTTGTTTTAAAAAGTGAAAATCCCTCAAAGCATTAGAGAATTCATTTACTATAACTTAAAGAGTCGGCTTGGCACAGGGGATAGAAGACTAAACTTGGAACCTGTAGAACTCTGTTTGAGTTCACAATTCATCTATTACTAGGTAGAATCTCAGCTACATCCCTGAGTCCCAGTGTCCCCATCTATAAAATAGTGACAACAGTACTCAGACTACTGTGAATTATCATTCTGCTGTATTGATGAGTATCAAATGAGACTAATTGTAATGAAAGCTCCATATAATAATAATGCATTATTATACAGCATATCTCAAAATGCTTAGTGCAATTTTTAGTTTTAATAAAGTAATAATAATAATAGTAACCAGTCTGGTTATTTGTAAGACAAAATAAGAGGTTTTATAATTGGTTGTTTTTGCTAGTGACTTACCATTTACACTAACAAAAAATGAAACTTAGCAAAACTTGTATGTATAGGGTATTCCAAAAGTCACACTAAGACTTTTGGGACACACTGTGTTAATGTCAGTTGTTTATTATTATTATTATTATTATTATTAATCATTATCATTATTATCATTACACTAGGCTCAGTATTCAATAATCAATTGGAATTTACAATGCAATTTTTAAGAGAATGTTTACCATCTGCTTAAACTATGCTTAAAGCCTCACTTATAACCAACAAGATCATTACATTTCTCCTGACATACAACAGGTTGCATCTAGTCAGTGAGCCTATAATTAATTAACATGGCCACAACAAATGATATCTTCCCATCACTATTTTTTTCAGTGATACAGCAATATCCCAAGGCATTTGGGTGCTATAACGTTCAAAAGGCAGGTTACCTTAGCTCTTTGATTTTGGAACCAGACTTGAACAACACGAACACTCAATCCTGTCTCAGCAGCCAAAGTCTCTCTTACCTTTAAAAGATGGAAGGTTAGAAACAATAAAATTTCAAAAAAGGTGAAAGATCTAAAAGCATTTCTTAATACATTTCATGCATTTATCATGAATGAAACTTCTTTTTCTCTAATAAATAGATTTTCTGGTGCATAGTTTTTATTTTAATGGAGGAGATAATTTTGAAAAAAATTAGTAGTTTTGAAAAATATTGAAATCACTTATCCAAAATTATCATAAAAGATGGCTAAGTGTTTCTTTGGTCAATAATTTAACATTAAACAATCATGAAACTGAACAAAACTTCATATGTACAGGATGTCCCAAAAGTCTTTGTGCAGTGTCAAGCTTTAGTGGCTTACAACAGAAGGAAGACTTTTATGATATCTTGTGTAATTTTTTCATATGTGTAATTATTTGATGACACACATAATGTATCATCAAAGCAATTGAATTTGATGAGACTATGAATCTGTGCCTGGTCACTGCTGAAAGGAATTAGAGATGGAACAATAGTGGGTGGATAGAAGAATAGAAGAGACATTTTGTAGTAAGTTCAGGGGAAGGAGAATGTTTGAACATCTTGAAACATACATCCCTTCTCATCTAGCACTTGACTTTAAGTGCAAGTTCAGAATATACAATAAACCAGAAAACATAACTTTTGATAAGTCTGATGACAAGCAGTAATTGAAGCTGAAAAAAAACATAAATTATAAGTAAATATTCCACAAGAAGTCAATGTCAATATATTTCTAAAGACCTGGTTAATGGTCAGAAATCAAGTAATACAAAGCATAAGAAAAATTCCTTCTTTAAAATGTAATTCACCAAGTACATCTCATAAGAAGCAATATGAACTCAAAGATGTGGAACACCCCAAGGAGGTGTTCCCTATGGTTTGAGTTTACATTGAACATTAGTCATCTTTTCCAGAAGATGTTGGACTCTAGCCCATTGTTGAACATTAGCTATAACACATTTATTCATAGACACACAGAGCTTGAAGATAATTTTCTGTGAAAATTAACCTTTAAAAGAGAATTATTTTAAAAAAGAATTATGCTTTTTTATTTATGGTTGTCATTTTGCATTTTAATTTACTTTGAAAGTTGCCATATCTTTTTGTTGATTTATTTAGGGATAGCATGGCATTGCAGAATGAGTGTGTGGGACTTGAAGTTAGCAGAAAACCAGGTTCAAGACCCTATCTTGACAGTATAATCATAGGCAAGCAACTTAACCTCTGGTCCTCAATTTCCCCATCTGTAAAATGGGGATAATCATACTCTTTGTACCTTTCTAATGGAGCTTTTTACATTATGCTTTGTGCTATAGTTGGTCTAATATGTAGGCATCAAACATGCTACCTATAAGCTGCATAAATGCTACAATGCTTCAAAGTAATATAAAAAATTTTTACAAAAAGTTTCTCTGATAAAGGCCTCATTTCTCAAATTTTTGGGAAGTGAGTGAAATTTTTAAAATAAGAGCCATTACCCAAGTCATAAATGATCAAAGGATAAGAACAAGCAGCTTTCAGAAGAAATCAAAGATATAGTCATATGAAAAATGCATTGACTCGTTATTAATAAGGGAAGCTCAAATTAAAACAATGCTGAAGAGTTTGCATTACTTACATGCAATGGTTAAGCATTGAGGGGGGATAGTAATAATGGAAAGTTATTCTATGTCTATGTTGTGGCAAAACCTGCCACCTATGTTGCTTAGTCAGGCAAGACTTAGGATTTCAGAAATGTTACTTCCCTTAAAGGATAAAAAGAAGCAACATTAGTAATGAGAGCAGGGAGAGAAGATCTCCCTGAAATTTTTGTACATGTCCAAGAGGGAGGTGAAACCAGTGTGTAAATTAGTTTTTCCACCTGCCATGATTTTCTCATAGTCTAGCTTTGACTAGGTCTTGCCCATGTTTTCTGTCTGCATTCATGCTCAGATCTCACAGAGTCCTTTATCAACACATCCCTTCAATGCATTTATATAATGTAGTTATCAGTGTTTGTAATTTTCTTCCAACTGGGCTCTATACTTGCACCACAGCAGGGACCCTGGATTATCTAAACTTTGAACCTTCCCCACCACAGTGTCCAGTACAAAGTAAATGCTTCAGTATTTATGTAATTAACAATTGAATGAGTGTAATGTATGTACATGGGAGGGATAGGAAGGTATGTATGAATATGAATTTAAAACCAGCCTTAAGAAGACTTTCACCGTTTAGGGTCAGACAAGTCTTTCTTGATCAGAGAGGGGTATGACACAGATGTGGGCAATCACTTCCCTCTGCCTTCTGACAGTACCTTCCTGCATGGCTTGGAGGAGACTTCAAATGAGGCCTTGAATGCTCTCCGCTGCTGGGTGGTCAGGATGGTCCTGGGGCGTTTAGGGCGCTTGTGGTCCTTGCCATCTTCAGCAGCTCCTTTGCCTGTCCCATGGCCTGCCTTGCAAAGGCTGTCTTCATCATCACTTTTCCCTGAAAGAAGGAGAAAGTCATGTGGGGAGCCTCTTGAAAGTCAGTTATTGGGATTCATGTTTTGGGGGAGATTTGCCCCAAATTATTCCTCCAATACCTTAGCCACAGAGCCAGCCTTAGATATTTTCAGAGTAGGTGATTGTAAATGGTATGATTTCAGAGGATCAAAGAATGCAATTCCTGATCTTTCTCTCTCTCTCTCTCTCTCTCTCTCACTCTTTCTCTTTCCCCCTCTCTCTCCCCCTCTCCATCTCCCCCTCTTTCTCTCTCTCCCTCTTTCTCTCTCTCCTTCTCTCTCTCTCTCTCTCTCTCTCTCACACACACACATGCACACTTTCTCATCTGATTCTGCTTGATGCCTATTAGAGCTGGTGATTTTTGTTGTTGCTTTTTGCAGTTGCTCAAAAAGGATCATGGGCTTTGAGATGGAAGGTGCCCCAGACTTTATCTAGTCCAAACTTATCATTTTACAGGTGAAGAACCTGAGATCCAACAAGGTAAAAATAACTTGTCCAAAGGTAGAAATGGCTGAGCTGGGATTTAAATCCAGATCCTCTGACTCCAAATTCATTGTTCTTTCCATTGTGCCATGTAAGAATAGCACTATTGGGGTTTATTGTGTCTTTGGAAGACCCAAGTCTACAAAGCTAGTAGCTGTCACTAGGTGAAGAGTGGTACCCTCTCATCAGCAGATTCGGCATTTAGATCACCCCAAGCTGCAGAAAATATGAAGTATAAGTAGGCCATCCTGTCTCATTGATTCATAGAACTCTAAAATTTGAAAAAATAGCAGAGCATTTTATATCAACTTTTAGTAGAACATGGCTGTCAGAATAACAATATGGTTACATATTCACTGTAAGAAACTGATAAACAGTGAGATATAATATGGCTTAAGATTGAAAAGAAAGATCACTGCTTGGGTACAACAAGAAGTAAGGGCTTTCTCTCTCAGAGTAATTGTTATCAACCATAGGTTAACTGTCTAAAGCTAGTATTTTCCAAGGTTCAAGCTTTGAATCTTTTCTTAATCTTGCTCAAGAAAAGCTGCTTCTGAGCTCAAAAGCATCATTAATATTTTGTTTACCTCTTTATTACAATTATTCTAGTTTTGAGCAGTGGGGGAATAGTAAATGTTTAACAACTGACTCTCTAGGTAGGAAAATGTACCCACAGCACACTTTCAGGTTTAATTTATGTTATTTATTAACATTTTCTCCACCACTTTCTTGAGTGATCACAATCAACAAAACAATATATCTGTGGTGTCTGCCAATTTCTGAGATGTAAACACTCACACTAAAATTTTAACAACCAGCTCTCATGAGCTGATTCCTGCTGCTCTGCACACCCCTGTATTTGACCCTTATCAGTGTGGTCGGTCATTTGTTTCAGTTATGTCTGTCTCTTAATGACCCCAATTAGAGTTTCTTGGCAGAAACAGTGGTTTGCTATTTCCTTTTCCAGCTCATTTGACAAACTATGAAAATGAGGCCAACAGGGTTAAGTGACTTGCCCAGGGTCATACAGCTAGTAATTATCTAAAGCCAGATTTGAACTCACAAAGATGAGTCTTCCTGATTCCAGGAGTCTACCCACTGCACCCCACCTAGCTGCCCTTATCCATAATTTCACTAATTGTTATCAATGACTTGGATGAGTTTTTCTGGAAAAAATAATTTAGGGGTTTTAGTGAATTGTAAGAAGCCCTGGAAAAGAAAAGATTTAGGGGGCATATGACAGTGAATCCCAATATTTGAAGGCTGAAATCTTCAAATAATAAGCTTGTCCTGTCTTGTCCCATTGTGCCCAAGTAGAAGCAATGTATGGAATCGGTTGTAGAAAGACAGAAAATACAAAAACACTGCTAGCCATCAGCCCTATCCAAAGATGAAGTGGGCTGCCACTGGCATGTGAGGCATCCCATCACTTTTAGTCTTCAAACAGGTTAGATGTTTGGTTAGCGCACTGTAGAGGGGTTTCTTGGTCAAGTATGGATTGCACTAGATTGAATATAGGAGGCCTCCTAGTTCTGAGACTGATTCTGGGATCTCTTTCTGTGTCCTCCCCCTTCATGAGATTTGAATTCCTAGTGCACTCTCAACTGGGAATCATTCCCTCAGCTGTCAATTCTACATCGTTTGTCCCATCCCTCCCACTGACTAGAGTTTGTCCCTTAACTTCTGTGAATCCCAGACTTCTAATCTGTAAAATGGAGTGTGGGTTGTAGATAAAATGATAGATAAGGGCCTTTCTAATTCAAAAATATTTTCTTCCATGGTCCTATTTTTCAAGAGGCCAAATAGAAGAGAGTCCAGATGGAAGGACAGAGCACACACAAAATGGCCTTTTCTTCAATTTAAGGTTCCTCCTTCAGACCTCTTTCTGCTTCATCCATTCAATCATCCCCTCCTAAAAGTAGAGATGTCTGTACATACTTATATAGTTTACTTTTTAGATAAATTCTTTCATTTCTGAAGTTCTGTTACCTTTGTCTTTGTCCCCACACTAAATTTCTTTTTTTAAAGGATGATTCCTTTTTTGTTTGTTTGAACCTAAAAAAATATTTTTTAACTTAATGGAATAAGTAATACACTAGTTTCCTTACAAAATTTGATTCCTTTTAGTTTCTAGCTAAATTCTTTCACTTCCGAGGTTCTGTTAACTTTGATTTTCTCCAAAAAACTAAATGACTGTTTTCTTCAAGGACGATGCTTTTTTGTTTGTTTGAACATGAAAAAACCCAACTCATTTTTGTAATTTAATGGAACACATATTACTCTGGTTTTCTCACAAAACTTTATTCCTTTAATCATGATCTCTGTTAAAATATGCATATGCTTAGAAGGGATAATAATGTTTGTTATCCGTTATTTATACCTGAGAGTGAAGGAGGCTTTTTTTAAAATTTTCCTGCCTTTTTTACTTTGGGTAGAGGAAAAGAGAATATGAGAAAATAGAAGAGTAGTTAGGGATAGTAGGGAGCAGTGAACCACTGAGAGCGACGATGTGGTCTGTAACCCCATAAACAGACAACTCCTGTTTATTTATAATTTTGCTCAGAGTTAACCCTACTCACTTGACTAACTGAATTATCCTTTAGGGTCTTTATCCAGCCAGTAATTATCCTATCCCCTCCTGAATCACTATTTTGTGGTGAAAGGGCTTGTGTAGCTCAATGAAACCATGAGCTGTATCATGTCAAAATGGATGGGTCATGTGGAGAGTTCTGAAGAAAGGTGATCCAGTAGAAAAGGGAACAGTGAACCACTCCAGTATCTATGCCAAGAAAACTCCTCGGATAGTACTAAAATGCACGACATCAGAAAATGATCCCCTTTGGTGGAGGGCCTGGCATGCCATGGTCACAAAGAGTCAGACATGACTGAACAACTGAACAAATTCCCCTCTGGATCTGTTCTCTTTAGGTACAAATAAATACCACTGAGTATTTGGTAACATGATAGAGAGGACAGAATACTAGACTTAAAGCAAGAAGACCTGAACTGGAATCCTACCTGTGAAATTTCCTCTCTGCATGACCTTAAACAAGTCACCTGCCTTTCACCGTGGCTCACTTGAGAAGGCCGATTTCCAGAAATATCCCTCCCACTCAGAATGTATGATCTTATTTCTGTCAAACTAGACATATCAAGCGACAGAGTATCCTTTCAGTCTTTCCTTTGGTGTTTCTAAAGTCTCTGGGAACACATTGGGTGGCCTGTGATCAGACCCTATCACTGGAAAGTGTAGAGGACTGTTGCTGGGGACTAGACTGCAGATTTAGTGACTATGGGTCATTCTTGTGCAGATGATATAATGCTATGTGAAAATGGCCATGGTCACTAGCAGAGCCCTTGGGCTGAACCTTATGAACTGCTGCTACCACCCAGCCACTGGTACTCCATAAACCCTAATGTCCTCTTATTCCATGATCAAATAGAAAACATAAGGCATTTAAAACCCTTTACAGCCTGATTCTTTCCCATCTTCCCCATTTATTCGGGTAGCTGGGTGGTTCCATAGTTCATAAAGTACTGGGCCTGGAGTCACAAAGACTAATCTCCCTGAGTTCAAATCTGACCTCAGACATTTATTACCTATGTGACCCTGGGCAAGTTACTTAACCCTATTTGCCTCAGTTTCCTCATCTATAAAACAAGCTGGAGAAGGAAACAGCAAACCACTCCAGTATCTTTGCCAAGATTATTTCACAAAGAAACAGATACAACTGGAGGGGAGGAGCCAAGATGGTGGCATAGAAGCTGCAAAGCACCACAGCTCCCACACAAACACGCTAAAAAACTCATAAAATGGGATGCTAAACAGATTTTCAAGCTCCCAAACTCTCCAAAAGACATAAAGCACATCTGTTGCTACAGGCAGCGCAGCAGGTGGGGCTCAGCAGGCGGGGCTCTTTGCAGCAGTCTGGGACCCGAGGCCGAAACCCCAGCCGGGTCAAACCCTGGGGCATCGGGCGGGGAGCCACGTCTATAGGAGAGCAGATTGGCTACACTGGAGGCACAGTTATCACATCTATCAGGCCAGAAGAAAAAAAAGGCTAAGAGAAAGGTCAGTGGATTTTGTTAACTGGGGAGAAGAAGAGGGGGTCGGCCAAACTGCTCCAGGGCAAGGAAGCAGTGGGAGGCGGCTGTAGCAGCACAAACGGTCAGCCACAGCGGCCCCCATTGGGCTGCTTCAGAGCCCTCGGCCTGCAGATGGCAGGGGGGCTGACGCGATCCATCAGGGCCAAGGGCTCTTGTGTTGAGTGGCCTGGATCTGGATCGTGGTCTTGAGTGGTGGTCCTGGGGTGCGGTTTCAGTGAGCCAAGGCAGGGAGGTGGGGCTGCAGCACCCCACTAAGAGCTCCGGCAGCTGTGAGGGCCCCAGCGATTTGGGACAGAGCTTTCCCCCTCCAGGAAGCAGAGTTCCACAGAGCTAAAAAACCAAGCAATTAATAGACTGGCCAACATTAGAAAAAGGAAGCAAGCTAGGAACACCAGTAAAACTTTAGAATCCTTTTTTATGGACAAAAAAGACCAAAGCATG
>CM053593.1:46471801-46516801 GCA_028646575.1 Pseudocheirus occidentalis
GGGAGGGGCCTTACAGTGGGATCACTGTTCTGGGCTGGGGGGTAGGGGCAAAAAGGGGAGAAAATCTGTAACTCAAAACCTTGTGGAAATGAATGATGTAACCAAGAAAATAAATTAAAATTAAAAAAAATAAGAAACAGATACAACTGAAACACAACAACCTTATTTCTTCCTACTTTTCCAATTCTTTTATAGTTTAGTCTCCTCTATACACTATAACATTCAGGGACACTGTCCTACTTGTTGTTCCTCACACAAATCCATGTTTTTTAAATAGTTCTTTCCCTTGCCTGGAATGTTCCACCCCTACCATGGCCCATGTTGATTGGTGATTTTCCAGACCTAACTGGTAGTTAGGAGTATTATGGCACAGAAGGTCAGTGAGAGTCTGTTCTGAGAAAGTTTTCAGGGAGAATGAAAAGTGAGAAAGTAAGTGAGAAAAAGTGTGAATATGGGCACTGGGGGCCAAGGCAGTGGATTTTCAAAGTGGCATGAAAGCCAAGAATGAGCATGAGCATGGCTAGGAGTCGAGACAGCTGTTATATGTTTTACACACAAAGGTATGGCTCTGTTCTGGCTGCTAGTTTCTTCCCCCATCTTTCTCCCTCTCCCCCACCTCACAATGCAATGTATACCGGTATGGAATGAGACATGATGAAAGGATGTACGATAAGAGTCTGTCTAGTACAGTGTATCTGAATTGTGGGTTTGTGAGGTCTCTCCTGGGTTTTATCCCAGATGAGATCACATTGGGGAGGAGGAGTGCATGGAGTGACCTAGCAGGATATTTGAGATAGGGTGGATTCTGTTCTGTTGACAGGTTTAGGGCAACTTGGGCCCCTGCCTTTACCATGACACATGGGCAGAATATCATTCTTGGTCAAACTGGTCAAACAGAACCCTGAATAAGTCACAACCTCAGCATTTTGCCAATGGTTAAGAGTCTGCTAGAACAGTGGGTACATCTCCTGGTGCTACCCCAGAGTGAAGGGTGAAAGATGGCAAAAGGGGTAAAATGTCAAGCAACAAACAGAAAGAAGGGCCCTTCATGGCTCCAACGCTCCCCCATCTAGATCGACTCATCATAATTTACACTGACACTCCCAGACAGAGATGAAAAGAACTCAACTTGTTGTTCCCTGACAGCCAATGTCAGCAGAACTGGAGGCAATTTCATCACAAATGCAGCATAAATCTGCCTCCTTAAGGGAAAGTCCAGAGATTAAGTCCCCACACATTCTCCTACCAGGTGGAGACGAATTTGTTCTATGTAGAGTTTGAACTTGTGTCCTAAGGCCTTTTCTCCCCCAACTTCTTGTAAAAATGCTAGTTCTGGTACCAGCAGCTCCCCCTTTCGCCTGTTCCTCCCACTCATTTATGACATAAGCATCCACAGATGAAAGGCTGTGCCATGGTTTATGGCTCTGAAATTGGCCTGGCTACCTGTGGGGCCTTGAAGATTCCTTTCAGGTTGTTGGAAAAATCCCAGGGGTGTATAAACAGTAAAAGAGACATCTGAGCTTCAGTTTAAAATGGGGAGGGAAGGGAGGGAGCAGATCCCCTTGTTGAGGAAGGGAGAGGCATGGGAGGTCTTTAGATACTTCTCAGATAGATTAACCTTATAAATATTGTGTTTGTTGGGTGGGAGGGGGGTGGTATGGAGTAGAGATTATTTCTGGACCTCTTGGCGACCCAGGTCCTTGTAGGGAGAGAGAAGGGTCTGAATAGGAAAAAAAAATATATCTACAAAGCCAAGGGAAAATGATGCCTAAGAGGATTTCTGTCACTAGTCTGCATGCCATAACCCAAACCCGTCTTCTCAATGTCCAAGAAGTCAGTACCTAAAGTCCAGTGTCTACAGTAAGGTAACAGGAAGCTAAGCTAAGGAAAGGTACTAGCAGTGGAGAGACCCAGGAAAAGCTTGGAGATGGCAGAATGTGAACTGTGTCATAGAGAAACCCCGGGGAGCTAAAGGAGAGATTGAGGAGGAAGAGGATTCCAAGCATGACAGATACAAAGGAAGGGACATGGAGAGTGTCATGTTCAAAGAATAGCAAATAGACTGATTTCATTGGCCGGTGAAGGGAGGGGAGTAATGTATGACTGACAAGGTAGAAAGGGGCCAGATTATAATGAGCTTTAAATGTCAAATAAAATTGTATATTTGATGCTGGAGGTAACAGAGAGTCCCTGGAGATGACTGACCAGCAGCAGGGTGATATGGTCAGACCTACACTTGAGGAAAATCACTTTGACAGCTGAGTGGACAGCTGACTTGGAGTAGGAAGAAACTTGAGGCAGGAAGACCAGTTAGAAAGCTATTGTAATAATCCGAACAACAGGTTGTGAGGGTCAATATGGAGAAGGAGGATTTTAGGGTAAAGTAACCCAAAAAAACTTGATGGAGTCTGTAAGCAAGGCTTTGGGTGGGTCTTTACTAATGTATATGCTTTGACTAGAGTAAAATGGGAAGGGCACTCAAGGCCAGAGAAACAGAATAAGTTACTTACTACCATGCAGGTGAAAATAAACATGGAATTTGTAAAGAGCAGTGGGTAAATCTATAAGAGTCTTGCATAGAAGAGACGGGATGTGATAAGTTGGGGAGAGTTTACAGGCTAAATGATCTGAACAGCAGGGAGCCATTCTATCTTCTTGAGTAGAGAGTAACATAACAAGATGGATGTTTTAGGAAAATTAGTTTGGCAGAAGCGAGCGAGGTGGATTCAAGCAGAAGGATTGGCATCAATACCCTGGATTTTGCACCTGGGTGGAGGAAGAAGGCGTGTTCATTTTAAAGGTTAGTGGAGAAATTATCCTAGCTCCCAGCTCTAGGTGTTAATCCTGGCTCCCAGTTCTAAGTGCTAATCCTGGCAGGATAATGAGGGCCTAGCCCATTCTCAAGCAATAGAGGACCAAGGGCAAGCCGGTGAAATGCACCTGTTGGCAAGTTTGAAGGCTTTGTTACAAATGTACCATTAACATAAGGAATCTACTTATTATTTTAAAAGCTGGTGGGTCGAGTTGGTGGAAAGAAGTCTGGCTCTTCTTCTATTATCAGTCTGAGAACATTACCAAGCTACATTACCAAGAACCATGAATTTAACGATAGACTTGGGTTCAAATCTCAACTATTTTACTACCTCTGTGACCTTAGACCAACATATCTGGGCCTCAGTTTCCTCATCTGTAAAGTAAGAACATAGGAGTTGAAGATCTCTTAGGTCCCTTCCATCTCCATATCTGATGGACTCCTGTGAATTATGAATGAAGTTATATATCTTTGCATAAGTCAAGTGACTTCTTGATGCCTTCATTTATCTATCTGCCAAATGGAGACAGATATCCATCTGTCAAATATCTAATAAGTTGGATATTTCTAGAATGCTTTAAGTCTTGCAAAGTGTTTTCTTTGTGGTGACCCTATAAGCGGGTGGAAAGCACATGGAAAGGACAGTTTTTGAATATCAGGTTCCAAATTTGAATTCTGGCCTTGCTTCCTACCTGTATTTTTTTGAGTAAATCACACTCTCAGACCCTGTTTCTTTATTCATACAGGGAGAAGTTGGTTAGGTGATTTGACTCTAAATCTGTCATACTAGGACCTCACCATGCTGTTCTGATCACCAAATGAGATACATTTAGAGAAAAGTTCTGTTCCATGAATGCAAAGTATCACAGAGAAAAGAAATCTCTTGTAAACAAGGACCTGGATAAAGGACGCTATCTGGAAGTCCAGACTTTCTGGGGTTGGGACATCAATTAAACTATGGCTAGAAAATCGTTGACTGTCCAATCCAAATGGGACTGAGTTTATTTTTCCTCTTCTTTCAAAATAGACCCCCAGCTGAGCAGGGAAGAACTCTTCTTTCAATTTGGTAATCATTTCCAGAGCCCGAGTGACAGGAGCTTTGCTGCCATCCAAGATCAGGCTGTAGGTAAAGTGCCCAAAGAAAGACATCTTTGTTCAGAGATGTCCACTGTGGATGGGCTTTCTGTACCAGGCAGAGGGGAGTTCAGATCTGGGGCAGGCCGCAAAGGGGAGTTGTATGTGCTGTAAGGACTGGCATGGTGCCTCTGATTGAACGCCTCTCCTTTTTCTTCCCTCTCTTGGCTGATGTGTATGAAAAGGAAACCCAGAGCATAGAGCTTTGTAGCTTTGACAGTATTGACACTGATTGGAGGGACGACTGTTGATCTGTATAGAAAGCCAAGCTTTTTCTCATTCCTGTAAACCCAGAGGAAATGAGATCCCTCTTTCCCCCTCTCTTTGTCTTGTCTCTTCTTTCTTTCATCCCTTGTCCTCCATCATTCTTTCCTTTCTCACTTCTTGATCCTCTTTCTATATCTTTCTATCCTTGTCTTGGTTTCTTTTCCCTTCTCTTCATTATATTCCCTTTTCTTCCTTACCCAGTCCTCTGTCTCTGTCTCTGCGTGTTTCTCTCTATTTCTCTCTGTCTCTGTCTCTCTGTGTCTATATATCTGTCTCTCTTTCTCTCTCTCCCTCCCTCTCTCTCTCTTTCTCTCTCTCTCTCTCTCTCTCTGTCTCTCTCTCTGTCTCTCTCTCTCTCTCCCCCTCTCCCTCTTTCTCTATGCCTTAGTCTTTGTTTTTATTTCTCTCTGTTAATCTCTTTTTCTGTCTTCCTACCTCTGACTCTCTCTGTGTCTTTGTCTCTTTCTCTCTGACTCTCTGTCTGTCTTTCTCTCTGCTTCTCTATTTCTGTGTCTCTCTCTTTCCCTCCCCTCTTCTTTTGTTTCTCCCTTTCCCTCCCTCTTTCCCTCACCCAGTATTTCTCCATGAAAAAAACTTTGTGTTTATTGATTTTTAAACTAGTCATGACAAAAAGATTTTTCTTAAAAAACCTCACACAAAGTTAAAATAAATCAAAAGCATCTATGTTTTTGACCAGTCATTTCAGTCATACCCGACTCTTTGTGACACCATTTGGGGTTTTCTTGGCAAAGATACTGGAGTGGTTTGCCATTTCCTTCACCAGCTCATTTTACAGATAAGGAAATGGAGGCAAACATGGTTAAATGACTTGCCCAAAGTCATATAGCTAATACGTGTCTGAGGCCAGATTTGAAATATAATTTTCCTGACTTCCAGGCCTGGTTCTCTATCTACTGCACCACCATAGGGCTGCATGCATAGGAAAAAGGGAATTACATTCATCTTTGTGGACATCTGCATGTATATTTGTTTGGGGGGGTGAGTGTTATCAGTTCACATTAGCATTGGAAAACTCCAAACTTGGCATATAAAATCATAATCACCATACAAATGTCAGAAGTCATCATTATTGTTATGAATCACCCTTGCCAAAATATCTATCAAGCTTCTCCTTTACCTAACCAATCAAGCACAAATTTCTCATCCTGGTATTCAAGGCCTTATATAATCTATCCATATTTTCAACACCTTCTCAGGGCATCCAATCCCCACCAGCCAATTCAATCTCTGGCCATTCTTACCTGTTCACATTTGCTTATATCTCTTCCCTTGCCTGGAATCCCCTCCCCCCATTCTCCAAACCAATAAAACCTGTTTGTACAATGTATGCCCTAAAGTCATGTTGCTAAAGCATTGACTTAAATGTCTGTATGAAATATGCCTTGTCTACTAACATCATAACCATTGTACTGATAAAGTATGATGCCTGCAAAATAATTCACATCACAGTTATCTTCAATAACTTCCTCCTCCCCACTTAACCAAATGCTGTCTCTTTAAGGCTATTTTGAGATCCACTTCCTCTATGGAAGTATATTATTCTCTGATAATTCCAAGCAACCTCAATCTCTCTCCTTAATGACATCTTACTCTTGTTGACTATATGATAAATAATAGATATTTGTGATCTTGTTCAATTTAACATGATTATAATTGTATTAATGTTAGTAACTCACATTTACCAAATGCTCTAAGCTTAGCCTAGTGTTGTAGGTAGAGAATGGTGTTCAGAGTCAGAAAGATCTGGGTTCAAGTACCACCTGTGATGCATACTGGTTCTATGACCTTAGTCAAGTTGGTCAAACTCAAAGTGCCTCAGGTAGCTTAGACTTTAAGTTGCAGATTGGGTACTGATCTACATTGACAGAGGGCAATTGATTCTAAGGCAATTTAGGTAAATAAATCTAGGTGGTGCAGGGATAGAGCAAAGTTCATGCCTGGAGTCAGAAAGACCTGAATTCAAATTTGGCTTCAAACACTTAGCTGTGTGACTATAAGCAAGTTTCTTAACCAGTTTGCCTCAGTTTCCTCGTCTGCAAAATGAACTGGAGAAGGAAGTGGCAAGCCAGTCCAGTATCCTTGCCAAGAAAATCCCAAATGGGGTCATGAAGAGTTGGACACGACTGAAATGATTGAACAACAAAAACAAAACAAACCATACAATAAAATCTTTGATCAGGTCCCCTCACCCTGCCCTTGCCCAAACAAAAAGTCCTCTAAAATTTCCAAAGTGTTTTCCTTACAGCAATCCTGTGAAGTAGAGTAAGTATGGTGAGCCAGCATGGCAATAGAGGATGGGATGCTGGAACGGAGGATTATGGGACCTGATACCAGGTGCAAAGCCCATAAGGCCAGCTAGCGGGGTTACTCTAAGCATTCATTTTACCTCTGAGCTTATCTGTAAAATGGAGATATTAATACTCAGACTCCTGAATACCCAAGACTGTTGTGATGAAAGCGGACCCTGATCACAACAATTGTGGGATGCGCCCCTTTTTATTCTCCAGAGCACTTAGCAAGGTATTGGTCGCAGAGTAAGTTACTTAAATATATGTTGAATAAACAACAGTCCTCAATAAATACAGATGGAATTTAATTAAATTGAACTGGATGGCCTTGAATCACTTAAAGCCCTCTACATTATTGCTGCCACCTACCTTTTGTTTCATATTTCATATTATGACCTCTTCCTTACTGTATTCACCACTCCGGTCAATTGGCCTGCTACTTCCTTGCATGCTGCATTTCATCTTCTGCCTGCATACCTTTGCAGAAATGTCCAGAATATACTTTCTCCTCATGCCTGCCATTGAGAATCTCGAGCTTCCTTCAAATCATAGCCCAAGAACCACTTTCTGTGCAAGGCTTTTCTGATCCTTCTCTTCCCAATTATTAGTGCTCCCCCTAACTCTCTCTCTCTCTCTCTTTCTCTCTCTCTCTCTCTCTCATTCTCTCTCTCTATCATTCTCTCTCTCATTCTCTCTCTCTCTTTCTCTCACTCTCTCCCTCTCCTCTCTTTTCTCTTCTCTCTCTCCCTCCCTCCATCCTTTCCTCCATCCCTCTCTCCCTCCTTCCCTCCTTCCCTTCCCCCATTTCCTCATGTATTCTTTTGTCTATGCCTATCATTTACTTACTCACCTAAGTGTTTAACACTGTTTCTTGCAGATTGTAGGTGCTTAATAAATATTTCCTGAATTATATATCTGTATTTTCTTCAGCAGCAGAAAGTAAGCTTCTTGATGGCAGGTACTGATTTGTTTTGATTTTTTTAAAATTTTTCTCTCTATAATCTAGCACAATGTATGACAGATAGTAGGTACAATAAATGTTGAAGTGAAATGAGTTTTGAAATCACATGTACCATCTAATCACACCCCAGAGAAAAGAACATGATAGAGTTAGGCCTTTCCAATTTTAAGTACTTATTTTACAAACCCAAGTAAGTTATAGCAGTCAATGGAAGGAGGTAAGCACTAGCTAGCTGCTTCTCCTCTTTCTGACTGAATTGTGAAATATGATTCCCTCTACTGCCTATCCCTCCTAACAATTCTGTCTCTTTGGTATTGACCTGAAGATGTAGAATGCATCAATTTCTCCTCCTTCCCCCTCCTCCCTACCTCATCCTTGCAGCAATCCATAACTTTGGGTCATTTGACTCTGTCCAGCACCACTGAAGAGAAAGAGCATTTGGCTGGGAATCCCTAATCCTGATCAGCTTGCATCAGGCTTCATAATTAAGAGGCCTTGTTTATAACATAAACAGAGGACTGGAGAGCCACAGATCTTAATATATCCCTACTCCTGGTGAGATAAAGAGGATGAACCTCCCTTTAATTAGTCATAAATCCATCATAAGGATCCATTTGGGAAGACTTCATGGTAATTACCCCTCAGGAGGGATGGGCTAAAGACTATAATGTGGAGAAGTGAATTTGGATGGAATCTCATTTTGCTGTGGGCACCAGGAGCAGTATCAAACATAGCTGATGGTGTTATCATGATCGCTTAAGGAAATGAATTGGCCGCAAATCTATGACCTTCAATATAGCATTTACTCATGCAATGTTCTTTGCCTGCTCCATTTTTAAAGGAGATATTGGATCACTGAAATGGCCATCACCATGATCAGTAGTAGGGATACAGAGCAAAGAGCAAACAGCTAGTGCCCATAAGGAGTTTGCATTCTGGTGGGAGAGACAGTATATGTAGGCTTATGTAGGATACATATAAAAAGATCCTAGGTAACTTGGGAAGGGAAGTACTAGTAAGTTGGGGAATGGGGAGAGGGAATCAGGAAATGCCTGCAGTCATTGGGAAGAAAAGATGGTACTTGAACTGTTAAGTAATACATGTGTGAACAATAGTAAGGCACTCTCACCTTCTAATCTCAGACAATATGATTGTTCGTGATTTTTTCAATGCTTTCACCAGACCTTTAGTGTGAACCTTATGATTTGTTAAAATTCTTAGAACCCCTTGGAGGAGAGGGCTTCAAGGGGTACAATTTGTTCTTCAAAATGGGAAGGTCAAATAAAGATGAAGTAAATAGAAATTATAACAGTTAGTTATGTACGTTTCTATAGGGCCAAGTACTGGTAGATAAGAGTGCTGGACCTGGAGTCAGGAAGACCTGAGATAAAATATAATATCAGATGTTTACTAGCTTTGTGACCTTGGTAAAGTCACTTAACACCTGTCTGCCTCAGTTTCCTCATCTGTAAAATGGGAATAATAATTGTACTTATCTCCCAGGGTTATTGTGAGGCTAAAATAAGATATTTGTAAAACACTGAGAATAGTGTGTGATACATAGTAAGCACTTAATAAATGTTTGTTTCCTTCCTCTTCCTCTAACCAAGCAATTTACATTTTCTTTGATCCTCACAACAACTGTACGAGGTAGGTGCCACTATCATCTTCATTTTATAGTTGAGGAAACTGAATAAAATAATTTGCACAGATCACATAGCCAGTAAGCGTCTAGGGCTAGATTTGAACTCAGATCTGCTTGACCCCATGTCTAGCATTCTATCTAGCACCACCTAGCAGGTAAAGCAGATCCATCCTCATTGCTAAAAGCATCATGTTGTATGTGGAGTTGATCTTTGTCCACTGTCTGGTCAGTTTAGATGAACACGTATGCCCTCCTGTGATATCTCATTGAAGCATGGGGATAAACGTGCATTCTCAAAAGTTGGACCAAGGGAGAAGGTTTTGGTAATCTGGATGTACTCTCCTGACTCAGCTTCTGACTTAGGGGATTTTTCCACTATTGCTCCACGTGGAAACCTTCCTTCCCACCAGTGAGGTTTTCAGCTCCCTTTTATGTAACTGTCTTCCCCCATTAGAATGTAAGCTCTTTGAAGACAGGGACCTTCTTTCTTTCTGCTTTAATTTGTAATCCCAGTGCTTATCATGGTGCCTGGCACATAGTAAATGCTTTAAAAAATGCTTATTGATTTGTTGACTTCACTTGGAAAGTCTTCAAATATACACCAAGCAGTGAAGTCTCTCTCTGGTGAACAAGGTCCAACCTAGCTCAGGCCAGAGAGATTCATCATGATGAACCATACATACCATACATCATGCTGCCTCACATACATATATCTAAGTATGTGTGTGCCTGCATGCATATGTATGTAAAACCAATCCATTTCTTTTTTTACTTCAAGCACTGGCTAGCACTTTTTCTCCATCTTGCTCCCATATTAAACTCTCCTGGGAACCCTGTTTTCCTCTAAAAAAATCAGATATCAATACTTATTTCACTAAATGTGAACTATATTATAAGCTCCTTAGGGGCAGATCCTCTCTTCCCCCTTGCCTTCCCATTGTCCTTTTCCCAACCTGGAATGCCAAAATTCCACAAGAAGCCATGAATAAAGATTGACATGACTGTTCATACTTCTTGGATGACCTAGGAACCACCCACCCACTATAAACTTCTGGTAAGATAGATGACCTCCTGGTCTTACCATCTGCCCTGCCCCATGGCCTCCAGACATCTAGGCATTGTCATTTCACCTGCTGATCCCACCCAGGGACTCTTGGTTTTGCCACCTGTCCAGCCAAACTACCCTTGGGATTTCTAGGCCTTTCTATGGATCCTGAAGCAAAATTTGTATCTGTGTCATTTTCCCTACTTAGAGGATAAGCTCCTTGAGAGAATGAGTTTCTTTCTCTGTCTCTGTCTCTATCTCATTGTAATCTGGTGCTTAGAATATTGATTAACATGCACTAAGTTCTTCACATGCACTTTTTTGCATTAATTCATTATTTTTATTGTGCAAAAAACTTTTCCTGGTCTTCCTTACACTTGCTGCCTTCCCTCTTATACTATCTGCAATTTATTCTGTATATATCTTGTTTGGATCTTGTCTCCCCCATTATAATGTGAGCTCCTTGAAAGAAGGGACTATTTTTTAACCTTTCTTTATATCACAAGCTCTTAGCACAATGCCTGGAATATAGTAGGACTTTATTAAATACTAGTTGAGGGCCTAACTGACTCTCCTAGAATTGAGTATGTTATAGGACTTTTCACACACGAGATCATCAACATTTATTTCTTGAATTGGACTGGATTGGATTAAATATACATCATAAAGATAAGAGGCTCCACTCACATCCCTCTTCATGTGGTAAGGAAATAAAGACCTATTGGAAATGGGGGCCTAGCCCAGACAACCAACTGGGCAGCAGGTCTAGCATCTGTAAAAGACAATTGAAGATCTTGACCTCTGACAAATAAGATCCCTCTTGAGACGGTGGCTACATTTTCCATTCAAAGAGTATGTCAAGCTGGCCTTGTTGACCAGTCAAACTCTGCAACTGATTCAGACCCATGCCCATTCAGCTTAGTATTCTGATTCCAAAGACAGAATCAAGAGATATGTTTGGAAGAGGATGATCATAACCCTTCCTATTAACATCACACATTAGAGCAACGTTCAAAATTATCCCAGCTTCCTTCAAAGATGTATAACATTTTGTCCATGAAGTTTCATAAATGTTTATGAAGGTATCTGGAATAATCACAAACATTTTATCTATACCACTTTCTACAGAAATAATCCCTTTAATTTAATTTTACTCAATTAAATAAGTATTTGTTAAATGAAGGCACTATGTTAGCATTAGGGATACTAAGAGAAAAGTCTTTCTCCGAACTGCCATTCTCTTGAATTAGAAGAGGTGTGCTTGCACAGTAAAGTACACAAGATGATTTGACAAGAAAGAGAACACTGATGCCTATATGGATCAGAAAAGGCTTGTCCTAGGATATGGGTGGCATGGCAATGAATCTTGAGAGAAGATACATATTCTAAAAACAGAGATTAGGAAAGAAAGCATTCTAGGTGTGGGGGGCAGCCTTTCCAAAGACAACGGGTAGTAGATGAAATGGTTTGCTTCATCTCCACACAGGCTGTCAAGACTGCCAAGGAATGACTCTAAACTGAGGTTGACTCAATGATTTATAAGTACCTGCCTGGAACCAAAATATTATGAAAAAGACCAACCATGATTCTTGTTCTCCACTTTCTGCAGCCAGCTGCACCACCATGCAACTTTCTCCCCCTCTATACCAGCTGCCTGGCCCAATTTTGGGGCTATTCTTCTACTCCTACCTTACTCTCTCTTTTCTCTGTTTTCCAGCTTTCCGTTTTGTTTTCTCTTTCCCTCATTGAGGGCAAGGTCCCCGATAGTAAGAGTCATCTTCTTTTCTTGTTTTTGCATATCCAATGCTTAGTACAGGACCTTGTATACAGGAAGCATTTCATAAATATTCAGCATCTATCTATCTATCTATCTTTCTATCTATCTATATCTATCTATCTATCTATATATATATATATATATAATAATCTAAGATTATTTTGGCAAGTCTGTGAAAGATGGGTTGGAGAGGGCGAGAGACTGGAAGCTGGGATACCAATTAAGAGACTATGTCATGGGGCGGCTAGGTGGCGCAGTGAATAGAGCACCAGCCCTGGAGTCAGGAAGACCTGAGTTCAAATCTGGCCTCAGACACTTAACACAAAAACTAGCCATGTGACCTTGGGCAAGTCACTTAACCCCAACTGCCCTCCAAAAAGAAAAAAGAAAAAAAAGAGACTATGGTCATTATCCAAGTGAGAGGCAATGAAGACCTGAAGTAGGATGTCAGTTGTGTGAGGAGGAGAGAAGATGGAAGTCTGCTCACAGCTAGAGATCAGTACATATGTGTTGATTAATTCAAGAATGTATTTGTCTTAAATGAACTTTTATGCTTCATAGGATTCCCCCTAAGTCTAGCATTCTGAAATCTGATAAACAAATGCATGCTCAATCTATCTATAGGCTTCATGATTTTAAAAGACATCAATCACATCCTATTCAATCCTTACTTATCAATCATAACCCTTTTCAATCCTTTTCTTTCCATTATTAATATTAATAATCCTAATAGTTTTTCCTCACATGGCAATGCCCAGTCTGATTTCTTCACCCTTATAAGTTGCCATTCTCCAGATCTCCTCCAGATTTATGTCTTTTTTCAGAAAAAGAGAAGACCAGTATGCAGATATTATGCTTCTTCATGTGGGCAAGATAATATTTTCTGTTTTGTTTCCAATATCCCTACTAAAGACAAGCAAAGCTGGTTAGGCCACAGGTACACATTAGACTCATATCTTTGGAGTAACTTTTTTCTATTTATGAATTCATTGTGGAATTTGATGATGGATGTGAAGTCAAAAGAACTGGGTTCACACACCTGGTCTGCCATTTGCTTGTTTTATGAACATAAGAAAATTGTGTTACCTGTTGAAGCCTCAGTTTCATCATCTGTAAAATTAAGGGTTTTATTTCTAAGGGCCCTTCAGCTTAAAATGTATGATTCTAAGCAGCATGGCTTAGTGAGAATAGTGCTGGACTTGGAGTTTAGAAGACTTAGGTTCGAATCCTGTCTCTGATACCCTCTAGTTATGTGATCATGAGCAAATTACTTCATGTCTCTGAACCTCTGTTTTGTCATCTATAAAATAGGGATAATAACTTTTCTAAGAACTACCTCGTAGGGATGTTTTGAAGGCTCAAATAAACAATTTATGTTGAAGGCTTTGCAAGCTCTAAGGCAAAAAAAATGCAAATTATTATTACTCTACTAGTGTACATCACAGCCCCTCTCTAGTGATGTTCTTATTCTTGGTTAAATTTCCCAATAAATCTCTCATAGAGAAAATGTCCCAATACATAAAAGGCCTTCTTTTTCCTAACAATATCTTGTGTACCCCAATGTATCATTTTGATTACCATGTTATTGTTTCTCATTCTCACTATATGTCCAACTTAACCTCCTTTTCATGGCATTTATACACATTTCCCATTGATACTAATGCACATGTTATCATTGGCTGTGTGCTCCAGTCTGCTTGTTCCAACTATATATCTTTCCTCTGCCCTTTGGAATATTTATAATTTGAATGCATCTAAAACCATAATTTGCACATAGAAACACTGAATGAATATTGTATTAAAGAGATGGGCTTTTGGAGTCATATACAATCTTCAGATAAGTCTGTAGTAACTCCTACGTCTCCTTTCCTGGGTTGTAACAAAGTTAAAACTCATCATCTCACACTTGTGAAATATTTTGTTCCATAAAAAGTATGTCCTTGTTTTTGATCACCACAAATGACCCCTTTCTAGCTACTCACATGGCTTCATGGGATTTTTCTTCACCTAGGTATTTAGCTCATCTATTGGGAAAGGACTCTTACAGATACTGTTGAGGGGATATGGAAAATCAGATAGAAAAGAAATAGCAGATTTTCAAGGCCTTCTTAACATAGAAACATACCAACATCTGGGGAAAAGGATGTCAGCGAGTAACAAGTTTCAAGTTCAGTATCCTCCAAACAAGCTAACTGATTTGGGGAAGGTTCTCAATTCTATAGGCTCAAGATTCATAGAATATTGTGATTGAGAAGGCCCAAAGTTTTAAGTGAGCAACAGAAAATGAAAATGTGAATAGAGAGTGCTAATTGTCTTTGATGTCTTGTCCATAAGAAAAGACCAAAAGACATCACTAGGGACAGATATAATCAGAGGAGTGGACTGAGCATTTAGCATGGGTGCAGGGTAATAGAGGCATAATTAGGTGTTGCACTGGTATCCATGATCTGACACTTGCTAGCTTTATGAATGTGAGAAAGTCATATTACCTCTCTGAGCCTCAGTTTCCTCATATGTAAAATTAGTAAAAAGAAGTGCAATACAGTCAAAAGAGTCCTGATTCTGGAGACAGAGAGCCTGGATTCAAATTCCACTTATGATGCTCATTATCTATGCAACCTTCATCAAAACACATAATCTCCCTGGATCTCAGTAATATAACCTGGGGTCCCTTCCAACTAAGACCATATGATACTATGAATCACAGAAAGGCATGAAATTGAGTGGAGCCCACATATAGAGTTGTGGAAAGACACAAACAAAAGTGACAAAACAGAAAAAGGCCTGGATGGCTGGTACCTGAACCAGTAAGAGGGACAACTCATATCAATGAGATCATAGATCCTATTAAAATAATTCAAGTCTGAGAAAACATTCACAGGCTGGTGGTTCTATAATATTAGTATGGGAGCAGTGGTAAATACCACCAGTGCTAGGACAACCTGAGCACCATGCTCCACCTCATATTTTCAAAGTAACAGTCATATATTATAGAAGATGAATTGAGTCTTAGACCAAAACCAATCTCAGGAGAAAGCTACCATTTCTATGAGTTTACCCAGATGATTTCTTTTCTCTTTCATGACACATGGCATAGAGGGAAAATGATGGTCTTGTAGCCATAAAACCTAAGTTCTAATCCAATGTATTCCACTTAGAACTTCTTTAGGTTTCATTTTCCTCATGTGTAACATAAGGGAAGTGGTTAGGTGATTTTCAAGGTCATTTTAAGGTCTGATATTCTATGATTGTTATCTGTAACATCATCATTACTGCCTTTATAGTCCCTTTGTGTGGTCTTTATTGTCACCATACATGATACAGATGAAAGACACCTTTGAAAAGTGTCATTTCAGACAGATCAGGCTGCTTCTATCTGGGAATTTAGTCTTAACATTGGATTAAATCTTGGTTAGTACATTTTTAACCAATTAAATTTTTAGATTCTTCTGGGTCTCCTAAGTCTTATAGAATGGGATGTGTCTAAGCTGCATAAAGTTGGCATCAGAGTAGAAATCAGTCAACCAAAAATAGTAAGAATTAAAAATTTTGTTTCCTTTCCCTCCTACTTCTTCCTCACTAATTAAGCTTTAACTATTTTAATAAATGGTATCCTAAAGGTGAGAGGAAGGAGTGAAAGAGTAATGCTAAGAATGTGTGTGTATTCAGCACCACGGTCAGAGACTGGTGGACTTGAAAGAACATTTTAGAACTCAACGCTAGAATAGGGTGAAGAAGGCAAGAGATCTCAGGACCTGATTCCTCCAGTAGATTCTTTCCCCTTGTCCCAATATGGGCTAGGTCCAGACCCCTCCTCCCTCTCTTCTGCAATAGAGATTAGCTTCCCTGAAAGAAGATAAAGCTTCCCTAAGACCTGCCAGGGTCCCTATAGCAGGTTTTTGGTTACTCTAAGGGCATAAAATGTTCCAATTACATAGAGGTTGGCTACCTCTGACTTGGTAGATTTCTGAATATCATGCAAGTCACTATGTCCTTCAATCTCCAGCGTGATGACCAGAAACATTTCCATAGAGGGGGCCACACTCACAGAAGCTAAATGTCACTGTATCCTTGTTGCATATCCTTGCTGTGTTAGAGCTAAGTAAACTTTCTTTTGTTAACTGCTCAATGACTCTTGAGTGTCTTATTCCATCCCAACAATGAACCTGAACTGAAGACTGGCATTAGGCCCAACTCTTACACCATCTGCTTTGCTGATTTGCTCTAAGGACCACAGGGTCTTTCCATCTGCTCTTCACCTGAAACCTCTGAGATGTTGCATCTACCCTATTATAATTTGAGTTCCATGAGAACATGAACTATCTTGCATGTCTATGCATGCCCCAGTATTTTGTACAGTGCTTTGCACACAATTCTTTAATAAATGCTTTCTCATTCATTCTCTTTGTTTCCAATCTCAGTATGCAAAAATAATGATAGCTGATATTTAGGGTTTTGAAAATACTTTACACACAGGGTGTCCCTGTACATTTATTGTTTAAACTTTGCATAACCCTGTGAATTAGGTACAACAAGGAGTATCATTCCAGTTTTATATATAAAGAAGTCAGGGTTTGGAGAAATTATGTGACTTGCCCGTGGTCATGTAGCTGTAAGTAAGCTTCAAAGTCATGTCTTTCTGACACTTGATTCCAGAATTCCATCCACTGAGCCGTGTCACCTACATAGCTGTGATTTATATTAATAGCAAGACACTAGAAAGGTAGTTTGAGGTAATGAGAAGATGGCTGATCTAGTCCTGTGGTATGGGCTTACGCTGAGCCCCTACCACAGATTGTAATGTGACTGTGGACAAGTCACCTAAATTCTCTAAGACAGTGGTTCTCAACCTGTGGGTTGCCACCCCTTTGGTGGTTGAATGACTCTTTCACAGGGGTCACCTAAGACCATTGGAAAACACATATTTCCAATGGTCTTAGGAACCAAGACACCACTCCTCTATCCATCTCCAGGCGGGCCCACCCACATGCAGATACATCCACATATGAGTATTAAAGGGTTGAGGCATTAGGAAGGTTGAGGACCACTGCTCTAGAACCTTTTTTGTTATCTGTAAAATAAGTCTTTTCACTAGATGGCCTCTAAGGTTTCTTCCAGGTAGACGTTTCTTTAAAGTGATA
Source organism: Pseudocheirus occidentalis (assembly GCA_028646575.1). NCBI lineage: Eukaryota > Metazoa > Chordata > Mammalia > Diprotodontia > Pseudocheiridae > Pseudocheirus > Pseudocheirus occidentalis. The sequence goes on from CM053593.1 coordinate 46,488,893, forward strand.
GATGGGTAACTGTGCTTTTTGTAAGCTAGGGAAAACTATGGAATGGCCTTCATTCAAGTTATTTGGCTAGGGACTGACTCACATCCAATGACCAGATAAATGAAGCTCTACTTTAGAAACCCAATTCATCTTAATCAAATTGCTAAATGGTCTTGAAATATTTGGAATTATAGGCATCTCAAGAGACAGATGATACTATAATTTCAACCGCTTAGACAGAATATATAAAGGTCATTTAATCCATCCACTCATTCATCTTTTTATTCTCTAGCCAGCAAATAATTTCTGGTTTCAGAATGTTAAAACCCATTCATGTGTATCCAAAAACCTCCCTCAGATTGTATCTACATGACACCTCAGCAATATGGGTGGTAAATAAACCAAACAATTGGCTTGGGAGTATAGTTTTTAGAAGTCCGATTATTTTCATTAAATCAGTGAAAGAGTGTTGTGGTATTGTATAGACTCGACTGAAAAGCTGCTGTTCCAGTGGAGTCCTGCTTGGATCAGATTAAAAGCTCTTTTAATTCGATAAAGATTTCACAAGCACTTACTATGTTTAGGCACTGGGGGAGATACAAATATAAGTAAAACACGGTCTTATTTATAAATTCAGAGAGCTGATAATCTAATTAGGTAATTAAGATAGAAATATGTAACCGAAATACATAGATTCAAGAATAGTGACATAAGAATCCAGAAAAAGGAGATGCATGTACTCACAAATATTTAGGGAGGAGGTTGATCAAGAAAGGCTTCATGGATAAAGTAATTTTTGAATTAGTTCTTGAACCAGCAGAAATAGGAAGGAGAAAAGAAGCATGGATTTCATTTGCTTTACTTCAGAATGAAAATAGCCAGCCTTCCCTGATCTACTAAGGTCCTCAAGGTCACCAGATGTCACCCCTGTTTTCCAATTTTCACTTTCCCTAGTTCTGTGAGCAGTCTAATACCCAGGCAAAGGAGGTGATCTTATGTGTATGGTCAGTGTCAAAAGCAGGCTTCAATCATGCCTTCCTAACCCTACGGTCCAACATTTTATCCACTAGGTCATGTCACTTACAGACATGTTTGTTATTCCTCTTAATCAGATACTGGAAAGGTAAGGTTATTTATACTAATAATAAGACACTAGAAAGGTACGAAGATAGCTGATCTGTAAAATGGGTTTAGTACTGACTCTGCCACAGATTATTATATGACTTTGGATAAGTCATTGTAATTCTCTGAGTCTTTTTCCACTATCTGTAAAATGGGGCTTTTCACTAGATGCTCACATTTTACTATAAATGATCTTGACTGTATGGTTTGAGGAGTTAGCACTTTACTCAAAGGTACCATCCCACTTGCCAGTAATGGTATACACATGATATCAGACCTTTGTTTTCACTATAGTGGAAGCATCGATTTGAAGAAGAAACCTCCTGTATTATCACTTATTACTGAATATCTATAAAATACATTGGCTTAATTTCTTGTCTTATTAAGTAGAGGGGACATAATGGATTCTGCAGCAGCACTAGTTATGTCTGGATATCCGCAGACATTTAGCCTGATAGGCTGAAATCCCAGATTCCTGCCTGACCTGTTTTGGGAAAACTGACCTATCCTGCCAGGAGGTAGAGCTTTTCAAGTATGAGAACCTTGTTTGAAAACAATATGAAAGAACGTACAAACAAAACCACACAGAGACACAAACAAAATCTAAGTCCTTTCCTAGGACAAATGCAGCCAAGAATGTCTCTTTCCCTTTTGTTTCTAACCTTTTGCAGAAATCATGTTTGGTGACCTCATTTGCTCCTCTTCACACCACAGCTGTTACATCAGATGATGCCAGCTGTGGCATCCCTGCATCTCTGTCAAATAACTTAACACAAGTGTGGGGACACTTTGGTATATTTTGAAGGTGTCCTTGGTGTATCATGACTTACCGGAGTACATAAAGTTGAACAAAACCTTAGAAATCACATATTTCAACTCCTTTTTATAATTATGGAAACTGAGGACTTTCCCAAGGTCAAAGAGAGAATTAGTGGCAGAACTAGAATTAGAAGTCAGACTTCAGGCACTAGTAAAAACCTTTTCTCTTCATTAAGTCACAATGCCTATCCTGAAGCTCCTTGTGCCCATTTCTTGCCTTTGCCAGTTTGTGACCAGGGGATTAGAAGCTTCCAGATTAAGGCATGTCTGCTGCGAGAAGCCCTTCCCGATTATTCTAGCCTTCACTGATTCCTCCAGTGTCTAACCTCTGTATCACTCAGAATACTGGCTATACAATACACGCCATGCAACACATACTACAACCCATCAAAAAATATTTATTAAGTGAAACTGTTCCTACCATCAAGGGACTTTACATTTCAATGGATGGAGGTAGTACATACATATGTATGTATATACAACATTCATATAAAGTAAACACAGACTTAGGTAGAAGATGCATGCTAAATAAATACAAAGCAGCAACCTGTAAGCCCACATTATCAGCCAAGGGAAAACAGGAAAGGCCTGAACTGATGCTTAAAGGGAACCCAGAACAATAAGAAGTAGAGGTAAGGAGGGAGGGCATTCCAGGCACAAGGAAAGACAAAAGAAAAGGCATCAAAAATGAGAAGAGAGTTGTGTGTGAGCAACAGGAAGGAGACCAATATTGCTGGATCCCTGAGTGGTCGGAGATAACTCATAAGAAGGCTAAAAAAATAGCAAGGACTAGTTTGTGAAGGGCTTTAAATCCAAAGAGAGGAATTTATAGTTTATTTTTATATTTCTATCTCGTAATATTTTTTATTCTTTCACAGAATATAGTATTGTTTTTCCAACTAAATATAATCTCCTTGGGGCAGCTAGGTGGTGCAGTGAATAGAGCACCGGCCCTGGAGTCAGGAGTACCTGAGTTCAAATCTGGCCTCAGACACTTAACACAAAAAGCTAGCCGTGTGACCTTGGGCAAGTCACTTAACCCCAACTGCCCTACAAAAACGCAAAAATAAATAAATAAATATAATCTCCTTGAACTCATGTATTGTGTTCTATATTTTTATATAGCCCCCACAGTACTTATGTTAGTAGGGGTAGACATATAGTAACTGGTTAATTATAGTGGATTAAAGGAAAGTAGTGGTCACCATGGTGGTTATTTGGTTGCAATGGTGTGTGTCTGTGTAGATATGCTGGTGTTGCTCTACATACTATAGTGGGGGTTGGGGCATAGATCGACCAAAGACTGAAATGACACGTGTATGGGTTCAGTTTCGAAGGATACTTAATTGTCTTGAACATTTAGAAAATCAAGGACTGAACACTGTGGTACCTAAGACAGGCTTGGGTCTACCCACTCCAGGATAACATCTGAACAGTGGAAAGATTCCATTGATTTGATTTAACACTACTCAATCTATAAAACATTCAGAAATGCTAACCTCTGTTACTTACGCAGTTGTGCCTAACTGCATATATTGACTCCTGCTGACTTATTTCTACTGCCATGGTGCAGAAAGGACATGAAATGGTGCCTCCCTATCTTAATTTGAGCCCTCTGAGCCACCTGATTGAAATCAACTGGAGGGGGGGGGGAAAGGAATCAGGGAGAATACAGTGAGAGGACTGGTTTTCACTGTTTATGCAAAGAAGCAATCATTTAGGCTGCAAAGGGGAAAACATACGAACTATCCTGTAGGATCCTGTCCTCCAACCCTTGATAACTGCCCAATTCTATATTCCATTTTGGTTAGGGAAAATAAGACAGAATTTGTCAGCCTTTTCCTTCCATCTGAAACCGGGGTAAACATCAACAGCAACTGACATTTTTAGCAATTTACAGTCTGTAGAGTATTTCACATATATTTATCTCATTTAAGGTTGCTCCTTTCAACTACCCACTTTTTGCAAAGGAACAGGCCCCCAAAGAAGAAACTGAATGTCAATGAGATTCAGGTTCGGCCTATCCAAACTGCTTCATTGAAAATGAAGGTGCATACATTGTGGCCCTCCCGTTATTCACCTAATTGCTGGCTCCCCTTCTAATTCTGAATTCTGCCAGGAACTGGGAAGCAGGAGAGGGGATCGTGGGGCAAGGTGGCAGAGAGAGAAAATCTTTCCAGGGGATAAAAGCGCTGGCAAATAATCCTGAAGAACCCCCGTACCTCCTGCGGATCCCAGCTCTGAGGCCAACAGGCACTAGATATGCAGGAACCCAAAAAGAACAACAACCCCCCACTCCCATCCCCCATCCCACCACCTTGCCTGTGTAGCGTGCAGAATGGCAGGTGGAAGGAAGCGGGCGGTAGGAAGACACATGAGGGTGCAAGTTAAAGTGGCTCTCCCAAAAGCCCAGCCAAGGCCCTGCTCCTCCCAACCCCCCAAGACCAAACACCTGCTCCAGGAAAGCTTGCTCTGGCTTTCTCTCCCCCTCCTCCCCACCAAGGCCCAGCTCCTCTCCAGTTAAGAAAGCCGGGACGGATTTAACGTGGTATTACTTTTAATTAACTCTGCCTCACCAGTCCTCCACGAACAAGGTAGGAATTAATCTGGCAGGCCCCGCCTGACGTAACATGGGAAAGCGGCGGCCCGGGGAAGGAAGGGGGGAGCGAGCGGGCGGGCCAGGCTTCGGATTGCCGGCTGTGGCTGTGACCTCTGTGCGACCCGCGGGGCTCCGGAGGGGACCGAGAGCCAGGGACACAGACAGAGGGAGAGAGGGAGGGAGAGAAAAAACAAACCCGAAGACTCCATTCTCCCCCGGCTGGAGATGAAGAAATTCTTTGGTTCGGGGGGGAATTAAGGAAAGGAGAAATGTTAGTACACTTTTAATTGGAAACCGAGTTCCTCTTTGAGAGCAGCGTGTTTACTTAGGATTGGGCATTAGAACTCAGGGGAGGCTCTAATTGAAGTGAGGGCTTTGGAGATTACGGGGAACATATGGCTCTGCCGCCTGGCTCTTTATCTGCATTTTCTCATAAAACTGCCTTTCGTTTGTGTTCCTCTTCTCACCCTCTTACATTTCTAAAGGCGTCTTTGAAAAGGCAGGCAGAATGCGCGGGGCTTATTTAATGCGGGGGGCTCCGACCCTGGAGTGGGGAGCACCTTGCTCCAGGCCTCCCATGGGTGAAGTTTACACCCCCGGCCTCTGTGTTCCCCCTACCCCACGCGCTGCTCTCCACTCTCCTCCGATCGCCCATCACCTCCGTGCGCTTCTGGCCAGGGGCTGACCAGCAGCAGCACGGGGTGGCAGGGACCCTCTGCCAGAGTCACCCAGTATTGGCTCCCGCCTGGGATGAGGTGGAGAAAAAAATGGAAAAATGACGAGCGAGGCCCTCCGAGCTGGCGTGGAATTCAAACGGCATTGAGCTAGCTCAAGGCTGAGAGGGAGTTGCCAAGGAAACGGGAGATCTCCCCCACACATACTCCCCACCCCAAGCTCTAGGAGAGGGTAACCTCATGCTTCAGGCCTGCCTGCATACGTGGAAACTTAAGTGGGGGAGAAATGGAAACCAGGGTGAATTGGTAAAGAATTACTGAGCCCAGCCCACCTCATTCCACACACACATATGGCCTCTTGAAGGCACCAGGTCTCCTCTGAGCATCATTACCAACACCCAGCAGTATTGAGCCAGGAAGGAGGTAAAAGTAAGGTTTCAAGATGCTTTGGGTTTGCTTTGTTTTTCATCTTCTGCTTTTTAATTCAAGCTCTGGATACATTAGGTGGTTGCAGTCGAAATCAGATTGGAAGTTAAGAAGGGACTTTAGAGGTCATCTGGATAATCAACTGGCAAATTTGTAAGTGCCTACTATGTGCCAGGCACTGTGATAGCCACTTGGGATATAAAAACCAAAAAATGAAACGATCCATACTCTAAAGTGGCTATACATGTAATATATGTGCAAATACATGTATGTATATATATGTGTTTTCAATATTAAGTATGTGCATTTGTGTATGCTGCATGCATATAACATAATATCAAGATAATAAATGAAAAGTGACTACAAGATGATTAAATGCAAGGGAGTCATGGAAACAAGGGCTTTAAAGATGTTGAAAAGTCAGAATCAGTAAAGATTTTATTAGAAAATGGTGTTTGACCTGTGGCTTCTAAGAAAAGAGTGATTCTCTGTGATGGAGGTAAAGAAGGGAGTATGCTCCAGGAATCGAAGGTGATCAATACAAGTCACAGAGATGAGAGATGGGGCCACATGTGAGGAAAAGAGAAAGGCCAGTTTGACTGAACTGTAAGTAGGATGTAAGAAGAGTAATAAAAAACAAGGCTGGAAAGATAAGTATGGGCCAGGTCAAGGGCTTTAGAAGCCAAACAAAGGAGTCTGATTTTATCTTAGAGGCAAAGGGGAGGCAGGAGAGTTTAAGACAAGGGTGCTTAAGAAAAGCCAATGTGTAGAGAATGGACAACAGTGAGGAGATATTTAAGGCAGGAGGTCCAAAGTTAGCAAACATAGGGTCTGGGAGCAGCATCTCCCTAATGGGGCCCAAACCAGGTTAACATGTAATTGGCAAATATTTAATGAAATAAATAAAACTACAATAACACATAAGTAATATTGCAGTTTAAAACTAAGTCAATATGCAGGGATCCTTATGTATAGATTATCGACTCCTGTTTCTTTGTGAACTTGACACCATTGGTTCAACCCAACTTCATCATTTTACAGATGAGGAAACTGAGACATCAAGTGACTTGCTTAAGGTAACATGGATAATAATGAAATGGCAGAAGAAAGAATCAAATCTAGATCCTCACTCCAGATCCACTGTATCATGCTTCCATTCCCTGCTTGAATCACTACCATATTTCCACATCTGAGTTGGGCTGGAACAGCGTATCTTTCCTCTCTCCATCCATCTGAGAAGAGAATGAGTTAAGCCTAGCCTATTCATTAATCTTCATTGCTTGAGAAGAACCTTTGAGGTTACCAGGTTGGGAGTGGAAGAGTCAGGAGGAAGGGGTAAGAGGCAGGAGGAAGAATGATGGTAATATTAAAACAACATGCATTATAAATTATCAGGAAATGCTTGATAAATTGAATAGTGGAGGGAGGGTAGGACAGGAGTAAGGGCAGTGGGGATACCCTTGAATAGTCTTCTTATAAATGGTGTCTAGCCTCCCACACCCTCAACACAGACTGGAGGCTTATTGGGCAGAAGATAGTCTGAGCAAGATGGAGATCATGATGTTCCTCCTTCAGCTCTCCCACTTACCTGGGAACTGGTGTTGGAGATAAGTCATAACAAGAAAGCAGGAATTCTGGTTGTTTTGTTACTACCCTTTCATTGATTGATTTGGCAAAAGTTTCTTAAACCCTCTTAGTTTTGCATCTCTCTGAAGATAAATACTCCTATTTCACCCAAAGGGTAAACCTCCTTGTCTGAGATATTGTCTAAAGAAAGCCACCTTAGAAACTTATATGTTATTTGATATAAAACACAACTTTTCCTGCATATTCTACCACATATTTTAAAGCTTAACCTTTAAGCTTTAAACACACTTTAACAACTCTCACTCACAGTCTTAGTGTTGTTCACACCACCAGTTTCTACACATTGAAAAAGATTTTTTTAATAAAATAGTGATTTTCAAAGGCTTCATTTCTAATCTTTGATGATGAAACTTCCTAGGACAACTGCTGTGCTCTCCCAGCAAACATTCCTTAAGGTCATTGGTAAGGCTAGATGGGCCATGACTCTGAAATAAATGAAGATAATTCTTCTTACCTAAAGTTTTTGGGACAAGTACGGGGACTGGACCTATGAAAGATTTCAAAGTGATGTCCGTGTGTTTTACTGACGTCTTCTTGCCTTAGGAGAAAAGTCATTATACATCCCTACACCATGTTAAAATCATGATGTTGGGGCGGCTAGGTGGCTCAGTGAGTAGAGCACTGGCCCTGGAGTCAGGAGTACCTGAGTTCAAATCCGGCCTCAGACACTTAACACAAAAACTAGCCCTGTGACTTGGGCAAGTCACTTAACCCCAACTGCCCTCCAAAAAAAAGGCAAAAAAAAAATCATGATGTTCTGATTCACTAAGATTGCCAAAATTATGCTAATATCAACAATTCAGTATTTCAAGTACCTATTCTTTTCACTGATATTGTCTCTCATTTCATTAATATAGAATAGAATCCTGTTAATGATTTTCATCAGTAACTGGCGATGGAGGAAAAAAAAAAAACACGATATATATGGGAAAACCTGAAGGTAGTAGTCATATCCAGCTGCTTTTTAAAATCGTTAAGGTTTACAGCAACAGGTCATTTTCCTCCCAGTGAGTATTTGAGGCCTCTGGCAAAACTGTGTTATGATGAGCATAACACTGATGCTCACTGAAATGGATATAGTCAGCTTAGGGTCAAGTCAATCCAAAAAGGTCACCCTCGCTCAATTCACCTCCCAATAACCAGACCCCTAGGGCTCTCAACTCTGCTGCCTGAATGGGTTTCCACTCTCACCTTTCTCTAGTGATAGACACCACTGTTCTATAAGAGAGCAAAAAATGATCTATTGATAGCAAGATATTGTCTCTTGTGTTTTAGGCAACAATGTCCTGGATTCTCCTAGGAGTTAGGCTAACTCATAACCAAGACTTGAGTTGACATTCTCTTGGAAGAATTTTCAGGTATTCTAGTGAATTTCAGGTATGTACTTTAATTCTGATTATAGTGTCCTGACATGTAACTAATTAGGGCTGTTAATTAGAGTGCATTGTTTGAAGCCTGTTCTGAGTTCTATCACTAGTAGTCCATCTAGCTTTTCTCTGTTCTTTCTTTTAGCTCATCTTTCTCTGTCACAAATACTTGTAAGATAGTTACTGGGTAAGCTACAGTGTTGAAATCAATGAGTAGAAATCTGTCACCAGGAAAACAACCTAAAACATGTAGTGAATTAATCACATTATCTTCATGTATGAAAGTCAATATATTATAATAATTGTTAGTTTATTACAATTCATTCTCAGGGCCAACCCTGTCACCTCCTTCCCCTTTGTGTCATAGAAAAATAGGATTCTTGCAATCAGAAGGATAATTGATCGTTCCTTTGGATAGCCAAGTATTCCAGTGTCACCCAAATAAATAATACCTCATACTTCACTAACTTTAGTGCCTATGTTTATTTCATTCTCTATGTCTTTATGCCCTCATGTTCTTCTACAGTTATTCTCCCCATAGCCATCTTTTAATACCCTGTTTAACTCCCATCTTCTCCATGAAGACTTCCTTGACCCTATCAAGTAGGCATATTTTTTCCTTCATCTCATCTCTTATAGAACAGATAGTTCATAATAGTCATCATTTTCTATCATCGACCCTCTCATACAATTTCACTGATTATTTTTTTATTGGTATTTATCTTACTTCCCCAACTACAGGTGACTTCTTTTGAATACAGTTAAACTTGCAATCATTTTCTCGTGATGTCTTTATAGACAAGAAAAAGATAAAGCCACATGGTAAAATATTTGGATAAATTCAAAACTATTTGAATATCTAGAACTAGAGAATAGGAATTAATAGGCCAAAGTAAAACTGAAAAAACTTCTAGAGTGGAGAGTTTCAAGGATCTATCCTTGACCTTATGCTTTTTAACATTTTGTAAGTATTTTGATCAAGAGTTTTTAACTTAGAGACCCCTTGATTTTTTAATATATTGATAACAATTTAAATATATTTGGTTTCATTCATAATCTTATTAATTTTATCTTAGGTATTTAAAAAGGTTGTACTAAGAAGGGGTACAATTCACTAGACCTTCAAAGGGATCTGTGATATGTGTAAGGTGAAGAATGCCTGTTGTAGTAAAACACATCATGTGCTTATCAGATTTCCAGATGACAAAAACTGGGAGGGATGGCTAACATATACAAGCAGTGAAGGTGGAATCCTTCATAAAGAGAAGTCAAAATGATAGATCGAATTTAGTAAGATGAGGTTTAAAAGAGGCAAGAGTTTGTCAGGTATATTGGTACTTATAGCATGTAAAAAGACTAGAGCTATGGTTCTCGACCTTCCTAATGCCGCAACTCGTATGTGGGTGCATCTGCATGTGGGTGGACCCACCTGGAGATGGATAGAGGAGCAGTGTCTCGGTTCCTAAGACCATCGGAAATATGTGTTTTCCCATGGTCTTAGGTGACCCCTGTGAAAGGGTCATTCAACCCCCAAAGGGGTTGCAACGCACAGGTTGAGAACTTGCTGGACTAGAGGAAGGCTTCTAGAGGGGCAGCACTTTTTTGGAGAATCTATAGGATCTTTCTGGGTAAGTTGCATAAGAGGAGAATGTTTGGATGGAATGTTATTTCTTCTGATTGAAGGAGTACCTAGATCTATGATATCACAAATCCTTTGAAGAATATTTATTTCAGTCTCATTACTTTGTGCAATAGTTCTATGCTGTATGTTTCATCTGTATGCCCCATCATGCCAAATAAAACATGGTTATCCAATAGTTAATTAATAGGTTCAGCTGCACATTCATTTTCTATATTTGCTGTTGCTTTTCCAGTGGTCTGCATTTGAGGTGCAGGTATTTACGTATCAGCATTCTCTTTGATCATACCTGGCACATATACACAAAAGTGCTCCTAGGGTCCTGTTATCATGGCAGCATGCCAGGCACATGCTACAATCATGGGTTAATATGCCAGTGTTACAAGGCAAATAAAGATATGTATCTGGTCCTTGAGATGTAGGCCTGGCTTTTTGTTCTCTCTACTTTTTATTTCTTGGTTATTACAGGGAGGTCTACAGAGGGTAAAGGGAGGGATTAGCTCTGACTTTATCTGGCATCTATGTACTTTTATGACATCCATCACTGAAGTAGTCAGAGAAAGCAATAACCTGGTTCACCCTCAATCTTTAATAAGACATATAAACATACAGTCCACCATCATTTGAACCTTCTTCAAATACACATTTTCCAAACTTACAAATTGTATTCAGAAGACTTTAGCGGTTTTCTTTCTTCATTGACTCCAGGACTTAGGGCATTTGGAGATGACTTTTTTTTTCCTCCATGCTGAGACTGCTTGTTCAAAAATAGTTATCCTAGCATGTCAAGACCAGTATCCAAATCTTTTAGATAATACATTAGTTGGCTTTCTGAAACCTAATCATGAGGTCTAAGTCAGAATGCTAACACAATATATGCAGTCAAATTCTCCCATGCTTTTTGATAACAAGGAGTAATTATTTCTTCCCAGTTAGTACATTTGATTGGAGGATGATGCCACTGAGGACAAAGTCATGGATTAGATCCCTTCAAAGGCAACTTAGATGTGTTCTGTTCCATGCCAATGATTTTGAATATCAAGATGAACTTGCTCATCAGTCTCTTTCCTAGTCCTGCTGTCTCTTCTCTCCCTGCCTTTGCTCACATTTTCCCCTGAGTCTCTAATAGACCACCCCACCCTCTCCCTCCTATTGAAATATTTCTCTTCATTCAAGGTGCTTAAGGCTCTCCCTGGAGCCTAGCCTCTCCACTACCCCAGCAGGAAGCAACAACTCCTTCCTTGAATCTATCATTTGTAACTTTAGATGTCTGCTTTGTATTTATCCTATTCTGATGTTGCAGTTATTTGAGTACATGTCTGATCTTGGTACTATTTAGTCATCAAGTATTTGTTCTGTTTACTATGTGAAGGCACTGGCTTAAGCAGTGAGGATATAAAGAAAAACAAAAACAGTCCCTACCCTCTGGGAGCTTATGTTTCAGTGGGAGGAGACATTTAAATAACTATTTACGTAAAATTCATGTCTATGTCTATGTCTATGTCTATGTCTATGTCTATGTTTAGAGAAAGAACGAGAATCAATGGAAGGCAACCTTAAAGGGAAAGGACCTATATGATTTCTTAACCTGGGGACTGTGAAACTTTTTAAAAAAAATATTATTTCACCAAAATTATTTTCCTTTGTAATCCTATATATTTTTCTAAGAAGGATTCACCTTTTTCTATGAACAAAAATGTGGCGGAGGTTAAGAATCCCTACTCTGACACCTTGAGAGACAAGGAAAAGCCTTCTTTAGAATGTGGGTTTTAAGTTGAGTCAAGAAGGAAGCCAGGGCAAATAAGAGGCAAAGATGAGGGGGCAGAGCATTCCAGGAATGGGGGACAGGCAACATAATGCAAGGAATCAGGAGATAGTGTACAGCAAAGGAATAGTCAAGTAGCTGGATCACAGAGCTGATGGAGAGGAGTAAAGTGTTTGATTAGAAAGATAGGAAGGGTCTAGGTTAGGGGTAGGGCCCTATGATTGAATCCAAACATCACATAACAAATCCCCTTAATAAAAGGATTTGTTCTGTAAAACTTGGAATTAGTCAAAAGTCCACATTCTAGAAGGCCACAAGTTCCCCACACCTGGTCTAGGTCATGAAGATATTTAAAAACCAAACAGAGGAGTATATATTGAATCCTGGAGATGAAATGAAAGTACTAGAATCCATTGATAAAGGGGGAGATGGGATAGTCAGAACTACATTTTAGGAAAATCACTTTGACTGTCAAGTGCAGATAGATGGGAGTGGGGAAATGCTTGAAAATGAGCAGTTGAGGATGGAACAAGTTTGGGAGATTTGGTGAATTAGAGAATGGTGATGACCCAATAGTAATAGGGAAGGTGGAAATAGGGAAGGGTTTGGGGAAGTTAATGAGGCTTTTTTTTAAGATGTTGAGTTTGAGATGTCTGTGAGACATTCAGTTGAAAATATCCGACAGGTGGTTGGACTCAGGAGTGAGGTTACAACTGTTTGTATAGAGGTCTATATACCTAGAAATAATCATTGAATCTATGGTAGCTGATTAGATTACCAAGTGAAAAACTATAGAACTAAGAGGGAAAAAGGACCCAGGATATAGCCTTAAGGCCCACCCACCATTAATAGGCATGACATCAATGAAAATCAAGCAAAGGAGACTGAAAAGGTGTAGTTGGACAAATAGGAAGAAAACCAGATGAGAGTTGTGTCATGAAAACTTTGAGACCCAAGAACATCCAAGGAGTGAGAAGGTCATAACCAATGTCAAAGGCTGCTGAAAGGTCAACAAGGATGAGGATTGAGAAAAGGCAATTAGTCGTTGGTAACTTTGGAGGAAGCAGTTTCACTTGAACAATGATATTGAAACTGAGACTGGAGAAGGTTTAAAAGAGACTGAAAGGAATGGAAGTGGAAATATGTAGTGTCAATGACTTTTCCAAGAAGTTTATCTAGAAAGGGAATGAGAGATACAGGATGATAGCTATCAAGGAGTATGGAATCAAGGGAGGGTATTTTGAGGATAGGAGAAGCGAAGTCTTATTTGTAGGAAGCAGGGAAATAGCCAGTAGATATGAAGAGATTGAATATGAGCAAGAGAGCAGGTTGTGGGCTCAATATCCTAGAGGAGATGAGAGGGGATTTGACCTACTAAAGAGAAGGGTGACCTTTCCATGTGAAACTGTAGTTAAGGAGAAGACAGTTGGGGAGTCAAGATATCTGGTTCGGTAAAATGAGGATCATGGTGAAGACAAAGAACACGGTTAGAGGCTGTAAGGCAAAGGGAATGCTAGAATGATTAAAAGTTATCAAAGATAAAACAATTCTAGACTTTTGGGATATGGAAATGGAATACCTGTAGATGATGGCAAGATCAAAGTAATGACCATTTCTCTGTATAGTCATGGTGGAGTAAAGGAGTATGTCATCGGAAATGAAAAAAAATTAGATGAAACTATAAATAAGGTCTTCAGAGTTGGTAACAACCTTTCCCTGAAGATCCATGTTGCTAGATCATAGAGAACATAAAGGAAAGGAAAGTATGAAAAAGCTTAGACAGATAGGAAGGGGATGGGTTGTGAAGGCTTCAGAAGCCAAATGGAAGATTTTATATTTGATCCAGGAAGTAACAGGGAATCTTTAGGAAGATCACTTTGATAGCTATGCAGAAGATGGACAGGGGCAGCTAGGTGGCATCATCAAGCATAGAACACCAGACCTGGAGTTAGGAAGACTCATCTTCCTGAGTTCAAATCCAGCCTTAGATATTTACTAGCTGTGTGACCCTGGGCAAATCACTTAAGCCCATTTGCCTCAGTTTCCTCACCTGTAAAATGAGCTGGAGAAGGAAATGATAAACCGCTCCAGCATCTCTGCCACGTGGGGTCATGGAGAGTTGGACATGAGTGAAAAATGACATAATGACAAAGAACGGACTAGAGATGAGAGAGACTTGAGACTCCAGGAGGGCCTGCACCTGAGTGGCAGCCATGTCAGAAACAGGAAGGGGTGGTTACATGGGAGATGTTTCAAAAACAGAAATGACAAGACTCAGCAGCAGGTGAGGTGGCAGTATTGTACATTAGCTGAAAATAGAAGTAGAGAAAAAGTGAGCATCTGGCTGCGTAGATGTCCAAGAACAGGACAGGGTTTTCTGTATCATGAAAGAGGGTTCTGAAAAAGAAACTCAGACCCTAGGCTTGTGAGCTGAATATCGATTCCTGGTAAAATATTAGACTCCATTATTAATGAAGTATTTGTGAGCACTCAGAAAAGGGAGAAGCGTATAGAACTTTCAGGTTTACAAAGTTCCTCTTAGTTACCTTCTGGGATAGACAGTGCAGGTATTATTAGCCATTTTGCAGATGGAGAAAATGAAACTCAAAAAGGTTAATTTGTCAATTGAACAGGATCACATTAATTGTCTCAAGCATGATTTGAATCCAGGTTTCCTAGATTCACGCTATTTCAGATAATGCCAGACAACATGCTGCCTCTTTAGAAAAAACCGTTATCCTGGAGCTGTTTCGGAGACGTAGAGAATAATGTAGAAGAAAGAGCACTGGACTTGGGGTCATGAGAGAGCGAGGTTCAAATCCCACCTTTGCTACTTATTGCCGGGTGACACTGAGCTAGACACTTAACCTCTTGGAGACTCGGTTTCTTTCTATGTAAGATGGGGATAATCCCTCTCCTATCTGCTTCACAGGGTTGTTGTGAGGAAAGGGTCTTGTAAACCTTAAAGTGCTATATAAACATGAGCTTTTATTCTCATTGTTTTCACCCTAGGAGAGGAGGGAGCAGGCTGAGATGCTTTCCTCAGTAACCCTGGCAACAGGAGGATTTGCCAGCCAGCTTGTTGGAAGTTTTCTGATGCTGGCTACAGAATCCATCACAACTTTAATGATTTTGCCTCAAGACCACAGACCCAAGGATGAAAGAAGAGCAGATCAACAATGAGCAAATGCCCTGAATCTGTTCCCAGTTCTGCATGGATTATATAGTCACAAAATTGCAAAATTCCACAGTTTGAAGGGACATCAAGGGTCCATCAAGTCCAAGCCATACCTGAAAAATAAATCCTTTTACAAGATACTCGAAGAGGGATCCTCTAGTCTTTGCTCAAAGACCTCCAATGAGGCACTTCTTATATCCACTGGCATCCCATTCAATGTTTGATTAATTCTGTTAGTGATTCCTTTTAGGAAGCCTAAAGTTTTGTAAATTTTGTGAATTTCTAAATTTTGTAAATCCTCTTTCTGCAAATTCTATCTATTGCTCCAAATTCCATCATCTGGGCCCAGCAGGACAAGTATAAGCACACTTTCAGGTGGTGATCCTTTAAATGCGTGAAGATGGCTATCATACGGCCACTAATGCTTCTTTTTTCCAGACTAAACATCCCAGTTTCTTTAACAGAGCCTCATTTGCCATGAACTTGAGACCCTGATGCCATCCCAACTTCCTTCTTCTGGATGCTCTTCCAATTATCAGTGTTCTTCCTAACAGAACACAATATACTAGATTTTATCTAACCAGACTACAGTAATGCTGTCTGAACACCAATATATAGACTTTTGTTGTTATTGTTCAAACATGTCTGACTCCACTTGGGGTTTTCTTAACAAAGATACGAGAATGGTTTGCCATTTCCTTCTCCAGTTCATTTTAGAGGAAACTGAGGCAAACAGAACTTTCCTAGGATGACATAACTAGGAAGTGTCTGAGTTCAGGTTTGAACTCAGGAAGCTGAGTCTTCCTGACGCCGGGCTTACACTTTATCCACTGTATCACCTAACTGCACAACTGATTCCTCACTTTACATGATTTCCAGATAAATAACCATCTTGAGCACACTGCCCTGGGCATGATCCAGTTTATCAATATCCTCCTGAAAACATGGTGTCTCAGATTGAACACAATACTCTAGACATGGCCTAGATAATGCAGACTAAAACGGGACTTTTTTTCTGTGACGGATGTTAGGGAGAAGGATAATATGGGGTACTTGGCAGCAAGGTTCAGCCAAGGGACAAAAAAAACCAAAAGGTGATTTTGAGGTGTCTATGGTAAGTATGGAAGAACCCAGAGAGAACAATTTGGTTCTAACACTTAGAATCATAGAGGTGGAATGGATCCAATGGCTCCTCTAGGCAAAGCCCTATATAAATCATGAATCCAGTCTACAAAACGTGCCTAAGAGGAGCTCATTCAGCCTCTGGTTAAAAACTTCCAATGATAAAGAACAAAGTTTCCCTACTAACTCCTTTTCTCCTTCTATACTCATCACAGGATAATACATTCCACTTCTGCATAGAGCTAATTGTTAAGCATTTTTTTCCTCCTGGTGAACTGTAATTTGCCTCTATGTAACTGGATGTTATTGGCCCTTGCCTTCTTGGGACAGACAGAACAACTATAATCCCTCTTCTATGTAACAAACTTTCAAATATTTGAAAGCTACTATTATACCCATTCCCACCCCCACCCCTGCTAACTGTGTGAGTTTGTGCAAGTCACAAGGCTCCCTAGTACTCAGTTTTCCCCTATTTGAAATGAAAATAATAATATTTTTACAGTCGATTTCAAAATGTTTTGGGGGATGGAAAGTATTTTATAAATCTTAAAGTAGAAATGCAGGCATATGAGTAACTGGTATTATAATAAGGGCAAATCTGTGCCACATGACCCTTTTGGAGAAAAAGTAATGGGGACTTGCAACCATAAAGCAAATTCTATAGTGGCTATCATATAAACAGTGATATGCAAGGCATCCCAAAAGTCTTAGTGCAATTTAAAGTAATTGAACCTTAAAAGTGCACTAAGACTTATGGGACACTGCATGTGCATATATACAAACACATTTATGAATATACATATGTATATCCATATAATATGTGTTGTATATGTGTATACATATGTGTAGATTGCATATGCCTTAACCCTACCTGCCTCAGTTTCCTCTAAATTGAGCTGGAGAAGGAAATGGCAAACCACTCAAGTATCTTTGCCAAAAAACTCCAAATGAGGTCATGAAGAGTCATAGGTGACTGAATAACAACAAAAACAGAGTCTAAATATGGTTATTGTTCAGACAATATATGTATATACGCTTGTAGGTGCATGTATTTTGTGTGTATACATATGTGTCTATGCACATGTGTGTGCCTTATGTGTGTATGCATGCACAGATTTGTATATTTTTATATCTCATTTGACCTTTACAACAGCTTTCTGAAAGAGGTACCATAATTGCCACTTTACAGATGACAAGGTCTAAATGACAGGCATGGTCACATAAGCAGTAGGTGGAGCATAGGATTCAAACTCAGGCTTTCTCAGTGCCACTCTTCTGAACTACCACCACCACAAAACATTAGAAAGGGATTGCTTTCATATGGCCTTGGTACTGGGGGGCGATCACTTCAGAACAGCTTGCCTTGCAGCATTAAATTAGAAGCTGAAATCAAAGAATGATCATCGATGTCCCATGTACGTGTCTAATCCGAACTGTATGATGCTTAGGTGGACAGTGTGGTTGTCTTTTCTTCATACTCCCACAATGGGATACAGACCTTTAAGAACCATGAGGGCAGAAACAAATGACTTCCTTATACAAGGTGTGAGCCTCCAGTGAAAGATTTTTGCATAGGAGGACAGGAATTAGAGTATGATATGCTAGAATTGAGCCTAACCACCCTTATTTTTTCTGTTGTGGTGTTCATCCCAATCCTACAAGTTACCTAGGCTTGCAACCCAGGTGTCGTCCTTACTTCCTTACTGTCTCTCACTCTCTGTACTCAGTCATTTGCTGACTGCTACCAATTCTACCTTCATAACAGGCTGATCTGAATTTATTTCATTCCATTTCTTCTAAAGGGGTAAAAATTTCTGTGAGACACTGTTCATTGTTCTTTCTACTTTGCTTCCCACTTTTCAGGGATAGTAATGGGTCATTGTTGATCTGGAATAGGTGGAGATGAAGGGGTGAAAAAAGCAACTTTCCAGTTACACCCCCCCCAAATATATTATTGTCTGGTCAGAAAAAATATCACCATTTTACGGATGTGAAATTGAGGAAAAGTGGAGCTAAGTCATTCCTTAGGTTCACTATGAGTTTTGAAATAATGTGATCCAGGAGCTCAAATCTCTAGACTCCCAGCCTGGTTGCATTTTCCATGAAATATAATTGGGCCATCTCCCTTCCCCTTGTCTTCCCCTCCCACCAGTCCACTTACCAGAGTCTGAAGCCACTGGGCTCACCAGGCTGAGCAGCTCCCGCTCCTTCTCATAATCACCCTTACAGAGTAACTGTCCCTCTTTCAGGACAAATTCATCACCCTTTTGCAGTTGACGCTCACAGACGCAGCAGCAGAAGCAGCTCAGGTGATAAACACTTTTCTGGGCCCTCATGACGAACTCATTAGGCGCGATGGCCTCAAAACAGCCACCACATTTGACAGCAAACAGCCTGGAAGGGGAGAAACCAAGGGCCGTGAGATGGAGAAAACATTGGCTCCGGGACTCCTCACCCAAACCAGTCACCAGTTAAAAGTCCTGTTGGGCTTCGAACAATCTGGTGGCTCCTCAACATGGGGGGATTTAAAACTGGCTTATTATCCAAACATTCTAGAACTAGTCTGAGGTTTTTGAATAAATTGCATTAATTTGAGGGTGGAAGGGAAAGTAATGAATTCAAATTAACAACCAGTTTAGGACAATATGTGTTCAAACATATTTTTTGAGGAGGAGAAGGAGTTCAAATTCAAACTTTTTTTCAGCATCAGAAATATTTCTTCCACTATTAAAGTAATTCAAGTCAGTAACTTATATAAAATATCACAGACCACAGTAATAGTGGAGGCCCCTCCATTTCAGCCTGCATTTTAACTAATTCAGTCCTTCTTCTTTGGCTCTAGCTAGGGGCTAGAGTGAATCAAAAGCTGCCGACAGGAGGGGTAGGGGGAATGAGGGAAGGAGGGAAGAGCTGAGCATGACAAAGACAGGATTGTGTGGAGAATGAGGGGCCTGACAGAATGTCCCAGAGAGAGGGGACAACCTGAAAAGGAGGTACAAGGCAATGCAACCAATCTGGCCTCAACTTACATTTCCATCTTTACCTTAAACTATACATTTAGACATGGCCTTCCAACTTCATTAGCTCCGCACACCTTAATTTGTATAGATTTGTCTGCATTTTGTCTCTCCCATTACATTGTAAGCTCTTTGAGGCCAGAGACCCAGAACTTAGAATGATCATTGGCACATTGTTGTTACTGTTCAGTTGTGTAGTACTCTATGTGACCCCCCATGGACACTGTCTGCGGGATTTCCTGGAGAATTACTTCTGCCCTCTCATCTTGTCTTATGGAAGCATCAATGACTGTTAAAAGCCACTGAGTTTAGAGACACAATTGAATGTGTCTGGAAAAATCTATGTCAAACACAAGATGCCCTCTTCTCACTCAATATGTTGCTGGATGACAGCAACGTAAGAAGGGAGAAAGGCATTGCAGAATGATAGGGAAGCAAAGGCCAGCCTTCCAGGGTGACCTCCCCAGAATGACCTCCCTACCCCAGACAAAGGCCTGTCTTGAAGAAGCATCACTCCACCTGCTAGTGAATGCCAAGCAGTTCAAGGATTGAAATGAAGAGTTCTCAAGATTCTTCTATCATCCCTGTACACTCACCCACATAGGTGCCTCTTGTATCCTTCCTCATCTATAACTAGGAATCCTACTAGAGGCCACAGAGAAATATCTGTGCACACCAACCCTAACCTTCTTCCTCATCCCCAGAAGGAAGGAAGACAGCTGGAGAGCAAGGAGAACAGAGGTTACAATACCTTTTGTTAATACAAGTGTGTGTTTGGGGATCCCACTTCTACCAAACAGTTTAAAATTGAAAAAACACTCTTCTCACAACAACGTTGTGAGCTAAATGATGTATTATTGTCCACAGGTATTATCATCTTCATATTACAGATGAGTAAAGAGATTCAGAGAGTCTGAGTTACTTATTTAAAACCACACAGCTAGAATGTATTTGATCTGCCATTGGAACTGACCTCTCCAGATTTCAAATTCAATACTCCTTCTCTTACACCACACTGTCTCCCAACTCAAATCACCTTCTATTGCTTTCCCCCTTCCCTTTGCTTTTACATAATGGTGGATGAGTGCAAGTTTCTTCATTATTCTTTGGCACACCAGATTCTTGGGCATTTTCCCTCCCCATCTGTAAAGTTATATTCTCTGTATTGGACCAGTGCACACATGTACACACACACACACATACACATACACACGCAAACACGCACACATCATCTCTTGTGTGTTGAGACTGCATTTGTTGTTTGCCAACCCGAGGAAACTAATCAAGACCCTTCCAGGAGACAGCAAAAGTCCCTTTGTCCCTGGGCCCTCCTTCTCCTCCCCTTCCCCTGGAATGAACTGTGAAACGGACTCAGGACAAACGCTCCCAGAGAATCAACAAGCATTTGAGAATTGACAGCAGCAGGTGGGAGCATCTGTGCCTGTCCAGCTTCAAGCCTGTTAATCTCCTTCTCTCCTTTTGCCAACCCCCATGCCTATGACTTCCCCCAAGCTGGAGATGGGGATTTGAATGGGGGTAGCCCAACAAAGGAACATGCCATGTAGACTCAAGAGCGACAGGAGGAAGTATCAGGGGGCACCCAACTAATGTCCTGAAATAGTAGTGGCAAGAGCAGACATTACTGACTTAAGAGGGACCATTTCACTTTCTCTGGGGCCCTCCTTGAGAAACTAGGGCCATCAACTTCTCCTTTCTGTGCCCAGACCAGGCCCACAGACAATTTACCTTTCTACCACCAGCAACAACCAACCCCATTATTGATCCAAAGAGGGAAGGAACATGCATTTCAACACCTGTTTGCCAGATGTGTACACAGCTGTATGGGTACCACTGTGGATCCAGCTGCTGAATACATGCCTCCCACCAGTTGTTTTCTCTAAGGCTCAGCCAAGCAGAGGAAAGGATTTGTTCAAAAGTCCAAGTCGTAATTAAAACACAGCCTGTCTTTGCGTGCTGCCCTGAGTGGTTTCCTCCACGGTAACTTCCACCTTTGAATGTTAATGAAACCTCACTGTGGGTATAGAGCCCGGCAGACTGGCAGTGCCTTAAAAAGCCAAACAAGGCTTACCAAAATCTCAGCTCCTTCAGAGGAGCAAGGAGCTCTCCTTTTATCCCTAGAATTTCTCCTGCCCCCAATTGTTCTGCAAGGGATTCCCTTCCTGCTTTCTATGCCAAGGACTCATTGAGGCCAAAGGAGTGGGTGCTGGCTGACATTTCTTTCAAATCCCAATTTGCATAGGTATCGAAGTGATCCCCATGACTGTGAGCAAATCATACTAGACTTTGAATGGCAAGAGTCAATTTCCCGTTCCAGCTCTGCCATGATTTAGCCAAATAACCTTGAGTAAGTCATGCTATCTCAGGGGTCCTTAAACTTGGCTCCACCAATTCCCCAAAGGGTTCTTGGTTAGATTTCAGGGAACCTGTGAACTTGGATGGAAAAAAACGTTCTGTCTTTATTTCTAATAACCTTTTACTGAACTGTAACATTTCCTTCAACTATTTTAAAAATGTTATTCCAAGGAGTTCGCAGACTTCACTAGACTTGCCAGAGGCAGCCATGACACAAAAGAAGGTGGTGAACCCCAGCTCTACTTAGTTGGACCAGATGAAGTCTAAGGTCCCTTTCAGATCTAATATTTTATGCATTGTGGGAAGAAAATGCAACAACCACCCCACCACGATGGAGTAGCCCTCTAGAATGGATATCAAGCTCCTTAAACCAGAAACTGTGGAGGGCTCAACAGAAGCCACCATGTTCATGTAGTATAGGTAGATTAATCTATAAGAACCAATACATGGAGCATGTGCAGATATTCTCTGTCGGCTTCCAATCCGGTCATGTAAACACTTGATGGGATGGTTTCTGGTAAGGAATGACTGAAGGGTCAGCCCTATGTGATCAGGAAGTCTTGTGATTGGTTGTAGAATCAATGGCAGAGGAGCCATTGAGCTGCGACTAAGGTACATGGCAATCTCTTAGGCTGTTTCCTTTGTGACTTCCATCAAGGCAAAGCTGCTTTGAACTCTTAGTGGGAAAAGAGCAGCTGTCTACATTCTCCTTACTGATCACCAGATGTACTTAGGTACGTATCTCCACTGATACTTTGGGGTTTATTCTTTCCTGATCTTAAGCAAAATTGTATTCCAAGATGGGAGTAGCAAGCTGACCTGGTAAGTTTAGGAGGTGCTGAAGTCCCATTGAATTCAGGAGTAGGATTCACTGGACCTAATATCAGTAGCCATAGGAGCCAAGAGGGTGACAGTCTAGAGGTGGATGTGCCCAGCCAGAAACTGGGCATTGCAAAGTCTGGAGAGACTAGAATGCTATGTGAAAGATTTAGCCCATTAGCTGATGTGCCCAGCCCAGCCCAGCAGTTGCTGCCCTTCCCAACAGAGAGCTTCACTTAAGAGTAATGTTGTAATAAGGGCTCCTTGAAAGGAGAAAAAGCCTTCTATGGCTTGGGAAGTACCCCGGGGCCACACTTGTCCTCTGCCCCAGTGGTGTAAAACCGAAATCGAAAGGGATCCCTTAGAGACACAAATTGACTTAGGAAACCACAAGTTCACATTACTTACATGGTACTATATTTCTATTAATTTTGTTAATCATTTTTCAACTACATCTTAATCTGGTTCAAACTACAATCTAGAGTTTTTTGGGCCACAACCCGTGAGTTTAACACCTCTGCTCTACACATATGCCTTGAGACCATTGTGCCTCATTGTGCCTCAATTAAGCCTACCCTCTGTAGGGACCTTGTGAGTACAAGGGGAAAGTACCTCCTGATTTGGGGGCAATGAAGCTGAATAATGATAATAACAACTAGCATTTCTATAGTACTTTAAGATCTGCAAAGAATTTACATATAGTACCTCATTCGAATCTCACAAAGACTCTGAGATATTATTATTCCTGTTTCACAGATGAAGAAACCAAGGCTGAGCCCTGGGATTAAATGGCTTGCCCAGGATTAAAAGCTAAGCAACGTCTCCAAGGCTAGCACTCTCGTTACTGTATCACCCATCTGCCTTGATGTTTTTCAGTGTTTTAGAACAATTGCTCTTTTTGTACCTTCTCAATAAATCCCTCTACTTAAGGGGCGGCTAGGTGGCACAGTGAATAGAGCACCGGCCCTGGAGTCAGGAAGACCTGAGTTCAAATGTGACCTCAGACACTTAACACAAAAACTAGCCATGTGACCTTGGGCAAGTCACTTAACCCCAACTGCCTTCCAAAAAGCAAAAAGAAAAAAAAATTAATAAAAAAAATAAATCCCTCTACTTAAAAACAAATAAGAGTTCAACTGGTTGGTTGATGGTGGGGAGCACATTGATGGGGGATCGGGATCAACAGTATCAGAAACCCCAGCCCCTCAGAGTTGCCTGAGCGGATACTGAGAATAGGAGTTGTAAGCTACGTCCTCTGAGATCAGCACGTTATGAGTATGGGTGATCAGCTGGGAGAGCGTCCACAGAGAAGGTGCAACACTCACACGACCAATTTCCTTGTCTGATAGATAGTATCACGAGCATAAAGCTGGTTAGTGGTTTGCAATTCCTGCCTCTTTTTTGACAGCACAGTCCAGAGAATCTGGGAAGGAGTATCAGAGGGATGGTAACCAGGCCATGAAATCCAACTTGGACTATTACGTAACCTGCAGTTGTTCAGAACTAACAATCAAAATAATAAGAACAACAGCAATATTTATATAGCACCCACAATGTGCGAGACACTGCTGAGTGTTTGTGCGAGACACTGCTGAGTGTTTGTGCGAGACACTGCTGAGTATTTGTGCGAGACACTGCTGACTGTTTTTACAATTATCTCCTTTGACCGTCACAGTAATCCTGGGAAATAGGGACTATTATCACGCCCATTTTACAGATGAGGAAACTGAGGCACACAGAGGTGAAGTAGGTCACACAACAAGGATATCTGATGCCTAATTAAAACTCAGATCTTTCCAATTCGAGCCCTGGCTCTTTACTGGGCCAACTAATATCGAACAAATGTTCAGAACTACCTAGTTCTGAGTTTGGGGACCTCTTTGTACCTACCCCATAAAGCCTCAGGTTAAAAGACATAGCTCTAAACAAATGATTGTTTTCTTCATAGTAATAGCTAGCATTCATTCATATAGTGCTTTAAGGTTTGGAAAGCACTTTACAAATATAATGTCATTTTTATCTTTACAACCCCGTGACATAGTCACTATTATTAGCCCCATTGTACAGATGAGGAAGCTAAAGCAGACAGAGATTAAGTGATTTGCTCAGGGGCACACATAGTTACTAAATGTTTGAGTCTGGATTTGAACTCAAGCACTTTCTCTATGGTGCCTCTTAATATCTTGATGAACCAACATTTAAGACTTTCCCCCGTTGGTTAAAACCAATCATACACCACTTCAACTGGGAGAGATGAGTGGTAGGTTGCTAGTGAGCGGTAGGTAGTTGAGTTAGTTACTGGTGGAAGTCTTTCTGTTGAGTCAATATTTGCCTGTCCAAAACTTCTCCTTTCAATCTTTTATAATTTACTTCCTGAATTACCTTAAGCAAATCACCTAAGCCCTCTGATTCTCAATTTCCTTATCGATATTAAACAATAATATTAGACTAGATGATCTCCAAGGGCCTTTGCATCTCTAAATTTTATCATAGTTTTACCCCCTAAGTTTAAGCAAAATAAGTCTAGTCCCTCTTTTGAATGGTGGTTCTTAGAAAGCTATCCTATAAACCATCCCCCAACCCCATACTCCCAAGTCTTCTCTTCTCCAGCCTGAACATTCCTCATTGCTTCAACTGCTCTTCACACAGTATCCTTCCACATCCCCCCACCATTCTCATCACTCATTTTTTCATCACAAAAGCTCCAGATGGTCAGTTCATTTCCAAAATGCAGCATCCATAACTGGGCAAAGGACTGTAGCTGCAGTCTGTACCAGTGCACAATACAATGTCCTTATTCTGGACACTATTTTTCTATTTACACAACCTTCCTCTCTAAATGACTTTCACATTTTATCATCTCCCTTTCTTTGCTTTCTACTGCCCGTAGTTTATCAAAAAGTAACTAGTAGCTTCAATGAGTGCCATTGAGCACCGATGGTAACTCTAAATCCTAGAAAGATTGCATACAACTACAACAAACTATGCTATAAGATTGCGCTGTATTTAGAAGGATTTGACTGGATAATCTCCAGGTTTCATTCCAGATCATAAATTCTATGACATATGAGGAAAAAAATTCTTGGAAAGAGCTGCACTAGTATCAAACTCCATGAAGACAAAGACTGTCATTCTTTTTTTTTAATTTGAATCTCAGTCCCTAGCACAATCTATCACATTAATAGGCACTTGTATTTGTTGACTTTAATTGATTGGGAATCAAAAGACCTGAGTTCCAGGCCTTGCTCTTCCACCAACTCACTGTGTGACTTTAGGCAGGTTATTTCTATTATCTGAGAAGTTTGATTATCTGAAAAAATTAAGGGAGTGAACAATATGAACACATATGTCTCTCTCAACAGTAATTAACATTCTGTGATTCAAAGATGCTAGAATTCTATGATGGGGAGTTTTGATTAGGCATCAAATTGTTTCCACCTTCTCCACTAGGGGGCCGTATAACAACACTCATCCATTCAACATCCAACTGTCATTGACAGCTAAGGTCATCCAGACAGAATCAACTACTGGCTATAGGCCAAAGCTGTCGATCAGAGAAATCTGCTGCTGGGAGTCTGAGAGTCCACATAGTTACTGCACGTGGAGGAGAAAGGGCAGAAGAAGAAGACACAAAAGACTTGGGGCCACTGAAAACATCACTTCTGGTCAGAGACATCATCCAAGTTTTTCAGCTCTTGTAAGGTCCTTGTCCTTGAGGCTGAGCCAACACTATCATAATAAACAACTCATGCGTTCAGTACTGGAAGTGGTGGGAAAGTCTGTAGGGACAATAGAAGGGGCAGTATCTTCTATGGCGGGCAGAGCTTCATGACTCCATAATGGTGAGAAAATGAAGAACAATAGACGGCTGGCACAAACAGTCAGAAAATCCTATCTCCCGTGGATCTTGGTGAGCTGTATACAAGCAAGGATATACAATGGGATTGAAGGAGTGGGTGACGGTTCTGGTTTGCATAATGCCTGCATGTCTGTTCCTGTGCTGGTTGTTTTGTGAACATTAGACCTTACTCAGGAGCAAAGTGATGAATTTCACCCATCAGCCAACAAAAGTAAATGCATTTAAAGTCAATTATGGCCAACGTGTTTTAAAGTAGCGAGCTGAATTTTATTCTTTCTTTAAAAACATTGATTTTCATATCATGTGCTGCTCATCTACAAAAATTTATAGTGATCCATAATATTAAAGAACATATGCCCATTAAAAACTCATAATATGCCTTTTTTATTTCAGTCAGCAGACTAAATAGTAACATTAACTTCAGGCCAATCTTTATAGCTTTTTTGTATGCCAATTTTAGCCAAAAACTATAAACTCTTTCACAGTCATCATGGGAGAGACAGACAAACTTGAAATGTTGAAATGTTTCAGGTCAAACAGAAGTGGAGACCTCCCTTTATTTGGGCAATTACAGCTATAGCCCAAACTAAAGAAAACATTGACATTAGCCAACTAATGTTGACATTAGCCACATCACTGTTAAAAGTCTAATGTATGTTCAGAAAATCAGCTAGTGGCCTGCTCGTGCCTCAACAGCCACTGTTTAACTCATTCCAATATTTTCTGGTAAACAAATCATTTTTCCCATGTGACTCAGTTTTATAACGAAAAAAACTATAATATGCAGAAAATGACATGTAAAGAGTTAAATTAAATTGCCTGAAATCATACAGCAGCAAGAATTAGAGCCCAGTTGTCCTGCCTCTCAAGTTCATTGTTCTCTCTGTGTCATTCTTAGTAGGCTATTTAATGCTGATACTGCTGGCCACCATCAATAGGGCAGGAGCTTTGATCCCTTTCTCTAGATATCTAGTTGACCAGATGAGTTGAAGATATTTACAAGATGGGGAGCTGAAGGTAGAGATTCAGTTAGTGGTCACAGATCAGGTAGATGGTCTATACAAAGATGAGGATCTCTAACTATTTAGTACCATGCTCCAACCAAGAGTTAATAAGCAATTATGCCTACATTTATGTGCATGTGCATGTGTGTGCATAAACCACTCCTGTTCCTCCTGCATAGGATCTCTTTTTTCTTCTTTACTATACCTCCCCCCTGCCAACATCCAGAAGACTGCCTATTACCAAGTTCAAAGAGTTTAAGAATTCCAGGAAACCCTGGATTCCAATGGCCCATGGACGAGGTGACACAACATATAATATAGTCTTTCCCTATTGTCACACAAACATACAAAAAATGGTATGAAACATAAAACAGACATACGGAAAATATATTTTCTTTTTAGGGGGCTAAAGATTTAGTTTCCTTTGAAAATGTCAGTTTTCCTTTCCCTTCATCATCATTACCCTCCTGGGACCCTCCTAACCATACCCAGCAAACAAC